>JASCQY010000057.1:8306298-8331248 GCA_030264315.1 Sardinella tawilis | reverse complement strand
TCTCTCTCTCTCTCTCTCTCTCTCTCTCTCTCTCTCTCTCTCTCACACACACACACACACACACACACACACACAATGTACACACACACACACACACAGATTCTTGTATGCAATACATGCATGTATGCACGCAGTCTTCCGTCTGCACTCAGATAGTTAAACTTGAAAATAATAAAGATTCTTTGTAATTACATGTTAATTACATATGTACAGTGTTGGTAGGGTGTTGATGCATTGAATCGATAATATTGTCGTCCATTTAATTTCTATCTTTTATAGCAGTGTAGCCGTCTCTAAGGAAGTCTGACCATGGACACATAAGAGAATGAAATAATGTGTGGTGGTTTTGGCCTTCATTTCAACAAAGCACATTGTGACAACAACATTTTTTTAGAAAAGTGTGGAAATTTTACTGAATCTGGAATGTTTGGAATTATAAGCGCATGTATACGCGTGTTTTTTGTGTTAAAGCACTGTTCTTCAGTTCCAGGCATGTGTTTGTGCATGTGTGTGTGTGTGTGTGATGTTGGCTCCAATAGGACCTCCTTTGTCTGTGTGTACATGACAAAAGCAGACGTGACTAGATGAGAGTATGTTGTGTATTTGTGGATGTCAGAATACAGATGTCCTTGTGTGTGTGTGTGTGTGTGTTTGTTTGTGTGTGTTTGTGTGTATGTGAATGTGTGTGTGTTCATACTGATGTTCGAGTTGGAAGAGGGCCAGTCAGATTTTATGGGCCATATAGGATTGCTCACACACATGCTCACACACACACACACACACACACAAATACACATAGCCTACAATATGTGCATTCACACATAAACAAACAAACAAACACACACACACATACGTCTGCTAGAGAGGACGCAGTCTCTAGAGCTCTTGCAGTGGTGCTGCCATGTTTTGTCTCACTGAAATATTCTGATTGTTCTCAGCACCAGTGAGATCGAGTGATCTCAGTGTGAAGTAAATGAACATGTTTTGTTCTATCCAAACCAGCATTATGTCACTTGAGGAAAACTTAGCTTTTACTTTGATTTAGATAGCCATCAGTTTGCTAACTTTATCTTTACATGCCACTATGCCATGGGAGTGACACTCTGTATGAGGGAAAAGGACACAACTTTGTCTTGAAACGAAAGGGGGAAAAGCTCATCTTTTATCACATTACTAGATAGATTATCCTCCAGTTGGTCCAGCTTGTTTGTGTACCAACTTAAAGCAGCCTAATATATGTTTAGCTTTTACTAGCGATGGCCATACTAGCTAACCTGATGCATCAGCCGCTTGTTTCACGTCGTTCCATAACATCTGATCCTAAACGATTTAGATTTGTTTGCTTTGTGGTGAGCAGATACTTTCTGCTTAAAACCAATCGCTAGGCTAGTCTTTGGTCATGACTTCAACCAATCGCTTCTGTTTGGCCGTGACGTATGGTACGCACTACAAAGCATTGTTTGAATTCTCAGTTCACTGATTGGGCCGTCATGAGTTGGAGACAAAGCAAACGGAAGCGAATTGTTACTTTCCTGACTATGGTGGAGGCAAATAAAATTGGCCAGAACCATTAGGCGGCGCTGGCCTGGCTACATACTAGCTGCTTTTGATGGCCTTATACCAGCCATTTCCTTCTTCCACCAGCATTGCCAGCCAGCCATAGCCTGTCCAGTTTGACAGACGAGGACATGCTGGAGTGACCAGCTTATGGTGTGTTTCCAATACAGTAGATAATATGTAGTGTTTTGCTTGTCATTTTATTCAAACTGGTTTCGCATTCAAACATCTGTGCTAAAATGGCGCTCTTGTGCTTGTCTTTCACAGTGACCGAAGCTCTCATCCAGTCATCGAACAGCAGTGAGCATGTCTTTATACCGTGCCACAAACTGATCCCCCAACACAAAAGTGCCCTAAAATAGTAGGACAATGGTTCGGTAGGATTATTTGATACGTTTCAAAACTTGTTAAAATACATGGAAATACAAATAACTGTGAACTAAGCTGAACTGTTGAAGTGAACTGAACTGAACTGTAGTGTAGTGGTGTACTGTAGTGTACTGCAGTGCTTGGTGGAAACTTAGGTGCCCAGCATGGACGGAGTAAGACTGCTGATCATATGTCTCAATTCCCTTTCTCTTGCAGAGAATCCAGAGCAGTGAAGATGATAGTGTTCTCTGCCCTCTGTAAGCATGGAGGAAGTGAGCTTTGAGCAGAACTCTGTGAATTATCTATGAATATTTCAGATGTGAAACCCCTCTAAGTCCATTTGCGATGAATTTACATAAATATATTTATATAACTGTGACTTTATATATATAACTTTCTTATCAGTCTAACTCCAATTTGATTGTGTTGGCTTGATTTGTTTTACTCGATAAGAAACTATTAAGAAAACAACTTTTAGTATATTTTGTATATTTCTGAAGATGGGCTTTTGTTTTGCATCTGAACTCTTCACATATTTGTGTGTCTGTGAAGGAATCTGTTGAGGGAGTGAGGAAGGAGAGCAGAATTGAAATCTTTGAGAGGGAACAGGAAAACGGAGAAAAAGAGAAAGAGGGAGAGAAAGACAGAGAGAGAGAGAGAGAAACAACAGGAGAAGAGAAAAAAAACTGAGCACATTGCAGTGGCTGAGTCTTTCACAAGCCAAGTGACTCAGCCAGCAACCTGTGTTTTAGACATTAACACATCATCCATTGCCACGGCAACCCTGAAAAACACCTTCCCCCATGACTCAAAAATTCCACCTCAGTGACGCAGGCATTGAAGCGGCCCTCAGCAGCAGTGGTCCAGTGCGCTCCTCCTCGGGCCCAGCCAGAGAGAGGAGTCCAGTGAGAAGCACTGGGGAGCCCTGGGGAGACATATGTGTCCACTCTGGGTCATCTCCACAGCAGACCTGAACCACTCAGCTAGGCATCTAAACACAACACAGATGCAGGCAGGAGCACATGAGCACTGGGCTTTAGAGGAGCTGGTATGAGAGCTGGTGTTTGTGTGTGTGTGTGTGTGTGTGTGTGTGTGTGTGTGTGTGTGTGTGTGTGTGTGTATGTGTGTGTGAGTGAGATGGAGAGAGAGAGAGAGAGAGAGAGAGAGAGAGAGAGAGAAACACAGGAGGGATACAAGACTTCCTTCACATCCCGTGCAGGAGGGGAAAAAAAACAACCTACAAATCTTTGCACTGAGTGTGGTAGGGCCATTAAAGTCAACAAATTAGCACCCTGCTCGCTAGAAAGTGGCCACCTGCAGGTTACACGTGCTAAGCCCTCTCCTGTTCTTATTGCGTTATTTCTATTTATCTATTTATTGGGCCAGTAATTAAATGTGTATCACCATCATCTGAACTGGTTCCAATGAGAACTGGTTCAAATGAGAATGAGTGAGGCCTAGTCCAAGACTACAAAGACAATTAGTCTTAATGTTTTAATCCACCCCCTACTTCAGCAGGCTACTAACTCCTCAAGTCTAACAGAGAACTTTAGAAGATGGGACCAAACCAAGTGTTCACAAGTCACACACTTGTCTATCCTGCCTTGAGGCAGAAACCCAAGGTTGCAAGGGTGCAACCAGATCTTCAAAGGCTGTGAGTGAACCAGAGGGCGAGTCTAGGCGGCTAGGCTAATTTAGAGCGACTTAAAATACAGAACAGCTTCAAGTGGCTCATAAAAGCTGGTCGTTTTCTTTTTTGCCCTTTCTTCTTTTTTTTCAAAGAATTGCTTCTTTACAGTGGATGTGAATTCTAAAGAGTGAGCCGGATAACCAGAGTTACATTACAGCCAGTTCAGATCTGTACGGCACACGGGGGGGTGAGGGGGGAGGGGGGCTAATTTTAGGGTCGCCGTTTCACTGGGGGTGATTTTAACCACAAATCACGAAAACAGCATTTAGGTTTTCTCAAAGGACCAGCAGCAGACTTCGTTTCCCACAAAGCTTTGGTATCTCACAAGAAAGACGAAGGGAGGGCTGCTGTGATGAGTGAGGGTTTTTTTCCCCCTCTCTCTCTCTCTCCAATTCTCTGTCCATCTTACTCTCCCACACACTTACTCTCTCATGTTGTATTAGTACTGCTTGCTAAAATAACTCCAGTGGACTTTAACTCAACGTGGTCCGCCACAGTCAAGAGGGCTATTTGTTTAAGTCTCTAAGCTACGACGGCAGAGAATGGCCACTGTGTCTCTTCACTCAGAAGAATCACATGGGAAGGCAGAAAATAGCGCTTCCCAAAAACATTCTTGGCACCCAGCCACACATTAGCCAGTGACGTAAGATGCATAAGCCTGCTTTACTGTGCATTGTGCAACACCTGGTGAGCAATACTCAACACCAGTTTGGTTAAATATTAAACAGGCACAGACATTAACGCTGTGAGAACGAGCTGCCTGGTTTCATCTTATCAACTCTATGTGTTAGGTCCTGCAGTAACAAATGACTCATTCTGTGCTGTACTTCCTAAATAGAGTGATGTGATTCACGCTTTGGGGTTAGAACTATCAAAATGAAAAGTGTTGACACATCTCACTGCCTGTCTCTACAAGGGTCTTTGTTTCAACACTGAGGCCTGTTCCCAGTCAACATCTTGGAAGCTTGACTCACACCAATGACATGCATTACAAACACCTGGCAATTAAGAACCACCTCACAGGGATACTGTTGCAGAGATAGCATTGCCGAACAAAAGGAGAGGAGAAATGCCACACAAGGAGATTTCAGTTTTACAGGAACCCTCGTACCCTCGGCTTTGTACTTCTCCAGAAAGGTTTCATGGGGGACATCTTGTGAGTCCACCTCAGCCTTTCCAAATCGCTTCACAATGGGGGCTGGAAAATCACTATTTTTTAGCCAATCAAAGCCTCCCTGCCCCCTTCCTCTAACCCTACTTGCTGGGCAGGTGCAGAAGGGTCCTAATCCACCCATCAGAGTCTGCCTGTGCGCACACTGATGTAGTAGTTGGGAACACCCCCCCCCCCCTCCAAAAAAACCCTCTTCAGAGCAACAATTACCCAGCCTCTCCAAGGGCCTTACCACCAATTGCCCAGCCTCTCTGGAAGGCATTCCCATCAATGTTGCCCTGGGCCGGGGATTCATTTACTTTCCCGACACTCTTTTAAAATGAAGGTCAAATACGAGATGGAATGGAGCTGCAATCCCTGTAACAATACCCCGAAGCTCAGGGAGTTAAGTGCAAGAGGGGAGCTGGTCTTTGATCATAACGTCGACAATCCACGGCACCCCACCCCCCCCTCCTCCCATACACACACACACACACACACACACACACACACAAACCCTCACACGCCCCACAATCCTCACACCCACCCCCATGTCTGTGGTTTTTCAGTTGGAGCTGAAAATAGGGCCATACTGCCTGGCTTCTGAGGGAGGGAGGAAAATTAATTTCAGTTCTGACAGACGTCCTAGAAGCACGCCCTGTGCAATGCCTTTTCAAACAACGGAGCCGGAGTTTAAATGAGAGAGTGGCAAGTGTTCCATCTTCCACCATCATTCTGAATCTAGCGAAGCGAAAACTATTAGAGCCTAATGTAAACAAATCATTTAAACAAAAAATGAAAATTAAAAAAATAAAAAAACAGACATTATGGCTATCCTCCAATTGCACCCTCTCCCAGTCTGTGCCTGACTGGCTAAAGCTAAACAATAACACACTCATTCCTCCATGCAGCATTTGTATTTTCAAAACACACACAGGAACACGATCAATACTTTCATGCCTTTCCGCTTCTTCCATTTGAGACCAGATTCACTGTTTTTCCCCCTGTTTTTTTAACAAAGTGTCCAGCATCTAGCAACTGTTGATCTAAGGCACTAAAGCAACAAGTGAGCATTTGTTCTGCAGGAATGCCGGGTATGTGGAAGGGGGAGGGGAGGTGGGATAAAGAGAGTCTCGCAGTGCGGAGCGTAGAGGAGCTTTTTTCCCACCCCTATCAAAATGATTAGCTGTGCCGCTGGTAATGGCCACTGCAGCGAGGGTCAATATTGATACAGAGGTTAAATATGCACTCGGCTTTGCGCTCGCTCCAAGGTTTTACAGTGCACGCAGCAGGACAACGGCACTAGGACATAAAAAAAATAATAAACAAATAGCAGAATGAATAACTGATACAATTCTGTGCTTCTCAGCAGATAGGAGCAGTCTCAGGAGCACACAAAGGAGGTCGAGGAAAGAGTCCTCAGCTCCCACACAGCACAGAGAATGCATGGATAAGAGACCGTTATGCAACACCGCTGAATGAACCGTACATTAGGTCATGATCAAGCACTGCTGTGTTAACAACTGCATAAAAAAAAAAAAAAAACTTTGATCAGTGGGTACACAATAATAAATGCTAATCACAGTCTTGTGCTCACAGATAAAGATCATGCTGATTTAAACTTTATGGGTGGAGAGGCTGAATGGCAAGAATCATTACACAAATTCACAACTAATAGTTATATTGCAACACACGTATGCGATTAAAAAAAAACGATAAACATCCAAATACAAACACCTCTCTGAAGAAGCACATTAAGCATACCTGTACATTAATGGCCACCAACTTCTCCTTCTCCACGTTCACAAATCAACAACTGTTTCTCATCACATTCTGTCCATCTGTCCAAAGGCAGAAAAGACTAATGCATTCCTCCCATAACGTCAAAGGAAAACTATGCCCAATGGATTGTGAGCAGGTTGCGGTCATCCAGAGACAATTCAATGACTGAGAGTGTGGGTCGAGATCTGAAGTTTCAAGCCGGAGGAAGGCTGTACCTCCTGGGGAGAGAGAAGAGTTTTCCCTTGCCATGGCCAAATTGTTCTGCGGAGCCTACCTGTTATTTTTCATTCCAATGCGGCTGACACATGCCAGCCATCATGCTGCTTCAGTGAGCAAGCAACTGGCATTGCACGCACATCATATCAGATCAGCAGCTGCACAGAGCCAATAAGCCTGAGCACCCAGACTCAGGAAAACGGACAGCATACAGTTGTCCTCCTTTTCTTCAAATGTCTCCTTTAATCCAAGGGCAAAGGTTGTCTGGATCATTTGATCATTTGAAATATATACTTAAGAGGAACATTGGATGTGCTACAGATTTTTTTTTTCCTGTGTCGAGGGTAAGGAGGTTATGGGCAGGAACAGTGAAGCCATTTTGTTTAGCACACTCTGCTTTCAGGCGGCAGACATTTACGTGACATTTACACACGCTTGGGGCTCTGGCAGCTGGACAGCTCCCCCCAAGCGCACAGACAGGCTAGCCTAGCGTTAGCGCTATTCACTCCCCATTGGGAAGTCAGCTGAATAAATCTCCAATGCAGTAAAATCTCTGGAACATTCAAAGAGTAAAACATATCACACGCAATACTGAGCACAGACGTGATCGTCCTACTAAAGATATCCCATTGAAATGTGTCACAAACACAAACACTGACCTGGTGTTTTATTCTAGACCTGAAAATGGCCTGTCGCGACCCCAAGCAGGGTGAGACCCAGAATAATCCAATCCAATTACGGACATGCCTCTAACAAGCAGGCCTTGGACAAGGTCGCGACATTCTCTGGAAATTCAGAAATCCCCCACATTGTGAAGACATCATTGTGGAACCTGTGGTCATCCACGTTAATCAGTCCACCACAGACACAAACCAGGGACATCGGACATCTTTTGGTCACTCCAAAATATTTGAAAAGAAAAAGAAAAAAGGAAGATCTCGGCAAAAGCTCAAAAAAGTGGTTGAGAGCGACGCTTCTGAGACCAAACCAGACGGGCCACCAAGACACAATCACCATTTAAGGTGGCGTTTATAGAAACGGAGACAAGGCAGGAAGAAAAAATAAAACATGTTTAAAAAAAATAATGAATTCCTATTGGAGCTGGTCTCAACCTCTCCCCTAGGGAGCAATCCATGAGGGTCCAGCTATTCTTACATGGGAAAGTCTTCCTCCAGCCAAAGGCAGACAGGCTCCCTCAACTATGGGGTCCCGTCCACACAGCAGATACTTGAGACAAAGGCTGCCGTGCTTCACATCACTGAGCGTGAATACAACAACTTTTTTGGGAAACGAGAACATCACCCCCCCTTACTCCGAATACGTTCAACCAACCACACATACACACACACACACACACACACACCTCAAAAAAAAAAAAAAACTCTTCCAAAAAAAATACGGTTTGCCAAAGAGAAGTGCAAGGCAAAGAAGGAAGCTGTTGTTTGGTCGTTTGCCTTATTTTGCCTGAATGGCCTGGGGGGAAAGTGAAAAGGCCCGCTACCCCTTGGGGCCACATCACTGAGACAATAAAGTCATAAATTGGAAGGGATTTAAATCACTTTCAATCACTCCATAGCCAGTGACTCACAACAGCCTTTTCTCTTCTGCACCGTTTGAGCCCCACCCAGTTAACTGCCACCAATGGCACTTTGAAGATGTGCACTGACCCGTGGCCCCCATCATCCAGATATGATCACTCGCACGGATGCTAGTTCATTTCCTCAATGCAACATGTGCCACGCATCTTTTCTGGGCTGACCTTCAGACCCCCCCCCCCCCTAAAAAAAGACAAAAAAATAAACATATTTCAGTGCTACACCAATAATGCAGATAAGTGATCCCACATTGGAAAAAACAATGTTCAGACGAGCTGAATGAAGCATTAGATGTATCAGCTAACATGATCGCAACCTCACACAATGAATTTGTTTATCTTGCTGATAGGACTAAACCTCGCCGACTGACTGTGTCTGTCTGTTTGCATGGCCTTGTCTGCTACTCCCTTTCCTTCTGTTCTGTGCCCACAAAATCTACCTATTCAATTTCCCTCAGGCCAATTAGCGTGCTCTCCTCAAAATTGCCCTTTCCGGCATTTGGACTAAATTTACTCCATTTCGAGTGTTATCGCTCAATCCCATCACAGGTTACAGTTTCACGGTGTTTGCTTACATAATTGCCTGCTGACTGATTCGCCACCATTATTGTACACAGTCTACATTCAAATTCTTTGTGTAATGTGGCTTTGCGCAAAACGAAACCTCTAAGCTTGTCATTTGCACATTGCAAGACCCAAGAACCTGTCCTCCTTTTTCAGAGGATTGCAACCACTTACAGAAAGCATTGTTATCTATCTGTTGTTGTTTTTTGTGCCCAAGTTTCTTGGCACGCTAAACCAAGGCAGCAGTGTGCTTCCAGGCTAAAGCCCATTTACAAATCTGCGGTATGACAACAATGCCGAGCAGCACGGTCACAAACCTGCTTGCATGAGTGAGGCAGAGACCGTATTGTGTTATGGACAGCTTGGGCGTACAATAATTAACAACAATGAACTCTCCGGGAATGTGTTTGCCCTGACCCACAGAGCTGGTGTGTGGATGTGACTACAGAGGACCCTCAGGATGTAATGCAACCCCCCTCCACACACACACACACACACACACACACACACCACCCCGAAAATAACAAGAAAAGAAAACCAGTCACACAGAATAAGCTCTTAAAACTGCAGCCATGGCTGGCTAAGGTCAAGCACCCTAACTGACCCTCGACAAAAGCTGAGATTCCTCAGAACGTGGGACTACATGGCACGGCTTGCACAGGAGAGACACGCAAGGGTGTGTGTCGGGGAGCGGAGGGGGTGGGGTGGCAGAGGGTGAGGGTGGGGGTGAGAGCGAGGAAGAGAGACTGCCTTGGCTCGGGAAAAGGCTCCGGCCCCCTCTCAGGACACTCTCATGCTGGCCCAGGGGGATTAGCCCAAACTGGACCCGGGCCAAGGCGACCCAAACATGGACCAGAGGCAGGAATGCAATAATCACACACACACACACACACACACACACACACACGCAAGAGCTGCTGCCCCGTTGATCTGCACTTTCCCTCCATTCTCAAAAAAAAAAAAAAAAAAAAGAAAACATTTCTCTTTGGAAATGCTGGGGTTGCGATTACCAAAGGGTGGTGGGAGCTGAGCTGGGGGCACATGGAGTGGAAAAGGCCATTTAATTACAGGCGAGTGCAGCATTATTTCGTGGGGCCGTGGTGAAGTAGGGCCCCACAAAACTCTGCCTCTCCTGAGCGGAGAACTCGAGGGGTTGCTTTAGAAAGGGGCGCTTCTCTCCCGCACAATCTTCTTGAAAAATCTTTTTATTTCGCCCCAAAAGACAAATGGCCCCTTTAACTCCCCACACAAAAACAATCTAAAAAAAGTTGAATAAAGTCTCAAAAGCACCCCGACATACAGGCAAGGATGGCTGTGAAGACATGGAGAATAGGAAAGGAGGAGAGAAAAGAGAGAGAGAGAAAGAGAGAGAGAATGACAGAAAGAAAGAGAGGGAGGCAGGGAGGTTGTTGTTTTTCCTTCTCCCGTATCCTCGTGCCCCAAATCTCTCTCGCAGCATCTCCCCTCCCCCCACTCGTCCAAAATAAGTCTTCGGAGGAGGGAACGCCAGGCTCTCGGCCTCCCTCGTCCTCGTCCACAACCACAAGGCAGAATACCTCTACAGGGTGGATCCCCCCTGCACCCAGTATACTGTAGGCTGAGGTTTTACAACATGCACAGAGCTGTAATAACAGAACAATAAAATGTTTATTAAGTTTCTTTCTGTGGTTTTCCAAGACTTTCATTTAGTTCGGCTGGGTTTGGAGGGAGCAGCAGAGGCACTCCTCAGGCCGCCTCAGAGCACTTAAGATAGTGAGGATCACACACTCTTAATTCAAACCCCCCTGCCAGCAGGCCTCAACAAGGACGATTCAGAGGACCGAACGAAATGAAACAAGATCAAAGTAAAGGCCCCAAAAACGTTGTTCAAAAACAAACCTATTGAATTCTTCTCAGGTCGGGCCAAAAGGAGGGAGACAGAGAGGGAAACAAGAGGCCTGGCGATCCCACATCACTGACTGAGGCGGCAGATAAGGACAGAGGTGAGTGACCGCACAGCCAAGGACGAGCCAGCATGGCTGATAAAACAAACCAGCAAGCCTGGTGGAGGCAGCCAGCCTGCTTCTGCTAAGCTTCTGTTTGAAAAGGGACAACCCTCGCCCTCCAAAACAACACAACTCTCAGGGAAGACTCCATCTTTATCAAGGCACTTGGGCTACATTTACACACATGGCACTTTGACTCCCCTGGGATGGTGGATACATGTGCATATTTGACCTCAGAGCTTTATTTCTCTCTTCTCCAGGGTTAGGATTCTTACCTTTGGAGTTGAAGGCCTCCTTGAGTTGGAGAAGCACGTCGGCGAAGTGCCTCACGTCGTTGACCAGCTGCATGATGTAGTCAGAGTCAGCCGGCGGCGCATCCACGCTGTCGGAGCCCGAGCTGACGGAGCTTAGCGAGCTGCTCTTTGCCGGCCGGCCCCAGGTGCCCCCGCTCGTGCCTGACGAGGAGGAGGAGGAGGTGGTGGTGGTGGTGGCAGAGGTGGGCACAGTGGCAGCGGTGCCCACTGCTAAGGGGAAGAAGTGCGAGTTGGAGAGGCGAGCGATGCCAAGGGAGCGCTTGTTCCCGCCAGAGCTGCTCTGCCGCAACATCCCAACTGCAGCCAGGGTGCCCAGCAAGGGGGGAGGAGGGGGAGAAGAGCAGGAGAGCTCCTCTCCTCTCCTCTCTCTCTCTCTCGCTCTCTCTCACTCACTCACTCACTCGCTCCCTCGCTCGCTCGCTCCCTCGCCGCCTCGGCCTTTCCGCCTGCACGTCTCAGACACTGGCGTGCTCTCCACCGATGATCCCAGAGTTGGTCTTTGCTCGCAAACCTCCCAAGGTCTCACAAAACAGAACAGGTTCCTGCACACACAAACACAAACACAAACACACACACACATCCTGTTAAAAGTCACTTTTCACAACAGCTCCTCAGATGTTACCTCACACACTGAGACAAGCTGGCGTCCCACACAGTATAAACCTCCTGCAGCCTCCTGGAGAACATATGCACCCCACATGCGACTATGATCTCCCTACCACACACACAAGCACTGAATGGTAGCCATGGCACCAGATGTAACTGTGCATGCAGATGTTCCTATAAACCAGACTGAATTTCCACTTTCCTTTGGCTTGGTTAAGCCTTGCGCTCAACACAAATGACAGAAGATGCTGACGCCACACAAAGCCTCAGTGTAGCCTAGTAGACATGAAACCTCTCTATTCTGGGAATGTGAGCCCTCACTAATAAGGCAGGCAAGCCATTCAAAGCGAGGCCCCAGTCTGGTAATGGAGGAACATACAGTGAATGCTTTGGAGAGCTGCTCTTTCAGGCAAGGGTGGGGGGGTGGCGAGAGAGCAATAGAAGAACAAAAATGATCATATCACCATCACAGCCCAGACTATGCGCAATAATCTCTCTCTCTCTCTCTCTCTCTCTCTCTCTCTCTCTCTCTATCCATCTATCTATCTATCTATCTCCTGCAGGCCACAACACTCACCAACTGTCCCTCAAAGGTCACAGCATCCGTGCGCATTGTAACTTACATAGAGTCAAACTTCGACATATTGAAATAAGAACGCATGACTGAAACCTATTTCCACCACAACACTTCGTTTCCCCTACTGAATTCACGAGACCTATCTGATCAGACATAGTGGAATGCTCCCAGAGAACTAAATTAAGTCTTGTATACAAAATAGATGACACGAGTAGACCATTAAATTATGGGAGATCAGATCAGATTCATGAAGATGAATAGCGAGCTTTGATAACCAATTTCATTCTTTACATATTATTTTGCTCCTGTGTAGCTACGTGACCATACTAATGTTACATCGACACGTTCTCTGCTGTTTTGCTTTGGAGAGTGAGGAGCGATAGCAAGCTGCAAGTTATTTCAGTTATGTGGATCTACTCTACTCCATCTCTAACCCATAACAGACTGGCTTTTGCGAAAACTCTGCAGTTTATACACAACGTGCAAAACAAAACCATAGGGAAAATTTCAATTACCCTTCGCATCACATTCGCCTATCAAGATTTTAAAAAGTCAGTCAGTCACTCACACGGATTCGTTGTCTAGGAAAGGTAGCATAATCATTTCAAAGTGTCAAGTAAATACTTACCCAATATACTATTTAGAGTCATCATAAACTGTAAAGGTCCGAATCTAGTTCTTCTCAACGACGTTTATCCAGTTTGATGAACTATTCCAATGTCGCCCTTCGCGTGTATGTGTGTTTATGTGTGTGTGCGCCCGTTTGTCACCGCTATTTGCTCAGCGTCGAAATTTTGGAAGCGCGGCGCAATCTCTATCTACAAATACCCCTTCATGTCACGTGACCACGTGTAGAACTTCTGGTTGGCTCCGCATGGACTTAGAGGGTGGGCTCGCGGTCTCCTCCCCCTAACAACAGGTGTTCTGTCTGTTGGCATGTCTGCTCATGATAGAACCTGTTGCTCTCCAAATAAAGAAAATAAAACCCAACAGCGCAACTAGCGACATATGTGTGAGTTTTACATTAAATAGTGCTTAATATCTATGTCTCAAAGATGACTAAAAAATGCAACATCATCTGATTAAATTGCATGCTAGTAGAAGGCCCTCTGGTATAATGATGAATGGTTAAATAGCCTATCTGGCGAAAAAAATGGCTTATCCAAATACACTAGCCCTACACAAGCCCACATAGCCTACACTACATTAAACAACACTGATTAGGCAACGTGACACCGACATAACCCCATTTGTAAAACATCTGGTCCATCTAGTGGATGAAGGATGCAAACGCTGTCTTCCATAATAAAATTACTCAATAGCACCTCCTATATTTCAGTGCTAAAAATACTAGACCTAACGTTAGGCCATAAACTAAAGCAAAATATCACTTTTGTGTGGTCAGCCTGTAGTAGGCCTAGGACTTGTTTTGTTATGTGTAATGTGATCATACCATTAGCAGTCTCAAATACACTAGCTTTTGCTATTTGAAATATATGTACTGACCAGTCCAACTGATTTAATGTTATTGTCAAGCCATAATTGATTGCCAACCTTTAATTACTGTTGTCAGTTATCCCAAAACACAAGCGGCACTTACTGGTATATGGAGGAAATGGAAATTCCGATGGAGGCCCTTTGGCGACGAGAGAATTGTAACATGTGTGGTCCTGATGCATCAGTGATGATTGAGTGGTTGTTAACTTTTAGAATGATATTAATCATTAGCTCTCCACAGTATGTGAGAAAAAGAGAGCATCAAATGCACTGTGTGTAGTTTAGAAAAAGCAAAACTATTGCTGGTCCCCACATTTGCTATCCTGCACAACTCTTCTCCTGTGAAGCTTTTGCTCGCCTACTGCACACTACTCTGTGCCACTGTCCTACCTTACACACTTACATGACCTTGTGCCACTCGCCTACCGTCAAGCAACACTGACATAGTGGCACATTCCCTGCTCGATATGCCAATATGTTAAAGTGAAGAACGTAGTAGTGAACATAGGCCTAGTTCTACAGAGGATTGAATGTTGTCTCACCTTAACTGTGTTTTATTCAGATATGCACTAGCAGCGGATGCAGGAGGTCCTAAAACAGGTTTGTAAACATCTCACATGGTCTCAGATACTTTGTATTAAAGCTTCTTTATTCAACAAGACTGCCCTGGATGTGGAGGTTCTGATGGAGGAAGGTGCTGAGGTGAGAAAACGAGTTACTGTATTCCAACGTGTGTGTGCAAACGCTTTGTAAAAATCTAAAAAAAATAATCATCCTAATCAACTCAGGAGATCCAGGACAAGTCTGATGTTATTTGTGACGTGTCTTTTATAGGCATAAAGCCTGACTGTGTCTCTGCAATTACAGAGCTGAGAACTAATTTTAGTCTTTTTGTTAATAAAAGCACAAATATTTTGTATTTATTTTACATTTTATTTTAGCCTAGTTATTGAGCAAGCAGATTGGTCGCCAGTTGTCAATAAATAATTTCTCTTTGTTGGGGTTGGGGATTAAAGACCCTAGGTGGAAGATGTTCTTTTACCATATTTTCAGAAAAGACTTTGAAAAGAAAATGAGCAAGTTCTTCAATAAATAAGAACAGTGCCTGGTCCTTTCCTGTTCTTAAGACCATTTGCTTTGTCTTTTCAACTGAAATGAGCCTTTCACATAACTCCATTTCACACTAACAGTCTTCACAGTAAGAGAGAGGGTACAATTCTCAGCAAAAGTTTGTGAGAAACTGGAGGTAGGCTATATAGCCTACATTTTTACAAAAGTTACAACAGAAGGTAGAAATCTCCTTCATATCTAATTCCATTTAGGCTATGTTTAAACTGTAAATTTTATTATTGCCGGAATGAAGGAATTTAGATTGAAGAAGTAGTCTAATGAGAGTTTTGCTCACCTTCTTCCAGACATTTTGCTGATGACCTAATAAAAGCATCTTTCGCTTTAGAATACAGCTCATCTTAACAATTAGTTTAATCCAGTTTTTCATTTGATAAAGTGTCAGATATTTGATGAGAGAGTGAGGAGATTCTTGACACCATCTTTATTTCCTCTTCTCTTTTCAAATTTGCTTTAAGACTGTAGTTTTACTTTGCCTGCTTCCGCGACCATCAAAGCTTATACAAGCTTAGTCTGGCCAATCTCATACTAGACACCTTCTCAAAGGCAGAATCAGTGTTAAACTTGTTTAGCCCACCTCCTTCACCTTGGAGTAAAAGCTCGCTTCTCATTGGTGCCTGAGATTCTGGGACAGGAAATGCAGTAAATAGGCAGCTTGGCCATACTGACTTGAACACGAAATTTTGTGCAAGTATGGGCAAGCCCAGGCTAAAATTTCCCTAAGAAACTGACCCAAATCCAATTTTAAAAATTTCCAGTTCCTATTAAAACTGTTTTCTTTAGCTTTAACCCATTATAAAGAAATAAGTCTAGAAATCTCTTCTTTGACTTTGACAGCAAAGAGTTATTGAGCCTCCAGTAGGCTACTGAATGTGTGTGATACATAAACTTAACCTAATGTGCTTTATTGTCTGTGAGAGGAGTTAAACTTCCACATCAATAAGATTCTCATAAAGTTTTCATAGATCAACCAGTAGCTTAATCTAGATTCTTGATTGACATGACCCTGTTTTATTACTCCAGGTAGCCTAAATAGTTATCAGTAGAGTGTTTTTTTTTTTCTCCAGATATCCACCAAATTGAATCTATTTATTCCTTGGAGATAGGCCTAGATTCTAGGCTTCTGTTTGATCTGTTTGGGTGTCCTGAAGAAACATCCTGTTCGCTGTTCATGGTATAGTAAAGCATCTCAGCATCTTTTAGGTAAAGTGTCTAACCAGGTCGCAGGGTTCACTTCAAGGGGAATGTGCACTTGACGTACAAGGCGTGTGCGCATCTCTGCTGCTGCGGCCTCCGCTTGCGCTTGTAGGGGTGTGGGTTTAGTTTTACGCCTCTGTGGTCCTCCTCTACTCCCTCCCCACCCTACTTACCTACCCGGCATGCCCGTTGCTGTTCTCTGACCGGCTCGCACTGTAGGAAACATGGCGGCCGTCAGTAAATATCTGACAGCGAGGAACTCCTCCATAGCCGGCGGTGTGCTTCTGGTTTTGTACCTCATCAAGCAGAGGAAAAAGGCAGCGAAACTGAGCGGGTATGTGTCTTTGTAAAAGGAGCGGGGAAACTGAAGCAGTATGATAGAAACCTGCGCTAGTGGAGAGCAAGGATAAGGGTGTCATACAGTAGCACCAAGCTAGCTAACGTTAGCTGCCTATTAGCAAGCATTGCTAGTCAGCTTTACTCCATACTATCCCCTGGTCAGAATGACAGTTTCAGAACTGTCAAAAGTGAGTGTTGGTGTTGTATGGCTGTAGATGGAAATGTATATCATATACACAGCCTATGTTAACTTTTACTTCTTCAGACGGCTTTGATGCATTGATACCAACAAATTCACGTCCTTGACTATTTTCTAACTGGCCAAGAACGTTACCGTTGACGTTAACGTTAGCTAACTTAGCCAGAAACAATGAGTGCTTTTATCCCCCCGGTAACCTATCTAATGTTAATCGCACAATTCGTTTTCCTGAAGTTTATTAAAAGAAACGTGTTGTATTTGATGTGGGTTTATACGATACCTGATTATATGACTTGGAAAAGTTACTTGTAAAAAGTGTTTGCCTTTCGATTTGCTGGGTACTCAAGGAACTTAATGTCATTTACGAATTGTGTAACCCACCGTACAAATCATTCAACCCATGTCCTAAGTATTAACTGAATGTCAACATAATCTATGCTTTGATTCTGTAGTAAGAAAGGGGGTGCTGAACTACTGCTGAGCAATGAGGTAAGTAGCTAAGTTGTTTCCTGAGATGCACACTCTCACCTTAGGTGAAAGAAATTGTTAGACTTTTTATTCAGTGTTTAATAGGGGGAACTTTTATTGTCCAGACATTAAAACATTTGATCACCGTTGGTGTCATTGTTTATGTTACTTGACTTGTAGCAGAAAGAGGCCAAAAAGGACAGAGCTGCTGTGGATTCAGTGTTCCTCCTACGCATCTGCCGCCTCCTCAGGATCATGGTGCCTCGATTCTTCTGCAAAGAGGTGTGCATCACTCCAGAGCAGTAACACAATTAAAGTCACTTGTCCAAGTCTGCTTACAAATAGGTGCCATGTAATCTTTAGTTGATGCTTTTTGGATGCAAACAATTGAGAGTAACTTGTAGGTTGATGTATTCTATTGGTTTATTGCAATGTGTTTATATAGCAGGGATAAGTTATTTAAACATTTAATAAGCATATTAGGACTAAAGTGTTCAAGGGTTGGTGCAAAATGTTTCCAAGCCATGAAGTCTGACGCAACTTTTCATGTTGACCTTGAAGTAATTAATGTGTCATTTGGCATTGACCCATTGTTGCAAGTTCATAGGATGCTCATTGCATCACCCTGCAGGTTTTGTCTTATCTGGCTTGTGCAAAGGCAGTGTCCGCAAAGATTTACAAAATGTATACACAATGGGAGATTTATTTCATTGCATACATCCTTAACTGAATGCAAATTTACTTCACGTTTCCAATACATGTATACACCTGTGTTGTGTGGATACGTTAATATTTTGTATTGGAAGTTGATCAGTTCTAGGGTGCTCAACTTGCCTGTGTACATATTGATAACCCAAGACTTTCAATGACTTGGCGAGATCAGTCACTGATTAGGTTTTATCACTCAGTAGACCTACAGCACGTTCTGTCAGCGGGATGTATCTGTCCTCATCAACAGCTTATTGATTTTCAAATGTCACAAAAATAAACTATATCTTTATAAAACACAATACTGCAGTTTATAGCCCATTAAAGGTCAGCAATGTTCATTCAGTTTTTCTCTGTTATCACAGACCGGATATCTGCTACTTATCGCAGCGATGCTGGTTGCACGGACCTACTGTGATGTGTGGATGATCGAGAATGGAACCATGATTGAAAGGTTGGACCCATGAGCACCTCCCCTCTTTGCCTCATTCACATTCTGTCTCAGCGTGTTGGTTGTCTTGTTGTGATGGTTGTGGTGTTGGTGGTCGATGCAGTGCACTCGTGCTGTGTCCATGTTGATTTGTTGCCTTCTAATCTTTCACAGTGGTATCATTAGCCGAGATATCAATCTGTTCAAGAAGCACTTTTATTCCTACGTGACTGTCATCCCAGGGGTAATTGTTCTGCAAGCGTGTGATTGTGATGTTAACCCCACAGAGAGAGACCACTGTAACTAATATACCTGTGCTATTTGTGCTCTCAACTCCATTGCCAAAACCCTCCTCAGGCATGTTTGTCTAATGACTTGAGTTTGTGTTTTGGAAGCGTCTGTGATCATTTGAACCCCACCCAGCCCAACAGACCATTTTTGACATCACCTACAGTAACCATATTCCTAAAGAGCCTCAGTGTGTGAGAGTGTTCCACTCTTGTGGTTGTCACCTTAAACATCTGAAGTACTGGGAGCCACTTGACCAGATCCTCTATGGTACTCATTTAGACCTGGGAGCCTCCACACATCATGTGGCTCTCTACGAACCTGGTTTACTCACGCTTTGACTTGTGGACCCAGTAATATCGATAACCCATTTGTTTTCTGGTCATTAACTAGTTCAGACCTCCTCTGACAAGGCCAGGCGTGAGTGAAGAGCATGTCTGGCGCATAAGAGACTTGTGCGCTTCTTGAAGTACCCCTGGAGAAACACACTATTGTGTAGATTAGTTCTGCTTTTATCCCACTGACTGGTGTTCGTCTCTCACATTGTTGTTTTTGTTGTTGTTGTTTTTTATCTTTGGTGTGTGTGCGTGTGTGTGTGTTTATGTGTGTGTGCATGTTGTGGTTTGCAGTGCAATTATTGGTCGCTCCAGAAAAGATTTCAAGAAGTATTTGCTGAGCTTTGTCAAATTCATGCCGGGTGTAAGTGTGATTTTATTTCACGTCAGATCTTCTGAGCATGACCTATGATCGTGGACAGACACCCACAGATGAATGAATAAATAAATAAATGAAAATGAAGACTGTAGCCACTGTAGACCAGTTTACTTGTAGGATGTAGCGATTTGAACGTTAGTTCCAGAGGAGCTCTGATGAGTGGAATGTTGAAAGAACTAACTTCATGCTGTAACCTCCCCCTTTCCAAGTTAACGTCTTCATTACCTTTACACCACGTGCTTAATGTTGACTAATATAATTGGTATAATGTTATATTATGTAGGCTATGTTCCAAATGTCAATGTCAGTGTTAGTGAGTGTATATGTGATTTAGTATGAACTGTAAAACTTCCTGCTTCATTTGTTCAGTATGTTATTTGTGGAGGACGTGTTGGCCCTATGGCCTGTGGTTTGCATGAAATCGTCCTTTTCTGTGAGGTTGCATCATGCCGGGTAGGACAGACAGGTAGAGCAAGGTGCAGTTGCACTGTTGGGGGATTTGGAAGCAATGGAAGGCATGTGACTGGTTGTTCCTGCTCTCCACAGATCGCCGTGGTGAACAACCTCCTGAAGCTGGGCCTGAACGAGCTCAAGCTGTGCTTCCGTGTGCGTCTGACCAGGCACCTCTACGACGAGTACCTCAAGTAAGGCCTGGCAGCGCTGGACCGGCAAACCCTATCTGTATAGCAGTCCTTTCCCCACTAACCCCAGCTCCACACTCTTCCTGACTTTTAACCTATTTGGCAGCACTTTCAATACTCCCAAAGGAGGAGATGGATTGCTGTGTCACCCAAGGCTTTTAATACGTCCAGAGCTCAGAGCATAACAAAGCCAGACATGAAATCACAGCACTTTCAGATACAGGCTGAAATAAATCACACCCCATGACAAGACTAAACTTAGCCCATAGAGCACATCCTGTAGCAGAGTGCTGTTGACGCAGCATGGGCATGCTTCAGGGGAATAGAGAGACGTCTTACTAGCTTTGAGCTCCCTGTGTCATCTTTTTTAGAGGCTACACATACTACAAGATGGGCAATCTGGACAACCGCATCGCTAATGCTGACCAGCTCCTGACTCAGGACGTGGAGAAGTTCTGCAACAGTGTGGTGGAGCTCTACTCCAATCTCAGCAAGGTAAGGCAACACAAATCGACACAATTTATCTCCTTAATATACTAAATTAAGTGTTTAGGCTCTGATTGTTGTTGTTTATTTGTTTATTGTTGTTAATGTTGTTTATTTTTGTAACAGCCCCTCCTGGACATCGCTTTGTACATCTTCAAGCTCACAAGCGCCATTGGAGCACAGGTAATCTCAACTGATTTTTTAGATTCCATGCTGACTGTGGCTAACCATTGTGGTCAGCCATTGACAGGAAGTGATGTCATCTCTGAGCGCAGGGGCCAGCGAGCATGATGGCGTACCTGCTGGTGTCGGGGCTCTTCCTGACGCGGCTGAGGCGGCCCATTGGCAGAATGACGGTGGCGGAGCAGCGATTCGAGGGCGAGTATCGCTACGTCAACTCTCGACTAATCACCAACAGGTAAGGAGGAAAACAGTGCTGTATTCAGCACCAGTGGTCATCTTATAGTGGATGGCAAGCTCATGAATTTATTTAGTTTAGTCGATTGAAGCCATTTTGTTCCAATGACTTGACTGATTTGGGATGTTTTCGTTAATTCTCTTCCTCCAAAAGCATGTATATTAGTCACTGTCGGGCTCTGATTTTGTGTCTGTTGCAAGCACTGTGTGTAGCTTTTAAGCAACAGAAATTGAGTTTTTTTCTGTTTTAAAAGTATTTTGTTGTATTTGTTGACAGTGAGGAGATTGCCTTTTACAATGGAAATCTCAGAGAGAAAGAGACCATCCATTCAACCTTCAAGAAACTGGTAAGTAAATGTATAATTAATTGTTGGTAAAGAGTTGGTAATACTAAGTAATCATGGCATTGTCAGGTCAAGAGTTGGTTATGACTAAAACACAATTGGTTATATTTTCCCCATATTGAAGACCTGCTAGTCTAAATGATGTACCTCTGTGTCCTTGCTCCAGGTCAATCACTTGCACAACTTCATCTTCTTCCGTTTCACCATGGGCTTTGTCGATAGCATCATCGCTAAGTGTAAGTACAGGCTATCTTTGGAGGTTGGTGTGAAAACATAATTATGACATTCACCAGGCTCAAACAGTTGGACAGAGGCTAGCCGAGACACACTAGCACAGTTAGCACAGTCATGTCATGTCATGGCGTGGCATTGTTAAGACGGTGTTGACGTGCTGCGCATTTGTCTCTCATACTTGCAGACATCGCCACAGTGGTGGGCTACCTGGTGGTGAGCCGGCCCTTCCTGAACCTGTCCCACCCACGCCACCTGCACAGCACGCACGCCGAGCTGCTGGAGGTGAGGGCAGCACACACACACTCACACAGGGAGAGACAATACATGGGGGAATTGTATTGAAACTGTATTGGTGTATTTAAGATGTGTGTGTGTGTGTGTGTCTGTGTGTCTGTGTGTGTTTCCAGTGTGTGTGCTCCAAATGCCTTGAAACCTCTGAGCCCTGTTTGTGATTGTGTCGTGTAGGACTACTACCAGAGCGGGCGTATGCTGCTGCGCATGTCCCAGGCTCTGGGCAGGATTGTGCTGGCAGGCCGTGAGATGACCAGACTCTCAGGGTGGGTCACAGCCCTCTCTTGGGCTTACTGTACCATGCGCTTTTGTTTTTCAGCATTTTATTATTCAGTCCCTCAGACGACCTGTCCATCAGTCTGTCAGTCCAGCCTTTCATTTGGCTGCTCACCGCATGCACCATTCATCTGACCACCATTCACATTCCCACCTCTCCGTTCATCCAGTTCTTCACACATCCCTTCATCCATCCTACAGTCTCATCACACCATCCATCCATCCATCCACTCATCTATCCATCCATTCATTCATCCATTCACCCATCCACCCATCTATTCATCCATCCATCCATCCACCCACCCATTCATCCATTCATCTACCCATCCACTCACCCATTCATCCATCCACCCATCCATTCATCCATCCATCCATCCATCCATCCATTCATCCACCCACCCATCTAGTCATCCATCCACTCATCCATCCATACATCCACCCATCCATCCATCTATCTATTCATCCACTCATCCGCCCATCCACTCATCCATCCATCCATCCATCCACCCATCAATTCATCTTCCCCTTCTTTCATTTACTGTTCATGTAGCAATCACCCCATCAACCTGAATAGTTTTTAGCCGTGATGAGGTCCGTCATAGTGTCCTTTTGAGCCTGACATGTGGGATATTAACCATGAGACCCTTCTGCTTCTGCAACATCAGGTTTACAGCCCGCATCACAGAACTCATTAAGGTTCTGAAGGACCTGAACGCTGGGCGATATGAACGCACGATGGTGTCCCAGGTGGAGAAAGGTGAAGAGTGTCAATAGATTTACAGCATGCAGTTTTGTCTGTTGATGTTGTGTGCTTGTTTTTGACGCTGTTGCTGTTAGTTTAGTCATCGTTTTGTTTTGTTTATGTTTAGAAACAGAAGCCATAGAAAAACCAACGCTGGTCCCTGGAAGTGGCCGAATCATCAACATCGACAACATCATCAAGTACGAGCATGTAGAAAGCTGACTATAACCACCTCTTTACTCCGTAAGAATAACCATGTGTGTCTGTGCAATGCCACTGAGCAGGGCTGCCTCTGTCTGTGCAGGTTTGATCATACTCCCTTAGTAACGCCCAACGGGGACATGCTGATCAGGGACCTGAACTTTGAGGTAAGGCTTCATGCATGCTACTGTAGGCTGGCATCCGTTTCCCAGAAGCATAGTTGCTAGCCAGTTAGCATCGAAGTTGGTTGGCAATGGGAAGTTGAATTGCAACCAACAAAATTGCTCACTTGGTTAGCAACTGTGCTTTTGGGAAATGGACCCCTGGTGTTCCCTCCCTGAGGCACATTTAGGTAGACCCTCAGTGAGTAATGCACACACGGACAGCGGTGGAGCTCACAGTAGAGATTGCCTTTGAATAACCTTCCATTAGGCACAGAGAGGGTTGAGGGCCGTACTCTCATTCTGATGGGGTTCATTCAACTTGAATTTGTCTCATATTGGCTTAAGTTTGCAATGATATGGTGGGACATTCTGTTTGAGTTCAAAGTAAAGTCGACTCCTCCTAGATGTTTGTGTGTGTGTGTGTGTGTGTGTATGTATGTGTGTACGCGTGCATGCTTGTTTCCCAACAGGTTCAATCAGGGACTAATGTTTTGGTGTGCGGGCCCAACGGCTGTGGAAAAAGCTCCCTGTTCCGTGTGTTGGGCGAGGTGAGTGGCCCGTCTGACACATCTGGCTTCCCTCACCAAGTGCAGCTGTCCCACAGACAACGTCAGAGCCTGTATTCTCTCTTCATTCCAGCTCAGACAGCAAACAAATGGAGAGAGGCAGCAGGCTGTAAAACATACCGAAATAACACTCTTACACCATGCTTATTACTACTAGCCTTAGAATCATACCCTTTAAGATGATCTCAGACTTCAGTAGGGCTAAGAGTAGGTGTTATTTTTGCATCCATATAGTTTTTGTTGTTCTGTCGGGTGCTAGTACTGAAAATACAGCTAAATTATGCTAGCCATGCTAACATGACCGCTAACATGGTTGTGGATGTTGCCGTTTTGTCCACCAGCTTTGGCCTCTCTTTGGCGGAAGCTTGACCAAACCCGAGAGGGGGAAACTGTTCTACGTCCCGCAGGTGAGGAGGCCTCATGGTGCCTTTTTTATCAGGGGCTTTGCTGAGTGTGTTCTGAGTTCTGAGCCTCTTTCTAGGGTGCGGTTCCTAAAGACATAGCTGCTAACCAAATTAGCAGCTGTGGTAGTGGCAATGCAATTGTCCATAGCCAACCAGCATAGTTGCTAACTAGTTAGCTAGTTAGTTGATCAGTGGAAGGCCCAGTTGTTTCCATGGAGTTGGTCTGAATGTGTGGTGCCTGATGTTGTGCTTCTCAGAGGCCATACATGACGCTGGGCTCCCTGAGGGACCAGGTGATCTACCCTGACAGCCTCGAGGACCAGAGGAGGAAAGGAATCTCTGATCAGGTACTAGAAATCACCAGACACACTCTTAGCTTAATAGGAGCGTGTGTTGGCGCACATGCTATTGTCTGTGTGTGTGTGTGTGTGTGTGTGTGTGTGTGTGTGTGTGTTTGTTCCCCTCCCTCTGTGAAATGTTTGAATTCTGTCCAGTGTGGATGCTGGCATGTTTTGTGGTCTCACACATGTGTTTCTCTTTTTGTGTGTATGTGTGTGTGTGTGTGTGTGTGTGTGTGTGTGTGCGTGTGTATGCAGGTGCTAAAGGAGTACCTGGACAATGTCCAGCTGGGCCACATCCTGGACAGGGAGGGCTCATGGGACGTGGTGCAGGACTGGATGGACGTGCTGAGCGGGGGAGAGAAGCAGAGGATGGCGGTGAGTCCCAAGTCACAGCTGCTCTTCTCTCTCTCTCTCTCTCTCTCTCTCTCTCTCTCTCTCTCTCTCTCTCTCTCTCTCTCTCTCTCTCTCTCT
>JASCQY010000057.1:8280612-8304987 GCA_030264315.1 Sardinella tawilis | reverse complement strand
TTTCTTTCTCTCTTTCTTTCTTTTTCTTTCTCTCTTTCTTTCTTTCTTTCTTTCTCTCTCTCTCTCTCTCTCTCTCTCTCTCTCTCTCTCTCTTTCTTTCCCTCTCTCTTTCTTTCTCTGTTTCTCTCTGGAGAAAAAAAAAGGTATTCTGTTGTGTATTTGACTTTCAAAATGGTCCCAAAATGGGTGCAGTCCCTGAAATAGGCGCTCAAGTCTCCTTTTGATAGCCTAAAATAACCCCACCCTGGATGCGCGGCCTCGTTCGGCCAGGGCCTGCATGAGACCACAAGGCACGGCGCTCAGCTGAGTGTGTGGACAGCTCCTGTCGAGTAGGATTATTCAAAGCAGAGGTTATTCTGGGTAGGCTGTTTTTCAGGGTTTCTGCTCTTTAAAAAAAGGGAGCGAGAGACGGGGCGAGAGACGCTTTGCTGGAGGGCCCTGTTTTCACACTGGCCAGTCAATGGTGCTAATTGTTTAAATGCACACCACTGCAATGTAAAGACAATGTGTAGGTCATTAAAATGCATAGATTAACGAGTTGCATTTTAAAAGGGTAGTGGAATGTGGATCTATGTGAGCAATAGATGTGGTTTAAAAAGGGTTACCTGCGGCTATGGAGATTCACCCTGTTGACCTTGTGTGGCCGTGCCCAGAAACAGGAACCGAAGCTGGGGAGGAAGCAGGACACGCGTCCCCTAGTCTGGTTCTGAGTCCTTCCGACCTTAGAGAGCCCTTTGATCTCCTTGAGGCGTATCGCTCAACACACTACAGAGTGCCACACGCCTTTCAGCGCGCGCGCGCACACACACACACACACACACACACACACACATACACACACATACACACACATATACACACACACACATACACATACACACACACACATACACATATACACACACACAAACACACACACACACACACACACATACACACTCCTAGCAATCTGAGATGGAAGGTTAACATGTGTGACATACACAGGAGCACATAGTTGCTCACACGACCCCTTGTGCACACGTTTATTTGCTCTTTCTGTGGCACACTTTGGCCGGCGAGCACATCTGTGCACACTCTGATATTTCACATGCTTATCACATTAACGGCTTCTGAAGCCAGTGACCTTGGAGCCGCGTTTCAAGTTTTCGAGCTCCAGTCATGCCTTTCTCCCTCTTTTCTTTTTCTTTCTCCTTTTTTCCCTCCATCTCATTTGCTTCTCTTCCTTATTGCTTCCCTGATCTCCATTACTTCCTCTCTCTTTCCCTCCATTTTTTTCCCTCCATTTTTTTTTTTTGGCCAGTCTTCTCATGATATTTAACATACACAAAACACAAACCTACTTGGGGATATTGGGCTGTGGTGGTAAAAGTTAATAGACCAATATTAATGAATTATTAATTAAAATATATAATTTAAAGCACATTTTCGCCTCCCTCTTCAATCCTCTCTCTCTCTGGTCCCCCTCAGGTACCTGCTGTGCCTGCAGCTGCGCCAGGACATCGCCTCGGGCCGGCTGCCGTGCTCGTTCGTGACGCACGCGCTGCTGGGCTCATACACGCTGCAGGCCGAGCTGGGCGACCACGACCCCGACGAGCACCGCTCCGACTACACCAGCGACTTCCAGTTCGCCCCCAGCCAGACCCGCGAGATGGAGGAGAAGGTCGTGGAGCTGCACAAGTCCCACAGGTTCGTCCGCAGGCCAGCCCAGTGATTGGCTCTCGTTTGCCAGGGGGAGGGGATTATTGCTATGATAAGGGACAGGAAGACGGCAGTGATTGGATCCTGTATCTGAAAAAGATTTTGTTTATATATATATATTTTTTTTAATTATTTTTGGGGGAGAAGTTCGGTGATGACGCAATGGGGAAGGAACCTTTTGTAGTTATCTCTTGGTAGTGTTTGCCTACCATAGCGCAGTGGCCTATTACACTGTACTGTACTGTACTGCACTGTACTGTGCTGTGCTGTACTGTGCTGGGCAGGGATAGATAGAAGGGGGATTAATCTGTGCTGAATACAGTGGGTGGAGATGGACATAACAGTGGGAGGGTAAACATGGGCCCAGGTTGACATGAGATCCCAGCACAGCACAGAATAGATGTAGTTTATGCACTAAACTTAAGAGCTCCAAACGAGGGAGCGTCCTCTGCAGTCGATCCACAGTTGGCAGAGAGATGGATCGATAGATCAATATCAGGACAGGTCCAGAATGGGGAAAAAGCTGTCCAGATGGGAGCGCTAAGTCCCCCATGCGCAGGAGGTCACTGAGGCAGCCCTGCAGGGGTTTGTCTGCAGGCCTCCCCAGGGGAGGAGGCTCCTGCGCTGGGATGTGCTGGCCCTGGGCCTCCCGGTGAGCACAGGCCTGGAAGAGCCCGCCTGTGTTTACAGCTGCGGGGTTATCCCTGCAAATCTGCAGGCCTTTTACCCTCTGAGGTGCTAATCCCGTTGCTCTGGTCATTTTTTATTATTTATTTATTTATTTATTTATTTTTTTTATACTCCCACCGGCACACTCGTACCTCATCCACCTCTCTTCTGTGATATTTGTTGATTCTTCCGTTGCCTAGCTATTGCTGGGTTCTGCCTAACCTCTCCCTGATTCTCTCGCTCCTTTCTTTTCTTTTCACACTGTTCTAGCAAAGATGATTGAATGCTGACCTGGGGCGTGTTTCCCAGAGCCATAGTTGCATAACTAAGTGTGCAACCCATTGCCAGTCCATTGCCAAACAACTAAGTTGCCAACTAGTTAACTCCTACTTAAAGGAGTTATCCGGAGTGAATTGCCGAATTGGCGAACTGCCCGCTACCGCTAACTGATTAGGGCATGTCTGTTTCGTTTTCATATGCCCTTCAAATGCCCTGCAAATTCGGTCTTCGTTGTATCTACTGCTGTCGTTCTGATGCCTATCGACAGCACTCGGCAGCCTCAGACAACAGGTCTTCGGTTTGTTTCACTCCGGAGAACTCCTTTAACTCCCCCCTCCTGCCGCAATGTATCATGCTGCTCTAACTAGTTAGCAACTCTGGCTCTGTCAAAGATGCCCCAGGATAGAGCAGTATAATACAGTACATTACTGCAGGAGTGGGAGTTGTCCCTTAACTCTGTGTAAACTTTTCAGTGATCTTTGGTATCAGTGTATTAGGGTTCGACTCTCAGTCTGCATTAAGAGAGAATTTTTCCCCCTCTTGCAAAAAAAGAACATGCAAGTTGTGTGAATGTTTGTGCCTATCACTCTGTTTTTACCCTCTCTGGTTGTAGTTGTGCTGGCTTAACCTTTTTCTTCTGTTTTTTGATCATCCGTCCTCTCTCTCTCTCTCTCTCTCTCTCTCTCTCTCTCTCTCTCTCTTTCTCGCTCTCTCTCTCTCTCTCTCTCTCTCTCTCTCTCTCGCTCTCTCTTTCTCTCTCTCTTTCTCTTTCCCTCTCTCCCTCTCTCAGGTCAGATACGGTGCAGCTATCGGCATGGAGTCTGGCTCTGGCTGAAGCATAGCCTGGTCCAAGGGAGAGAAAGTGCTTGTTGACACATGTTGCGTAACTTGCAGACTGTGTTTTATTGTGCTATTTCTGGCACGACACCTCAGCCTCACCTTCAGATTAGTCAATATGTGCTGGATTGAGATTCTGACATGAAGAGTTATCTCGCCCAGTTCTCTCGTAATTGTAACCGTATTCTGTTTGTGTGCGCCTGTCGACCAGATGGCCAGACTGTTCTACCACAAGCCCCAGTTTGCCATTCTGGACGAGTGCACCAGTGCAGTGAGCGTGGATGTGGAGGACTATATCTACAGCCACTGTAGAAAGGTGCGTTGGCTCACACACACCGTTCAGTCACCTCTCACACACTCAGTCACAGTTAGCCGTCTGTTGCTTCTCTGAAAATGGTGTCAAAGGGATCCGCTCCCTGCTGGCCTAGTGGAAGTGATGTGATGTTACAGCCTTTGTCTTTTGAGGCAGACTTTCATAGCAGAGTCCCAGACTGCAGCTAGCAGCCTTTCTGATTGCACTAAACACCAACATCGCTAATCGCTACGTGAACTGACATGCAAGCATGCAAGTTTCCCTTCAGGGTGTTTCGGTGCCGTGTTTTCATAATGAAATAAACACGTTGTAGAGATGGAAACGACCAAATGTTAATGTGAGGAGCAGAATAGAGGTGAACATAAGAGCTCCATCTGAGAACATTAGCAGGCTTGTATGTATTATTTTACATAGTGATATACTTTTCTCAGGTGTGATATACTGTACATAGGTGATACTTCAGTCATTGTGTCAATAGTCTGTGTGCTATTGTATAGGGAATGGGCAAATATATAGCAGAATCCCTTATCATAAAAAAGTGTTCAGGTTATTAGTGTTTTCTTTTTAAGGCCAAGTCTTAGAATGTGTTGAATCATAGAAGGTTTTTTTATTATAATTATTTGACCTGAAGAAGAATGACCGTCCTGTTCCACTACACTGGGACAGCTTTCAGGACCCAGTGTCATTCATCAGACATGCAATCATTAGGTTGTTAATACAGTGAAGTAGTGGCTTGCTTATATCAAAGAAAGATACATTTGTGCACAGCACACAGCCTGCTATAGACAGGCAGAGGGACTTCACTTTTCCCCGTTGTTTGGACAGACCTGTGGACTGAGACACTAGCACATTGATGCAGAGCATTATAATGGCTATGCTAATCGCGCTGATGCAGAGCATTATAATGGCTATGCAAATAGCGCTGAGTGATCTCCTCACGTCTTTGTGTCTCACTGTGGCTCCGTCTCCGTGTCTCCCTCTCACTGTCCCCGACAGGTGGGCATTACTTTGTTCACCGTGTCGCACAGGAAGTCCCTCTGGAAGCACCATGAGGTAAGAATTCTAAGGCTTCCCCCGCTGCGGAGGGAAATCCAACACCAGCCGTCAGCGCTGTACACCTACACCTAGTGCCTCTTGTTGTGTTACCAGCCACACTTTTTGTTGAGCTTGTCCCTCTCCTCTCCCTCTGACCCCCCCCCCACAGTACTACCTTCACATGGATGGCAGGGGAAGCTACGAGTTCAAGCCCATCACTGCGGACACCATCGAGTTTGGTTCCTAAGGAGATGGTGCCCCCCTCTCCCTTACCCTTCTCCAAACATGGAGACCCAGAGAAGATCCTGTAATCCCATCCCAATGCCCCCCCCCCCCCCCACCAACCACAAAAAAAGTGTCATACACTACTTCTAAACAATTCTGTTTGTAATTTTTATTTTTGTCCCTAGTGATGAAGCTGTATTTATAGATCCGTTATAATCTAATTATTGAAGCCTATTTTTGTTTTTGTTTTTGTTTTGTCTTTGATTGTAAGTAATTTGTAATATATCTTAGTAAGGTCCACTGATTTGGACTGCCACTCTGTTGTAAAAGACTAATTCCTAATGAAATGTGTGTGCGTCAGAGAGAGAGAGAGACAGTGAAAGAGAGAGCGTGTGTGTGTGTGTGTGTAAGTGTGTGTGTCTGTGTGTAAGTGAGTGTGTCTGTGTGTGTCAGTGAGTGTGTGTGTGTGTGTGTATGAGAATGAGACAGACCCTATAGTTGTGAACTAAATGATGTCTAATCATTAAGGAGCCAGCCTCTGTAGCCCCCAGTGGCGGAGCAGGGGGGGCTCTTTGCACAAATGAAATGTACCAGTGACGGGCTGGCAAACTAACAGTGCTTCCTATTGTCATTACCTTCAGTTCAACTATTCTTAGTGTTGTGGAGCTGCAGAGACTAAGTGGCCTTAGTACTTATTGTATTATGATGGTGACTGTAATAGAGAGAGAGAAAGAAAGAGAGAGAGAGAGAGAGAAAACAGTGCTTCCTGCCATTGTAAAAAAAATGTATGCAAGGTCTGATACCATGTTTCACTGTTTGTGGGTATCTGTCAGTGTTTATTGATCCTGTCCTGAGATGCAGGTAGAGTTTGCTTTTGGAAAGCTTTGGCTGGCTCAGACATGCTCAATCAAATGCTGAAAAGGGATCTACAGCCCGAAAGGTACTCAGCAACTGGATGTTTAGTATGTCAAAGCCTTTCATATCAACACATAATGTAATTTCACACTTGTTGCCTATTTGTTTCTGAGTTTAGATTTTTTTTTCTGAAACGTAACAAATACTGTAAGTGACTTTTGAAATGTAAAAGCTGCATTGAGTAAAAGTTTTTATATGTGAAAGGATTACAGTAGCCTAACACACTGCACTCAACACAGAACACGGATCTGCAGTAAGCCGACCTGTGCATTTTCATTAAAAAAAACAAATGTGGAAGATTATATACTTTTGTCCTCATTTTTAAGGTTTATGTGTGTGTGTGTTCAAATGTACACAAATGTGTTAGCAAACAGGTCACTTCAACCTAACAAGTTAACCTTTGCCACCCCCCTTCCACAACATCAGTCAGAGGGGCATGTTGTAATGTAAGTGAATATCCAGGTTCCCGGGCCTAGGCATGCCCATGGAATCCTAAGTACTTAGGGCGGGCAGACGGACAGACAGACAGACAGACAGACGGGTTCTCATTTTATCATTGCCCATAATGAGCTATAAGTTACCTGTGTCACTGAGTGCCTCCCTCCTGAGGTAGATCTTAGTAGGTGAAGGGTCGCTCTTAAGTCATTCCACTCGTGTCTTCACACTGGAGAATGCCATCAGCAACCCTGACTCTCCAGATTGCTCAGTTAATGAGTAATGGCATTGTGTGGCCTGTCAGGCTGTCTGATAAGCAGAACTTTAGACAGTGTTGATGGGAAATGAATATAGCCAAAACAAAAGAACTCAGTTCCCCTGCTTTTGTTTTTTTATTTGTATCACCGGCCCAAAGCATTCACTCACTAGTTGCCTGTTAGTGAGACTGCTGTGGTATTTTATTCCACTAGGGGAGAGAGCTAGATATCCTGACCGAAAGATCTCCAGGTAGACTCCTCACCACATGTTTACTTTCAGTTAAGATTCTTAGCAGTGTTCTCCAGCGGTTGAGTCAAAGTACAGTACATGTTTACTGCTTTTTGTAACTATCACATTAGGCTGGCCTGGCCCTGCTCTGCTTGGCTTGGTCTCACTCTCCTCAGTACAGGAAGTTGGGGTTTTACTTTCTTTACATCACAGTAGCGCTTCCGTACTCCTGCAGGCCAGCTGCCTCGTCTAGTCTGGTCTAGTCCCGTGACTGTCAGGTTCTTTCTTCTCGTGCTGTAGCCTACTGTCAGTTAGTTTCATCATCAGTGCTGGTGGACACAGGCCCCCAATGGCATTCTCCATGGATCGGCTGCTCCTGCTCGCCTGTGTGTGTGTCTGTGTGCAATGGCTTCCCGCTCATCCACTGGAACAAGGTACCAGTACCCTTTTGGTAGCAAAAACGTCTGTGGGCTCCATTCAATACTGTTGTAAAGTTGTTTTTTGGAGGTGATCATATTATGAGTGTGATTCAGTTTCAGATTTAGTTTGTGCGTGTGTGTGTGTGTGTTTGAATTTCCAGTTTGCGTGTGCTGCTCATATTGATCAGATTGCTGATTCTGATTCAGCACATGACCCCATTTTTACATGTGTTCCACATAACAACACACAGCTCGCTCACAGGCTGAAAATACGCACACACGTGATGTCCCTTTGGACTCTTTCTTGTCATCCCTCTCTTTATCTTTCTATCTATGTGTGAGATGCCCCTTTCGACCCCTTCTTCTCTTTCTCTCTCAATTCAATTCAATAGTTTTGTTGGCATGAATGTAAATTCAACACAATATTCAATCTCTCTCTCTCTCTCTCTCTCTCTCTCTCTCTCTCAGGTTCTCTCCGCTTTGCTGGCTTAGGAGACTGGGGAGGTCTGCCCATCTTCCCGTATTATACTTTCCACCAGTCAGAGGTGGCGAAGGAACTGGCCGCAGTGACCAAGAGTTTGGGACTGGACTTTGTCCTCAGCTTGGGAGACAACTTTTATTTCAGTGGAGTGAAGGACGTGGACGATCATCGTTTCAAGGCCAGTCCTTTTCACAATTCCTCAGACAAGCCCTCAAAAACTTGCACAAAGAAACACAAAGTGTCCCAACTATGGCGACCACAATCTCACACAATCCAGAATGTGTGAGCTCTTGCAAAATAAGGAACTGTACCTCCAGAAAGCAAGGTTTTACATGAGCCATGGCCCAGTCCATTGCAGTTTCTGAATTCAGAGCAGACTGTGTGTGGTGGTTGTTGGGCAAGGCGGAGGATGCGGGGGGTGGGGGTGGGGGTGGGGGGTGGTTGAGGATCTTTCACAGAGAGGGACAGCATACTAACTGCAACTGAAGAGAGGAGGGCACTTGAGCTCAACAAACTTTCGTTACCTTAGTGGTCATGTGACCTCTGTGACAGGTTTAAAGAAGACAAGTGACAAGTGCACTCTCTTGTGGTGAAATGTGGCACTGCATTTACCTCTGAGCAGCTCATGTTGTTTGTATGATACTGCATCTTGAACACTGATTTGAAAGAACATTTGTGACACAGTGAGGTAGAGCCTTAGCCCAGCTAGCTCCGCCTAGTGCATTTCCCTACAGCACAGTCAGGAATCTCTCCATTAACCTTGACAGATTTTTGGCTGGCCAATCAGCAGACAGAGTGCTCTGGCATGCCAAATGTTTTTAAAGTTTACAGAAAGTCTGGCAATTGAGGGATTCCAAATGGTTTGCAGAAAGCAAAACTATGTGAGCGAAGTGTTTGGTGTCCCAGGCTTGTAGAGCATATATCAGTGCAGTGATCCTCATAGTTTGGATGAATGAATCTCCCAAGTTTTAGGATCATTTTGTTTCATGATGCATGTGTTGTCCTTCAGGTCACCTTTGAGAACGTGTTTTCAGATCAAGACTTTTTGAGGGTTCCTTGGCACGTAGTGGCTGGTAACCATGATCATCTGGGAAATGTGACTGCCCAGATTGCCTACTCTGCCCGCTCAAAGAGATGGTAAGCAATAAATAGATCTCTCTCTCTCTCTCTCTCTCTCTCTCTCTCTCTCTCTCTCTCTCTCTCTGTGTGTGTGTGTGTGTGTGTGAGTGTGCTAGGGTGTGTGCATATGTGTGCATGATCCTAGTGTGTGTGTGTGTGTGTGTGTGTGTGTGTGTGTGTGTTTCCATGCTTATGTGTGTGCAATGCACGTTTTTTGCACATGTGCACTGATAGTGTACTGTATGTGAGCATTTCTGCATGCCCTGTGTCTTTATCTGTGCTTGTCCTGTGCTGTGTACACACACTGTGTTTGTCTCCTGCTCTGTGCCGCATAGGCATTTCCCTCAGCTGTACTATGAGCTCCACTTTAAGATCCCCAACTCCAACGTCTCCATGACGATACTAATGATTGACACGGTGACGCTGTGCGGGAACACCTATGACAGAGATCACCCGTTTGGGCCCGAAGATCCAAGCGCTTCCAACAAGCAGCTTGAGTGGATTGAGAACCGGCTGAAGAACACCAAGTAAGACTAGCCCAGTGACTACACATGAGCCAATAAGTTCTTCTTTATCTCTCCTGGTCAAAATGAAAAATGTGAATCACCACTAGAGAGGCGATTTGATCCACACGGTAGACGTGTGTCAGAGTGCAGCTTTAAGGCGTGAGGTTGTGGGAGTCGCATTGTTGCCAGTGACAAAGTTTCATTGAAGGAATGTGTGGGATTTCAGAGCATGTTTTCAGAAGTTCTGACCTGCAACAAAGAATACACTCCTCCATATTCCACACTGGGTAACTCCCGCCCGTCTGCTGATACGCCCTCGCATTCCACCAAACCCAGTCGCATGGCAAACACACCCAGAGACCACAGGAAAGAGTCACACACACACACACAGACTCACACACACTCCTCTCACATCTCACACCGTGACCCGGTCGTGCTCACCGAGGCAAAGCTAGAGGCCCGATCTAGTTAATCAATCATAAGTGTTCCTGTCTGAACAGACCTTTTGTGAGTAAAAATACATACCTGTGGTTAAACTCTGATGGGCCTAGCTTGGTCAGTGGTTCCCTTTCAATTCTGATGAAATCCTGTGTTGATGGGGTTTCAATTCAAGGCTTCTCAACCTTAGAATGAACTTGAAGGTGCTCCTCATTTGATATGAGTCATCTTCCAGCGCAAGGAAAGTTGCCAAGTAGGGACAGATCGGAGCACGAACACCTTGAAAAAATGTAAATAATTTACCCTCTCAAGTCATGTTGCTATCTGTTGAAATTCTCTGTGAAACTCTTACCCAACCCCGAAAATGCTTTGCAATGGTTACACATTTATTCTGGTTTCGGTTGGATTCATTCTTTGAACCTCCCTCAAAGCTATGGCTTTGAACGCCATACTCTGTACAAACCCCATTAAAGATACGATTACTGTGAGTCAGCCCGTTTCTGATTGTGAATGTGAATGTGAATATGCCTGTGTAAAGTTTGTTTAAAATCAGCTGACCTCACTGTTTATTGAGCCGAGCCCATCATTGTGTGATCATCTGCTGCCTCTTATCTGCAGCTCTGAGTTTGTGGTGGTGGCTGGTCACTATCCCGTGTGGTCCATTGGCCACCATGGGCCCACCCAGTGCCTGGTGGAGAATTTAAGGCCTTTGCTGAAGAAGTACGGTGTCACAGTCTACCTGTGTGGACATGATCACGACATACAGGTAAGCCAGAGTTCTCACTAGTGACACGACTGATTGGCATCACATAGACACATGGGCACAAGGCAGAAACATGTTTACAGTAAAGACATCCATGTGCTGCACAGTGGAAGTGATGCTTTACTATTCAAGGGCTGAAGTTGCGTAGTGACATCTGAAAGACATGGTTTGGAAAGTGTCTGTGCTGCTGCTTAGAATAATGGGCAGACTTAGTTTAAAAATATTAGGTATTTTTAGGTTTCTACATTCAAAAGCATTGATTTCAAATCTCCTGACATGTCCAGTATAAGGTCTTCCTGCTCCTGTGCCCTCCCCGTAAATTCAGTGCTATCTAAACCTTAGAATGTGGATAGCCTAGCCATGACCACAGTACTAGATGCTGTATCAATATTAATCATGGGTGTGTGTGTGTGTGTGTGTGTCTCCTCCACCAGTTTAACCAGGAGCCTGATGGGAATGCGTATGTTGTCAGTGGAAGCGGGGCCATTGCGTCAACCTCCGTTCACCACCAGAAGAGCTTTCCGTCGTCATGGCAGCTCTTCTCCAACGCCATCAATGGCACATCGAGCGGATTCGCCTACTTTGAGGTGACCGCAGACCGCATGACCATTAGCTACTTACAGACTGATGGAAAGTGTGTGTATCAGACGTCTCTATCGAAGCGAAAAACACTCTGGACAGGGAGAAGTGACTTCCTTTAATCAACGCTTCTTGCTTTTATTTTCACTGTGAACTGGTGCTCACTCTGAAGTGCTTCAGCGTTCTGCCTCAGGGTATGATGATGTGCTGGGGCTGTATTTTGTCCTTGTCAGAGCAGTAAGGTAATAAGAATAATTCATTATGATTATACATGTATTTTCAATTTGATGATAATAATAATACAAAAAATTATAATTCACCTTTCTTAGCACTCAAGGTCACCATAGAGAATCATGCAATAAAAAATCAACAACAATCAGTCCATCTAACAGTCCTAAGAGGAAGCAGTACAATGCGGCAAAGAAAGGAGTGGGCTCATTCTAGTCCTAAGGATGCAACAATTCCAAAGGGAATGGGCCTGTCTGAATAGATGTGATTCCAGGTGGGATTTGAAAGTGTTGATGGAAGTGGAGTGTTGGATGTCACATGGCAGAGAATTCCAGAGGTGGGGGGCTGAGTGACTGAATGTTCTTGACCCCATGGTAACCAAGCAAGGAGGCTGGAGGATGAGATGGAGGAAGAGGCCCAGGGGGACTGGGTGGGTGTATAGAGGCCCAGGGGGACTGGGTGGGTGTATAGAGGCCAGGGGGGACTGGGTGGGCGTATAGAGGCCAGGGGGACTGGGTGGGTGTATAGAGCTGGAGGAGATGCAGAGAGGCATGATACTTGATGAATGTGAAGAGAAGGATGCTGTGACTAGGATATAGTTGACTGTGATGAAGACGTTTCAGGTAATCAAAATTGATCAGTATCAACTGAGTATCATATGTTGACCTGACCTGACCTTATCAATTCTTCCTATCGATGGTGACGTGTGTTAATGAGCAACTGGTCTTTCTGACAGTAGAGTTGCAATAGACACAGATCCACATGCTTTTGCTCAAGCATTGATACTGAAAACCTGTGTACCCTCTTTATTGTAAGGAACGAATAGGACAGACAAGCAAGATCAATAATGCCATCAATATTATTAAAATCCTACCAATTACCAGCACTAAATCGAAAAGTTCTCTTTTTTTAAAACAAATGTCCATTTATTTAACGAGTGAACTCTGTAAGCAAGGCAGGGGTGTTTTCCTTGGCCCGTAGAGGGCAGCAGTGTACGTGGTATATGGTTTTAAGAAACCCAAGGAAGCTAATTTAGCCAAAGAATCAAATCATTCTTTATTTTCAGTATAAAAGTAAAACTATGGAAATGCCAGGTTAGTACCGTAGTCCAGAAAAGAACATCAGTAGTATTGTCACCACAATGCTTACAATTGTACAACAAAAGATCCTATTGACATACAGATACACAGAACATAAAATAATCAGTAATTCAAATGAGCATAATATAACATTCACCCCTTTACCCATAAACAATTTAATATACAAATAACATTTCTGCAAATACTAGAAAAATAAATATTACTATAAAAATAGAGTAGTCACATTTATACATCACATTTGCATGTGGCAAATACAAATCAAGTTAGACTGTTAAAAAATCCCTAATAAATATTAATACAGAAAAAGAAAGTAGTGCTTATATCATTCTGTTAAAAATAGAAGTCATCCCAACAGTAGATAGTTTGAGTACCATTCCCCACACCCAGTCAGCATTCAGATTTGTCTAAATCATAGGCTACGTCTAGCACAGTTTCATGGAAACCAGAAAACCAGACGATAGATTCCATTGTTTTACAGTGGAATGTTGAACTGAAGATGGCCCCCACGTGTCCTCTCTCTCTCTCTCTCTCTCTCTCTCTCTCTCTCTCTCTCTCTCTCTCTCTCTCTCTCTCGGATCGAGGTGAGCCAGTTCAGCCAAGTTGTGCAAACTTCACACAAGCCAGATAAAGGCTGACCGACACCCAGCTATCTGTCAATCAAACCACGCCCGGGCTTCCATACTTTTCCTTCTGCTGACGCTTGCAGCACACCACGGTCACCACGACGATTATGATGACGATGGCCAGGATGGTAAAGAGGCCCCCAACAATTGCCTTAACGCCATACTCTGGAGAAAGAAGAGCAAGATTGTCAGAGATCACTCTCACACACACACACACACACACACACACACACACACACACATACACATGCCTGCACCTATAATGTGTTGCCCATCCATGACGCAACCCATTCTGCAACCATGCATTTCCTACTGTATGGGGTCACATTGTGGACATGATTCATGCGGATCCTTTGTGTCCCTCTCTAGGCCTGTTCCCGTAAGTGCTGCCATGAGCCATCAGCTCTGAGCTCCGCTCCGCTCAGCGGGTTAAATCATCGCCACAACCCGATCACGACAACCCTCCGTCGCTCACACCCCCTCTCCCCTCCACAAGCGTTTGCAGGCAGACTGACACTAAAGTGATTAAATAGCCTCCAGTCCCAGCCATTAGCCCTGGCAAGGGATGCACTTGAAAGGGGGCAGGCTCCAAGATATCAGACCTGGCCATTATGCCACACTCTCCCAGCACTTCTTCAGATGAAGAGACATGCATGCATTAGCCTCTCTACATAAGCATGTTCCACAATCCAGGCAAACATCTGGAAGTAACAAACTGTTTGCACAGCTACAGAGGCACTTCAAGTATGTGCCAGATCGACTCAGAAATGTATACAGAAAGGGTACGCTTCCACATTATGCAAAAGGGCCCAGTTTGGAACGGCTATGGAAGCCAAAGTGACTGTTGAGTTTTAAGAGCCAGACTTGTGTGTCTCTTGTGTGTGGTGTCAGTCTCTCAGGATTCTTACCATCAAAGATGCCCGTGTTGGTTTTAGGAGTGCACTTGGTGTTGCTGAACATCCCATTCTGCTTGTCGTGCTCTCGAGATGGGATCACTGCCCGCACCATAAGGCAGTAGCTTTCCCCTTTGTCTAGCTTGGTCAGCTCAATGGTGTTCGACTTCGAAGTCTGAAATTTCTGTGGAGGGCACATGAAAGTTGTATTAGGTTCTGCATTTGTTTTTGTATGTCCAGCTTCACAAGACCCTCACAACATACCTACATACATACAGAAGATAGACATACTTTAACAATCCAAAAGGAAATTAACGAACACATGTTGGAAAACAAAATATTCTGTAATCAGAGTGCACATGGGTAAAATGATTGTGTCGTTGCTGTCAGCCTTCCAGAAGTATTGGCCTGCAGTAACATATAGTAGCAGCGATGCGAGTTTAAAGGTCAGCTGTCTCACGTCTCACCTTCCCAGTGCTGCCTGCCCTCCGATACAGGACATTGTATTCCAGATCGGTCCCGAAGACATCCCGAATGGTCATTAGTTTGTTCTGCGCATTAAAGAGGGCCGTGAGGGGATCGATGACCTGGATAGTGATCTTCCTGCCATCCTTGCTCACGGTGAAGTTGAAGTCAGGTTCTCCAATGACAGCTGAGAAAAAAACAGGCCAAATTTGAGACAGACATCTCAAAAGAGTGACAGTTCAGTGTGAGAATGCTGTGTGCCTGGTGCTGGCATACGTACTGTCTGTGTATGGGCAGAACTTTTGGGATGCCGTATAGGGGAGCTCTACTAGGTCGGTGGTCTCTCCCTGCAAAGGTTCTGACTGCACGATAGCGGTGTATGTTTGCTTCAGCTGGCTGAGCTGCTGGGTCAGGTCACACTCAGTCGCTGACACCTGGATACAGTGTGGGCTTCTGTCTCTGTTCTGGCCTAAACTGAGTAGAGAGGAGAAAATGAGAGAAAATCATTTCTCAGGTAAGTGAGCAGGCCGTCTAATCAAACATGCTTCAGCAAGTTGTAGCAAGCAGCAGCCTGGTGTTGGGCAACATAGCAGGCATTTCAGGGAACCAACAGTATTATGTCAGATGTGTCTTCAGCGAGATTGAGGTTCTGATACAGTATGTCCCACCAAGGAATTCATGATGGGTCAAAATTAACTGAAAAAAATACCTGTCAAAACTACCTAGGCTTAACTTTGCATACAGTATAACCCCTGTTGATAAAGATACTTTATTTATCCCGAAGGAAATTAAGTCATGTCGGTGCGAGTATACAATGTGTAGATGAACGTGTGTAGACCTACTTACGCTGAATATTCTACAGTATAAGAATAGCCAACAGGTTCCGGGCTCCACGATAACATCGTTTTGAAATTTATAGATGACCAAGTGACGTTTTGCGCTTTGGGGAAAGAACCTATAAAACATAACGAAAAAAATATTAGGCTTTTGCAATGGCAAAAATAATACAATAATGCAATAATTCAAGTAGCCCACACTTTGTCGATAAGAAAGTGCAGGGCAGGCTGGCGCATACACTCACCTGTGGCAGCATTTAAAAGGACCAACTTGAAAAAGCCGAGCACCAAAAGTAATCTCTTTCCCGTAGACATCCTCTTTGCTTTTTTAAAATATGAGTGCTCTTGAAATATTCCAAATGAATGCCCCAAAAAACAACTTAGGGAAAATATTCCGAGACGACACCGGACTCAGACTGTAACTGTGGGAATGTATTCGCGAGCAGCCAAGCTGAGTATCTGGTTTGTCGCTAACGCGCACAATTGAATTCCGCTCTTCCCTTGCCTTTGGAACGTAATCTATTGGTGGACGCGCACGCTGTCGAGCAATATAATGCTCCGCGTATTGACCATATAAGGGTATCCGATCCCTCAGAGAGGGTGGACCTAATTGTACAGTGAAAGAGTCTGGAATGGGTGTTATGGACATAAGCGTGTTTGGTTAATTGTGATCATTTTGAATAATGTGCCACGGTAGAGGCAATCATTCCTTGCATGAAATTAAAGCATCACAACGTTCTTGTTTTATATTAGAATAGGCTAAATATGAACAGCAACACATTTTGATCATTTAGAAATGTATTCAAATAATAATAAAAAAATAAAGTAGGCCTATATTCGGGCTACATTACAATCAACATTTAAGGGGTAAAATATGCACTTTAAAACAGTGACGACGTGGTCTCAGACATTCCTCAGACATGACTAATTTTGAAGTGATGTCACCCTTGTCAGTAGGCTAATCTCCTATTCTCCTGTCATGCAGGACTAGGTTTTTTTAGGATTATGTTATACATTAACGCATAGACAACATATAGGTCAAATATTGCCCAAGCTGAAAAAAGCAGTAAAATAGAACTATCTAGAACAATGTGAAACAGGTCTATTGATCCTGTGTCTGACTCAGCATATTCATGTCCGCTCAAAGGCTAAGTACCCACCTTCTACTACAGTCTGCCATGGGATGGACCTGAATGGACATTTGGTTGATATTTTGTCCTAGTTGACTGAGTTTCTTGAACCTTTCTAATGCTCTGAAACGTTTAAAGTGCATGCAAGATTGTATCCAAGATTGTGAATCTGAGATGTTGTTTAGTCTCCCCTTCCCAAAAATTGCTACAAGATTAAGTAATTTCTGCATGTATTTGTGTAGACTCAGGATTCATTATAACTCACTTTAGATACAAGTTACTTCAAAACACCAACCAACAATAACCCCTAGTTGCCTTATACTCATTCTAGTTTTCCATCAACACCATCATCAGGGTTCATTTACACTATTTCGACTCAGTTATCAAATCTGAATGACACTAATTAGTTAGGCTATGTAATTGAACATTTTTAAACCTCAATTTCACAGATATTGTAATGTAGCCTATGCAATCTATAAATTATCACAGAATGGAAATGTGTCATCGGGTAGAAGTGATTCCAATCCCTAATATTTACATGTGTCATACTTATGAAATTTACAATAATAATACAATTTACAAAACTCCCTCATTTCAAATCAAATCCCTCATTTCAACTATGCCTTCCTTGTTCACAATGAAGTGTTAAATGTGAGTAGCCTATGTAAAACTTAATGAGGTTGGCAAACAACCTTCTGAAATAAGCCAACACTTCTGAGGGCCAAGTTTCTTCCAAGTAAAAAAAAGCAATGTCTGTGTCCTATTTACATGGTGTCTACAATATGAGAAAGCCATTATCAACACCGCTCTCTGCATGATGTAACCCTGGTCTCCGCTCCATTCCAGCTGAACACATGGGAGTAAAAAAGAGTCTGTCAGCTATAGGCTATTGTCTGAAACGGATATTAAAACTTGATAAGCATGATTAGCCTACATTTGTGTGTTTTCTATTATTAAACTCCTCCTATGAGATGTGTTCCTGTGTTCACTTCATTCCCCCCATGAAGTGACCCATTGAAAAAATTGAATTTAAAAATAAATTGAAGACGTTTGTGAGTCAACCTGACTAGATGGCACTGGAGTTAACTAAGAACTCTGTCTTTCTGTTTCCATGACAACTAAACTTGGCCCATTTTACTTAATACTTTTTGAGGGTTTTTTTCCCCACTGAGTAACACTTCTGTGCTTTACGGGAAACGGTTGTCTTCCTGGAACTGTGCCTTTGCCATACTACTGGCCACCATGTCCTCATTCAACTAACCTGCTAGTAATGAAAGGCCAGTGCCTCTCTCCCTCTCGCCAGTGGCTTTGCATGCTAAAGCACTTAGTGAATACCGGGCTTAGGAGCCAAAGCCAATCCCCCAAATCGGCATGGAGAACCAGACAGGAAAAAGGGGGCCTTTCCCGTAATGTCCCTGCATGATGTATGTGACAGACACGTCTGTCTGGCATGGATGCCAGTGACTTTCGCTCAATTACCTTAATCCATCACACACATATCCGTATGGTATGTGCCAATAACATTTTATTCTGGAGACTTGTCATTGTTTTCACATAATGATGGCTCTTATTCCCAAATCCTTTGTGTAGACTATGGGAATGGCATACTGCGCCAGCTGCTAATCTAAATTGTCCGAGCTCTTCAGAATATGCATTCAAATGCTAATAATGAACAGTGACTAATCTGTAAGCTGTCCTGGTCCACTTCACAGGCAGGTCATTATCTATTTGGCATGGGGAGAGCTCCGACTCAGGGCTAGATACAGCAGGCTGGGTTTGAGGCATAATTGGGGGATGAGGTTTCAGTGCCGTTTTGGAACATCACACAAAGGCTACGGTCTCTGTGACGTCATGCAGTGAGCTGCCTTCTTGGTCCTCCTCGCTATTCACTAAATATAGACGGTGGCTGGAGTGATTTAATTAAGTCCTTATGTAGGATTTTTCTTTCAAGCCAGACTAGTCATCCTTGGCTCGTGGCACTGAGGTAAAAGGACCTTAACCACTGCACAACCAGCAAATGTCTAAATATACAGAGAGGAACTTTGGTGATTCCTTCTTGTGTTTGTGTCCCTTTTTGGACATGAGTTTTGTGTGTCTGGTCAATAGAGCAGGGGACACCAGAGATGACCTTGTGACGAGTAGGGATGAGTATGTGGGAAAGCTCCCACTTGTGCAGCACAAGCCTACAGCAGACTCAGCATGAGGAGGATGATGTCAGTCAGTTTCCAGGCCACTTCAGTGGAAGTGGGAATCCCGTGAAACTGATATGCCATGAAATATGGAATATTCATTAAGACCTCACATTAGTCAGCACTCAGAGCTGGAGCAAGTGGCAGTGGCACAGACCAGTGAGGATTTCCATTCGGTCAAAAGCAGTCTGGTACACACAGTAGTAGTGGTAGGAGTAACAACACTGACGTCATGTGTGGTGAGGGGATATTATAGCCTACAGCAGACAGTATTGTAGAGCTATACAAGAAGGGATGAGATCATTTTTTCAGTGAAAAGCTTTTATCAGCACAATGGCATAATGAACATCAATATGATAAATTGACATCAACATAGCATTCTGTTTCAGGGAAATACTGAATAAAGAAATATAATTTTGAATAATAAAAGTTATTTAAAGAAAAATAAACACACTCTGCTGTATATAATAAAATAACAACAATAATAATAACAATAACAATAATAATAGGTTCACAGAAAAAAGTAACCAAACAAAAACAAAGTCACAAGAATTAATAGAAGGAAATGGTACAAGGTCATCAGCCTTTATTGTTCAGAGCTTGGAGTAAAGTCTGGACTACTGCCTAACAATTGTCATTTTTCTTCATTGACTCAAACGCTGCTATCAACCTCTTACGGGCAATGAAAATCGAAAATACTCTGCTGTTCAAAAACAGGAAAATGTGTCAGATCTCGCACTGTTTTCAGGGCAGAGAGCGTAATATTATGTTATCACTCTGAGAAAGTAAAAACTGACTGGCCAACGGGGTATGAGTTAAGTAATTGGGTGTTGAGGTGTCTGAGTCCTGTTCAGGGTCCCATTCGTCTTGTCAGGAAATGTCCCTGATAATGGAACACCATGACGTATATCTGAAAAAAAAATCACCATTTATTATCAATCAATGCTCTTTATAAGGGTAACCATAACAACAGGAAGCAGCCTTGTGGATCTACTTTCCCAAGAAGCGTTGACTAGACCAAAGCCACAAAACAGCTGTTGTTTGTTGTTATTATTTTATTTTTATTTTTTTAGATTAGTGCTGAAAACAAATAATTCCAAAATAGAAAAATGACAAGTGACCATAGGATGATAATAGCGGGATAACCGTCTTCAAGGTTCAAGGTATCAAGGCTCACATCCTCCTTTTAACTAAGTCCCTTCCTCAAGCCTTCTCCTGAGTCTGAGGTTCCACTTTAGAGTCTATTAGACATATCCTGTTTTGCTGTGAACGTTCAGATCTAGGCTACTTCTGTTCTTATAGACACCATACACTGGCTCTACCATTACAGCCTCCCAAGAACAATGGCCGCCATTACCCTCTTCCTAAGAACTGTGTAGGCCTATTAGTTGCCTATTATGGTATGGTGTATTAGTTGCCTATTATGGTATTAGGCTACCTAAGAACATAATGGCCTACTACATTTCCTCAGAGGAATATCAGATGAGTAGAACCTAATGTTTTAGTAGAACAGGGTTGACGTAAACTGGACTCACAAATTTTCCATCACTGATTTTGGAATTGTTGTTCCATTCCTAAACCTCAACCCAGAAACAACCCATTCAATGAAATCTTTTTTGTTGAGGTACAGTATTTCCATAGCGTTTCTCCGCTTTGGTCAAATTGTTGGTAATTGATTGTCATTGGTGTGGTTAGGGTGGAGACCTACTGGATGTGGCAAGTAGGGACCTGCGCTGACCATAACCAAACCCTTTCAAAACCATAACCAAACCCTTTCAAAATAACTGGAAGCCATGAAGGCTGAGTTGCACCAGCATGCAGGTAACCACGGGTTACTATGGCATTCCAACACAACTCGCGTCATACTGCGGACTCAACTGATCCCTCTCTCTGCACACACACGCACACGTACACGCACACACACACACACACACCAGATTTTCCACAAGGACTGCTCTGGAATCCATTCTGAACTAGGCTACTGTGTGTGTCAGAGCCACTAAGGTTTCCCTCTGTTGTCAGGCTTTCCAGGGACTGTGGTCAGCATTCCAATTCCTACTCATAGTCACTGAATCTATACATCACCAGCATCCACTTCTGACTTGGGTGCCACCGATGTGTAAGTCTCAAAATGTTTTCGGCTTTTGTAGTGCGACTGCTGTGGTTCTTTCAGTTTAACGGTGCTGTTATCCTTCTATAAACAGTCCATCTGTGGTGTACATAACAGTTTCATTTGTTTAGCTCAAGTCTGGAAGTAAGCTCCTATTTCTCCCTTTATTAAATCTGCCCACGTACTCTCTCTCTCTCTCTCTCTCTCTCTCTCTCTCTCTCTCTCTCTCTCTCTCTCTATCACTATCTCTCTCTCTCTCTCTCTCTCTCTATCTATCTATCACTACATCAAGCAAGAAAAAAAGAACATAAATAAACATCATGTATACATTATGTGTGTGTGTCTCTCTCTCTCTCTCTCTCTCTCTCTATCTATCACTATCTCTCTATCTATCTCTCAATTCAATTCAACAGAGCTTTATTGGCATGGCAAAGCTTTTAGTTGTACACGTAATTGGTACAACAATAAAGAAAAAAAAAAACATAAATAAAAATCATGTTTACATTATGTGTGTGTGTGTGTGTCTCTCTCTCTCTCTCTCTCTCTCTCCCTCTCTGTACTGTAAGTCTCTGCTTTTAGCCTGGTGCAAGACCAGGCTTCTCGATAAATGATTACACATCAAACAAAGAACAAACACAGACTGCATTCCTGCACAACTACAACAATTTGCTGCCAAGATCTCAATCTGCCCTCTAGCCAATGGGAAGAGCTTGGAACCTGGTAGCCGTGCCAAGTTGAGCCACTCGGGTTGCCCCCATCTGCATATGTTTTCCATCAGGATGAAGGTGGAACAGGGATTTGTTTTTTTTTCTGAAGTCCTTCTGGACTTTATAATCCAAAGTGATAAAGTTGAGCGATCACAAGAGCACACCAAGTTGGCATGTCTTTGTCGAGTTGATGGTGTCTCTTCCATCACACTATGAGGCATTCCTGCACAGAGGAGTTCTAGGACATGTCTGGCTGCACAAGTGGTATGGGAACATACACAAAAGACGAGGAGTGTGTGAGTGTGTGAGTGTGTGTGTGTGGGGGGGGGGTTGTCAAAGGTTGGTTGGCACAGTGGGTGCAGAGGGGAGGCCCACGCAGAGCAGAATGGATTTTTTGTTGGACTGCTGCTCATTTCCGGCACTCATCTGAATGAAGTCATGGGGATTTGGAGAGGGGACAAAAACTCAACTCAGTCCTGTCATAGAGTGACAATGGCTCATGCCTAATGTACGCTAGGCTTGGATGCTTTTTTTAACTATTATTATTATTTCCAAAGCTGAAAAGCTACAATTCACAGCCGTGCTATTGAATAGCTGTTTCCCATTCTCACAGTCTCAGTAACATCTCTTTCCCCATTTGCCACATACAGTATATTCTACACTGAAACTTGCAGTACAAGCAGAGATGGTGTTATTCAGTATCTTTGGTACCAGCACCAATAGTAGGCATCTTTAAAAACTATTGGCACTCTTTGATGAGGTAATTAGTCTGGAATGTTCTCTCTAGAGGCATTTTTCTCGTGCCATGTCATTTATTTTGTTATACCAGCTCTGTGAGAATCTCACCATCAGTAAGTAGTCTGTCGCTCAGCCGAAAGCTTAAAAAGCAAAAAGGAAATAGCCTTCATCACCTCATTTTCCTCTCCTTCCCCCGGGCCTTTGTGTGTGAACGTGCACGGGGTCGCCATTTTATGTCATTTATTTTCGTTTTCTAATAAGCTCAGAAGGCCTCATGCCTTTATGTCTGTAGGATTTTGGGGACATAGAGGTCGAGGGCACGTTGCCATGGGCAACAAAACCCTGTGCTGTCAGCTGGCACTCGGCCCTGAGCCAAGATTCCAGAGGTGCTACATTTTTGTGTTGCAGCCCTTGAGAGAGAGAGAGAGAGAGAGTGGGGGTAGCAAGCCAGAAGAAACTGTGAGGGGTTAAAAAGGGGTCTTTTCTTTCCAGATGTTCAGCAGCTTTTCCCACGCTGTGATTAACATGTCTAGTTCCTTTACTCTACAGAAAAGTGGAATTCTTTGGAGTTTATCAGACAGCTCTAACTCAGGGCAAAAATACAATTTAGCAAATTAACTGATGTGTTTTTTTGTTTGTTTGTTTGTTTTTTCCCAAGTATGGCACTTAAGCAGACCATTGCAAAGTGTGAAACTGTTTACAGTTGAGATCATTTGTATTTTCCACAGACTTTGAGACCCCCCTGGTAACACTTAAATTATCTGCTTTGGCAATGGGATTCTCTTCTCTGATTGGCTGACGGGGTGGCCATTAACTTTGAAGTTCTTTGTTTCTAAATATAAAGAAAGCTGTTGATAAAAATGATATACGGCAGATAAGCGGGATGGTGGGATCGGCGGGGGAACCAGCTTCCACCTTGCCATTATTTCAACAACAAGAAGTCACCTCGTTGGCCGTTATCCCTTAGGCTACGTACATATCCTTAGAATATCAACAGTGGACAGGAACTAACTCACTGTGTTTGCCTGTGCTTGACTCTCTTTGTCAAATGTCACTTGGGTGGCCTTTTAAGAAATAACAAATACAATGCTCGTCTGGGAATCTCTCGAGTAATAGTCATTGATTAGGATTTCTCTTCATAATGCTTTAGTTTAAAAACAGTGAAACTGCAGCGTTTATTGACTCTGGCGCTGGAGTGTTTTCTGCTTATGAGTCCAGACAGACTGGATGGGATGTAAACCCATGCGTCATTCCAGTTCTAAATCAAGTCTTTGTCATGAGAAAATACCTGAAAACGAGAACTTAAATAATGATACAAAAAAATTGATCAGATAATTCCAAATCTAAACATAGTCTATTAAATTATGTGTAGCATAGAATGCTGTTGGAACTTGAGCTTGACCTCGCTTTGCAAATATAATAAGCTAAAGGTCAGCGGTGTCACAGAATAAACAAGAGGTCTGTCAAACCAAAGGTAGCTTGCTGCCAGCCTTTGTATTGCACTGCAGACCCAATAGTCACAGACTTCAGACTTTACTTTCTATCACACATTTCAGATTAAACTCGGCAAGGCCAGATAAGGTGTGGCTGTTCAGTGCTGTGCATCACATAAATAAGGTATGACAAAGTTGAATGAGGTTGTGTGTGTGTATGTGTGTGTGAGTGTGCATGTGTGTACACATGTGAGTGCTTAATCATTCTCTTAGCCGTTATTGAGTCATGTGAATATTTACTAGAATAACAATGTGCTTGGCGCAATACAGCTCTCAAGCCATGTGAATACCTCATAGTCGCTGATATTTGAGCAGCAAATGATAACTTCTTTTTCAAAGGCTGGGTAGTCATAAGACCATATGGTGCGCTCTTGTCAGCATAATATATCAGCAGGTATATATGCAAGCTAGCAAGAGTGGCTCCCTTGGTTTACAGCAACTGCGCTAAGATAAAGCCAAAAAATCCTGCTCCCAAAGCAGGACAACGCCTGGACGGATTTTAACTAGTTTTTCTTTTTCCCGTTTTAAGTCTGGGGGTGACCGAGACTGACTTAAAGGGATACGCCGGCGCGTCCAAATCTAACATTCTAGTGGAAGCAGTGGTCGAGTACAAGGAGCTGACAAAAAATGAGCCGAAACCATGCTACCTGACCGGAGTTATAGCGA
>JASCQY010000057.1:8242527-8262889 GCA_030264315.1 Sardinella tawilis | reverse complement strand
CCCCCCCCCCCCCCCCCCCCCCCCCCCCCCCCCCGCTGGAGGAGAGCTCTTTGCCGCGCGTCATCGGCTCCGTTTTTCCACATCTCTGTTTTCCTACTGAGCGTGCGCCCTGCCGCTCGGCCTGCCATATGTTTCATCTTAACCTTATTAGGAAATAGTTAAAGAGTGGAATGGGAACGGGATGGGATGGATCGGAATTTCGCTGGCTTTGTTTGAGGAAAGATCATTACCAAGTCGTCAGATCATTGTTTTCTTTTTTTTTTCTCCCCTCTTGTTGCTGACATGTGGCGTTCCGGCAGACAGGCTGACTGACAGCTGCAATCAGCCTCCAGAGCTGGAGATTCCGTGTGAAGGCTTGTGAGGAGCTGCGAATGCCGGAGTATTCCTGAGATGTTCCTGTTGCGCCATTAGCGTTTGTGCGCTATTCCATCCCAGCGCCAGTGAACACCTTCACATTCTAACAGCTCTCCGCCATTGGTTAAATTTGTAATGTGGCGCAGAGTCAATGAATATATCTGCGCTGGACTGTTAGTAGGTCGAGTTCTTGTGTTAATCATTGGGCCTCGACCAAACCAGAGGAGTCTCAAGCAGAGCTTGATATGTTTTAGACAGACCGGCCATCTGTTTAAACACACCCATAGCGACATCTCTGCAGCAGTTTCAACATGGCCCCCGACCCGTACCCTTCCTCGCCGTTTCCAGCTGTCAAAAATAATAATAACAGCGGAGTCGTATATGCAGACAGCGATGCAAAACAGCTGTCCAAACCCACCGATATATCAAGGACAGACATCCATGGAAGGGATATCGGCTGTGTGCTCGAATGGAGATGAAGAATAGCCTCCTACTTTATTTTTGGTGTGAACTGGTGGATTTTTCCATCGTCTCACAATGTTTAGCGTTCTTGAGAACCTTGTTCTGCTCTTAGAGCTCCCCCATCCAACGGCTCCAAAAGGAGTTCCACATCCGAAGATGGGCCGGGACGCGGAACCAAGTGGGGGGGGTTAGATCAAACGTCTTTAGGGTGTGCGTTTGTCTTTGTGCTCTCGCCTTTTGAGGCCCGAGCCCTGCCATCGATCTGTCCTCGCCGCTTAAAAGGCGGCCATCACGGGGTGTTGACACTGCAAGGTGTTGTTTGCTTAGCAGCCCCCTGTTAGTGTTCCCTTCAGCACACGCTCCCACTCTCCCAAAGCCCTGGGCGTAGCACTGGCAGACTCGCTCACTGCGAGAGGCTACAGTCTCAGCCTATGTGATAAGGAAAGCTAATAATTCAGTGCTTGTGTGTCAGGGGCCTGCTGCCGCTTGTGCTTCGTCGCTACGCAAGTGGCGTCGTCTCGCCGATACTCCGGTGAGGTGCGTTGAAGTGTTTTATGGGCTGATAACACCTGCTGTCTGGGCGTTGACTCACCTCGTCTGCTCTCGGCGGGTGGGTGATTCAGGAAGTGACACGCTAGCCGACGACAGGTGAGGCACCGCCTCGCCACCGTTGTTATATTGGGGGGTGGTGATGTATGTCGCCCACCTTGGTGAGATCATCAGGTGTGGCATGCCTCCTCACCTGTCTGAACAGCTTGGCCTCAGCTGCTGTGTCCCGGACCGTCTGTTATGAATAAGAATTGTCTCGGACTGTCTCTGCTGACTCTTATTTTCTACTTCAAAGAGGCGTTTGCCTCAACAAGGCAGTTTGAGTCTGCAGTGTCTGTTGTGCATCTGTGTCTGAGACCCACTCATTCTCTCACCCGCTCTCTCACACACCGACCAGAATGTCAGGCTGCTGCACTGAGGTCATCAACAAGAGCACGTGACATGCGCCCGTAATTTTCAACCGTCACCAGAGCGCGATTCTCTGGGCTGCCGTGGATGGAAGCTAAACTGCAACTTGGCGCTGCTCTGACAAGCGTTTCCCCCTGCGGAATGACTTCAGGGCTGTGCTCCATCACACTACATTTTGTTTGTGAGTGTGTGTGTGTGTGTGTGTGTGCACGTAATAGTTTTCTGAGACTACCCAGCTGTGTGCTGTTCATCAAGCCCAGAGATAAGCCGCAGATAGCCTTTCAGCTACTGCTGTTTGCAATGAGGAGCGAGGAGCAGCCAAGGGTCTCATTCCCCGAGAGCATTGCAGCACTAAAAGCCATTATTACGTGAAATGAAATGATGTGAGGAACATTATTTTGAATATTTCCTGTCCCTGACCTGCTGTGAATTGGACGCAACATGGCCTCTGCAGTATATTTGTGTAAATCCAGATGGCTTCCTGCATATATACACAACAGAACAGCAGTTTCTGTGTCATGTCAAATGCATTTGTCACCTGTGCACTTATGACTGCATGGCACATGGTGCTGGTAGTTCTGCTTGTTTGTGTAAAAGCCTGTATTTGTGCATCTCTCTGCCAGTTAGCTGTAAACAGGGTGTAGTATGAGAGAGAGAGAGAGAGAAAGGGAGAGGGAGAGAGAAAGAGAGAGGGAGGGAGTATCGGGCTGAATGGTGTGTGTTTCTAGCACTCTATGCAGAAAGGCCCAGCGGGTGCGGGGCAGAGGGCTTGTTGCCCCGGCCCCCTGGACTCTGCCAGCTAAAGCATGCGTGGAATGTTCCGGGCCAGGTTTATGAATGCTGCGCTGCGCTAGCGAACGGCAGGCTTCACAGAGAGAGCGGCCTGCTCTGCCTGCCTGTCATTCTCTCTCATGTCTCGGGCTCTTCAGCTTGTCTCTCAGACGCTGGGTCTTTCCTGTCTCAGTCTTTCACATCCTGTTTCTCCATCAGCTTGTTATTTCTTTCTTCTCCTCCCTGCCCCCCCCCATTCTTCTTTCCCTCCCTCCCTTCCTCTCTGTCTGTCTATCTGTGTCTCTCTCTCTCTCTCTGTCTGTCTGTCTCTCGTAAGTCTCCAGTGCTTCTAGAGGCAAGCGAACGCTCCAAGCCAACAACCCCAGCCATCTTCCAGCACAGCAAGAGACACATTTTTTCCTAGACGACGTCATGCGAAACAGTGGAGTGGGGAGTCAGAGGGGATGAAGGGGGGACAAACGGCAGCGCTTAAGAGGAGGTCGCGCCTCGGCCGCCTGTCATGGTGGCTGTTTTGGGCCTGGGCCCGATGCCTCAGAGAAATCATAAATTCGATGTCATCCAAGATGCCCGCGCCTTAATCCCGGGGCCCCTTCGAGATGTTCATTATGGCCAAAATATGCGCCTCTGTCACCAAGCTGACAGGATTGGTCGTCCCCACAACTCTCTCGTTACACCCTCCTCCCAGCTGCCTGTGTTACGAGGGCGAACAGGGACTCACTGCAGCCCACTTTTACTACTATCTGTGTGTGTGTGTGTGTGTGGTGTGACCCTTTACGGGAGGTGATTTATTTCCTGTTGACTGTTCACATTGTCCCTGGTCCAGTTAGCACCCACATGTTTACAGATGCATACTGGCTTCGTTTGCTAAGGCCGGCCTGCAAATGTTCCTCCAATCGCCTTGAGCCAGAAGCCGTAACCCCTGGAAGCCTGACGCACCACCTCACCACGGGGTGTCGATGACCTCATCGCTATTCAGCTACTCCTAAAATCTTTTCTGGACACAAAGTTGCATTACATAGTCTTAGGCCCACTGGAATGACTGGATTGAAATCAAGCAGCCTCTCTAGAACTTTCCCTGTATTTTCCCCCTATTTGCATTGCTACTAGTATTCGCATGGCTACTTGTAGGCCGCGTTGGTTTGTGTTGAGTTCTGTATTTTGACGGTTGTTCCTCGAGGGGCTCGTGTCCCTAATCTGTTCAGGAGTTTATATTGGATGTTATTGTTACAGTTATTATAGATGTCTTGACTTTAGTGCAACATTTTTCTGAGTGATTTTTTTTTTGGTTTTTGTTATTTTTACATAAGGCTGGCCACCTTAAATCCTGTTTTAGCGTAACAAGAAAAATGATGAAACTTTGTTTTATAAAAGCCAGAAAAGGTAAAATAGTTTGTACCTGACAACCATTTCATAAGTTATTATCAGTACGCCTAATGAACCTCTTTAGTTTCAGACTTTAGTTTCAGCAAATCGTACTTCTGCGCACAGAAGACTGCCCATAGGCCTGCACTCTCCCTGCTCTGTGTGAGACTAGGCTGCATACGGTATACAGTATGTGCGACAAAAAGGAAAGCTAGCAATATCGTAAAGAAAGCTAGCAAGTGGACTTTCATCCGAGAGTGGCCTAATGACTTTATCAAGCAGTCGGTATGACACAAAAGATCCACTGTTGTCTCAGTCCCTCCCCCCTCAAGTCTACCCAGTGCGCGGGAATAGAAGGGCTGGAAGGGCGGACACAGGGCAGGGTGACTGGAAGCCCAGTCCATGTCTCCACCAGGCCGCTCTGGCAGCTTGTACTGATGGAATCTCCAGACCCTGTCTCTCTCCTCGCTAGTCTACAGCAGTCTGACAGCCTTCCTGTGCACCTCCACACACCATAACTGTCATATGTGTGATTATCCAGACTGGTCCATCACTCACGCACACACACACACACACACACTCAAAGGAACAGCCACCTCTGTTTGTCTGATCACCTCAGGAGCCAAGGGCGTTTTCACGGTGGTGTGTTTCAGTGTTCTCCTGTAGCGCAAACAGGAGCCCTGTGGTGGACTGGTTGAATAGTGACGGTCTGTCTGTCTGTCTCATTGAGTCTGGACATGTGCTAACCTGTGCATGCTAGCAAGCGTCTATTACTGTTTAACGCTCCAATGGCTGTGTGTTTTGTACTTTCCCTATTGTATGCATTGTAGGCATTGTGAAAGACCTCTTAAATATCAGCATGTGTGTGTACTGTTTAGCATTGTCACGTGTGTGTGTGTGTGCGTGCGCATGTGTGTGTGTGTGTGTATGCAGGTATTGAGCTGTATATTACTGAGCCTTTGCAACCATACATTTACATGTGTTTATGGTTTCAGATGCTGTGTAACGGGCCAGGGACATGTGTGCCTCTGAGTGCGGCAGGACTTCTGCTCGGCATTCTGGGACTGAAGAGGGTGGTGCTGGTGTACGTGGAGAGCATCTGCCGTGTGGAGAACCTCTCCCTTTCCGGAAAGATCCTGTACCACCTGGCCGACTACTTCTTTGTGCAGTGGGTCAGCCTGAAGGACAAATATCCCAAAGCAATTTACATAGGGAGAATAGTGTAAACACAGCACCCATGTTTGAACTGAACTGGACCAGACATAACACTTTTTTTAAACAAACAAACAAACAAACAAAATATATAAATGCAATGTATATGCAATGTAGTGGGGCGTATGGGGCTGGAAATTTGGTGGATATGACTGCATTCTGAGTATTTGTATCACTAAGCCTCAACATGAATTGTCCTCCATCTGGTGGTCAGGTACAAGGGTTTGTGTGAAACTGGGGAAAAGTGACACAAGGTTTTAGCTATTTGGAAAATGGTGCCGTAAACAGGGTCTAGAGCTGACAGCAGGCGTCTGTCCCATTCCGACACACAGTAGCAAGGCGTAGGTGAAACTACCTCACACCAGAATCAAGGAGCCCTTGTTGTTCACTCGCAAAGGCTTTCCTGTTCGCCTCTCGAGCGTTACTCCGTAGCTGCGGCACGTCGGGCCAACGGCCAGGGTGACGATAGACGGCCGTCTCGACTCTCTCGATGCTGTGACAGCTCCCCGCTGCTCGCCACGGAGAAGAAAAGGCAAGACTCTGCAGGACGGCTGTAGCTGACACAGATGGCATGTGCAGAGGGCGTTCGCGGTGAAGAAACATCTCCCAACAGAGCTGACAGGGCTGTATTGTTCTGGAATGACTGGCTGCATTTGGTTTGAATAGAATTGGAAAAAAGAATTTATGAGAACTAATGTGTGTTTCTTTCAGTGTCATGATTTTTCTTTTTTTTTTCTTTTTTTCCTTGTTTGTTGTACACTTTGGTCTAATAGGTGCTTTGAATAGTGTGCAGTGGTATGTGCAGATTGGCAGCTTACTCACCGATGCAGTCTCTTGGTTGGCAGCAAACTCCTTCAACTGCTTCATACCGAGCAGAGTTATTTGTTAGCATTGGGGCGAATAAGAAATAGGGGTGTGTGCTGAACAAGGAAACTAGGAAACAATATTTGACTCATTTCCTGGGAACTATATCAACTCATGGCTGCCGAGATTAAAATCTGCACTGTAGTTTCATTTCAAATCGGCCAACTTTGATCATAAGGAACTGGTCACACTTGGTGTCAAAAGCACATGACTGAAGGGATTATTCTAGCTAGCTGTGCACAAACTTTCTCTCTCTCTCTCTCTCTCTCTCTCTCTCTCTCTCTCTCTCTCTCTCAAGGTTCATTTTGACATCTTCTCAGGACAGGCTTCTAAATGTTCTAAATGGGGCTGATTTTTCCATTGTTTGGGATTTCCTGTCCCTCGCCTGTGATGGTACTTTTCAAGCAGAGTTTACCCAGAGAGGAAGTGAGCTGAATAATTGAGATGTTTGGTTTTACAACAGCAATAAGAGGTTAAGAGGGGGAGGGGAGGCGTCTGTTTTTTGGGGGGAGAGGAAGGAAAACCATGGATTTGCAGAAAGAAGGCTATTTTTGGGCCTTATCTTTGTGTACCAGTGGAGGCCACACACACACACACACACACACATACACAGCTGCAGCTGTCGCTGGCGATATGGAGTGAGTGTGCGACATCGATGACAAGAGTTAGTTTAGGTCGTGTTTTCATGATGGCCATAGTATGATATATGTACAGTATACCCCCTTCCTGTATATATATTATATATTAGTGGAATTTTATCACAGCTCTTATTGCAGGAGCAATTAAATATCTTCCACGCAGGTGACTTAATTAACATTATACGTTATGAGTTCACAGTTGAATTTCACCCAACAGTTCCACTGAAAAAAGTCCCTGAGCGTCACAAATATAAAGTCTAATATGAAATCCAGACAGTGCTGTGGTTTTTCTGCAGAGTGGCAAAAAAGAACGAAGGGAAAAAAAACATTTCAATGAGTGCTGAGCTGCAAAAACAGAGATGCCTTGATTCTCACACTACACCAGCTCCCAGCTCCATATCCAGGTCTGAAGTGGCGAAGCGAAGAGAGGGGAACGGGGCCGAATGCTCGTGTCTGTCCCCGCTATCTGTCGCCCGCTGACGGATGACTGCCTGTTGTTATTGGCAGCCCTGTCTGCACCGCCGACCCGACGCAAAAATGAATGACCGGCAGGGCCACGCTGAAGAGGAGAAGCAGGCCTCGGCCATGGCTGGACTCCAGCTTCAGCCCCAATCCCAGTCTAACCCCAACCCCCAGCCCCACCTCCAGCTCCAGTCCCAGCCCCAGTCTAACCCCCAGCCCCAGCCCCAGTCTAACCCCAACCCCCAGCCCCAGCCTAACCCCCAGCCCCAGCCCCACCTCCAGCTCCAGTCTAACCCCCAGCCCCAGCTCCAGCTCGCGGGGTAAATGGATCTGGATGGTGGAGGGATGGGACGGGACGGGATGGGATGGGGGGGAGGAAAGTGTGTGGGCTGGGCAAGAGCAAGGGATGGGGAAGGGAGAGTTTTAGTGAGCCAGGCAAAGGGATGCTTTTTATAGTGCCTCCTGCAGCCTGGACTGTTCCTGCGTCGGACAGGAGCAGCCATGCCGCTAATGAGAGTCTGTGCTGCTGCTGCTTCATGAGCCTCAGTTGACGCTTCCACTTAGAGGGAGATGCACGTCACACACACACACACACACACACACACACACACACATATCCGTGTCAGTATTCCTCCGGGCGCTCAGTGTCCCGAGGTGGTGCAGCGCTCTAAAATTGCCTTAATTACACCTCTGGGTCCCTGTGGGTGGAGAGAGAGAGAGGTAAAGTGAACCGGCAGGCTGGATCGTCCTGCAAGCTGCTGTCATATAGTGAGAACTGCCTTAGGTACCCCCCCCACACACACACACACCAGTTCCCCTGTTCCGTGGGCTGAAGTGTTGAGGTAGAACTCACCACAGATCTTTTCCAACACTCTACTGAAATGAGAGCCCATGAACACACTGACCTAAATCTTTTTCAGATGTGGTCCTTTTTGCAGTGGAGGTGTGTCTTTCATGGTGATCCCTTGATACCTCGGTGAAAGCCATGATACTGCAGGAGAAGCTGTAGGTGTTAAGGGGCCAGAGGTTACTGCAATATCTGGGCTTTCTGAAAGGAAGGTCACCAGGAGGTCAATGTGTATTCATTCTTTGCTCACTCATAGGACTTCTTTTTCCTGCAGTTTAATCTCAGATTTTGTATAACACAGATATTGTAGGGCAAATGCTCTGAGTGAAATATGCACAGATAAGACTTAGAATCTGTAATTTATTTCACTTTATTATTTCATTTCATTCTGAAAATGATAATCTATCATTACAGGGTTTAGACCTATATGTTTGACTCCATTTTGTATTTTACAGTACAGAGCCAGAGATCAGCACAAATACACGCCCCTGACAAACAACCTCATCAGTGAGACAGGACAGAAGAGGAAACCTCCACACAAAACTCTCAGTGTCTCCGCTAACTTCCCAACCCTTGTCCTCAAAGCCACAGGCCAGCCACAATTGACTGGCATAATTTGAAACAGTGTTCCTTTCTTTAGCCAGCGCGGCTTTGAGCGAGATAAGCATCAGCGCTAACAGACCCCTCCTCTTGGTGTATTATGTGGTGTCTAGATGCCCTTGCACCTCCTCTCCAACCTTGGCAGGCGGACACAGAGGAATGTGATTGTAGGCCTATGGCACCGTCAGCGTTTTGGAGGTCTGTACCTGCGAGCCAGCCATTACTCTATACGCTGTAGGCTACTATAAGATGCTGATTAAATACAGTGCATGGGCCATTGCCAAGGTGGAATTTATTGGTGTGCTCATCATCCAGAAGCCCAACTGTGTGGCTGTAAAACTGCCAGGGCTTGTGAGGTAGACATTTCAGTCGGAAGTTTTTTTACTGAGCAGCAGGCATGTGATTTGAACTGAGTGATGGGTATATTTGGCTTACATATAGGCTTTACCTGCCTTTCAGATGTGTGTATATACATTATTCAACACAAATTTAGACAGCTTAGCGAAAAGGAGAAGTAGGCTCTAGGCTATACAGAATACTACAAGTTATAATGGGAAACCTTATTCCTCTTAATTGGCGTAACTTCTTTAGTATTAACTGATGCACCATCAGTATAACTAATAATAGTGCCGTTTTGTAGTATAATGGCCCATATGTATGAGTTGACTACAGCACTGTACGTACCACACTTTCACTGCAGGGCACAGTAACAATGGGAAGAGGGTATGTAAAATGCGCGCCTGTGATTGGTCCACAGCGAGCCGTCAGTCGTCTTGCGACATTTTTTCCAAACAAAATGAGCTATCGGAGCGAGAAGTTTCTGAGTTCACGCAGCCTGTTTCTCCAAACTCCAGTGACGCACCGACACGCACGGATTTTTCGTTCTTCTGGACTGTTGGACTCCCGGGATACCGGCTTTACTTCGCTGCTTGAAATCTTGGAAAATACTTTATTGCTACTTTGTAGCTACTGACACTTCTAATCATAAACTTTGCAACAAAAATCATGACCCAGTTCAACAAGGGACCAGCCTACGGATTATCCGCTGAGGTTAAAAGCAAGGTAAAGTGTGAGCGCATTCATATATTAAATATAGCCTAACCAAAATATTACTTTAGACGATGATGGGCTGTAACTTACTCTGTTTAGCCTATCTATGGCTTAACCGGCAAACGTTGACGTTATAGACGAGTCTTTTTTCACATGAGTGAATCCAAGACAAGGCTGCTCAAGAATAGTAGCTCAATTAGTCAATCTTAAACAGCCACTGTCCATTTAATATTGTTTTACGGATAAGGTAGTTTATTTGGCATCAACAACAAGGATGACCGACCATCCAACGTCATCTTCTTTTTAGCCTGGACAACAGTGTGACACTGGTAAAAAGGATCCCGCTTTAGTTTGAATGAGGTAGTTCTGCAGAACAGTACAGACTGTATTGTTATTGATTTGTTTGTAAAAACTACTGAGTTTCTTTAGAAAACTTTGGTCATATATTTGCACTCCAGGAGATCTGGAGAGCCACATTTCGCAAAGGTTCGCCATAGGGACCCCCGTCACCTTTTTGTTTTCTTGGCTTGATTGTCTCTCAAAAACATCAGACACTCCGCAGTATGGAGCAAACTCTTTTCATAATCTACGTGTACCATCTTCGCTCACATTTGGACTGAAATAACTGGAAAAATCTGCACCCCCTTGGAAAACCGTGTGATTAAAAAGTACGTGAATCGAAAGCCAAGTGCAACTCATTGTTATCCCCGCTTCTGGGAGGAGCCGAATCAAGTAGGCTATCTAATGCATTAAGATGTAGGGGGGCATGAGTTTTTTAAACGGGCCTTTCCATTTCAATATCTTGCATTACTTATTTAGACTAACAATTATAACCAGTAGCTGATTAATGTTCTACCTGTAGACATGGCACATTACAAATTTGAATCACAGCTAGGAGGACAATGCATGTCCTATCCCGTATCGCGTGGCGCCCCCACCCATTCTGAAATTAAACCATAAGCCGTTTCTCTCAGCGTCAGGTTTTCTCCCATCGGACACCGCTCAAGTTTCATTTTAGTTGGTGTTGGTGTAGCTCTTGGTTAGTTAAATTATAACTCTTACTCTGAGAATGAAATTCCGATCCAGTTAAAATAGTTAGAGCATGACATCATCGGTTATCCGATGGAAGTGGGCAGGACTAGTGTTAAATGAATGGTGAACTGACTGAACTGCATGACTGAGCTGAATAAAAGCTCATTTCATCCACATCTTGAGTTGCACGGAATTGATTCCTAGTGAGGGTTATCTGATTTAGTTTTATGGTCGATTGGCAGAGATTTGTAAAACAAATATAACATTCCAAAGATGCAACAGCTTAGGCTGGTTGGAAAATATTGATTATTACTATTGAGATTAACAGATAAATTGTTGTTAAGCATTGGACCATGGACTTAGGAGGACATTACAGAATCAATCTATTTGATTTGTGTGTTTTAAATGAATAGATTGGCTGAAGTTGAAATTGCAGCACTTGTTAAAGGTGTTTTAAGGCCTGGTGCATGGATATCTTCCCCCTTGTTTGTATGTCATTGATTTGTCTGTGAAATAGGCCTATAGCCCTATATATTCATCTCCTGTTGTAGCCTGCATAATGCGTGCCTTTTGGCAAACAACTTGTTGGATCTGTGCCACATAGTTTCTTTCTTTCTTTCTTCTTCTTCTTTTTCTTTTATTTTGTGATCCAAAGTCCCTAATCTGGATTTAAATTTATCACACTGGAGCTCCCTTTGAAAGGTCCCCAAAGAGGCTTCTCATCTGGAGAAAGTTTACATATCCAATGGGTAGTCTCTGGAAACTCACTTAAGTTGTGGTTCCTTGGGTTTACCTCCTGTGATGGAGGACATCTCTGCAGCATGAGGCCAAATCCTCGCTGCCAAGTCTGGGCTCCAACTCCTCTTTGGGGGGCTTTGTTACATAACAGTTTGAAGCTGGATGCCAGTGGCATTGTTTACCATTTGGTCCGCTTGGTTTCTATTGCTTTGGTGCTGGCCAGGGCCGGCTGTTTTTCTTTTATGGTCCAATGATCACGGTTTCATTCCGCTCATGTTTTAACCCCGGATCAAATCTGTTGCAATGACGTGCCTGTCTTAAACTGGGTCAGGTTTTGGAAAAAAAAGAAAGTTGTGCTTTGCCAGGGGGTATTAAAATGAAAAATTATCAGCTCCTTTCCTAATGTCAGCCTGATTTTGAAGTATTCTCCACGACGGCTGCCAAGGGACTGAGGTTTATTGGAAGCCAAAAAAATATATTTCAATGTTTTTGACAGGAAAGTGGAACACATTGAGGTTTTTTTTTGTTTTTTGCTTTTTGCTGGTATAACTTTTAACTCCACAGATTTTCTCATATCTGTCATCACTAATTGACTTTCACTGTCATTTAATTAGACTTGTTTGAGTCTCTAAAATGGAGGAGAATGGTGGGCAGAAGTTCATAGAATCAACATGCCATGGAAGCTATTCAGAGTTCACTTTGTGTGTGTGTGTGTGTGTGTGTGTGTGTGTTTTCAAAAATATATCAATACTTCTGGATAAGGTTGGGAGAAAACAGAATAGTTACTGATTGACTCTTGTCTCAAGCATGTCGGTGAGAATATGCCTGTTGCTTTATTAGACTAGTGAAGCGTGCCTCTGGATGTTTGACCTAGTGTGGTGCTGTCAGATGCTATTCCACAGAGGGCTGCTTGCATGTCAGACATGCCAAAAATAAGTAGTTTTGCAGGCTTACGTTGTTAGAGGACTTCTTATGGGTCAAGAAGTCGAGGACCTGTTGGTCTTGTTCCTCAGCTTTGATGATGGTTATATATTTTTAAAACTCTCATGCTGTCTTGGAAAGTTGTAGAATGAGGTCAGAAGTGTCGTGTTTCCATGTGAGACGTCAAGAGAATTGGAAACTATGAGTTGACGAGGCCTTGCTGTGTCTAGTCTGAGCATATTTTAGCCAGTGTTTATGTAGTCCAGTATATCAGCACTGGAGAGGGCACAGTGTGAGCACTCTCTCAACATAATTCTGCTGGGTCAGAGAGGTCAATTTTGTTTATGGTGCGTTGCCACAGCGTTCGTTGACATATGGGGAAAAGAATCAGGGATTGCTGAATGTTTTTTTTTATTTTTTTTTCCTCTGTCCACATACTGTATGATGATTCCCTGAAGACCACACAGGCAATTTGCTAAGCCAAATTTAGGCTTAATTTTAGACATCATCTTACAAGAGGTCTGGGGGTGCATTGTTTTCCCTGCACAATGAGGGTCTTTGGAGTGACTGTTTGGTTTTTCCCATTGTGGTTCCTGTTTGCCTTTGGGTGGGCGAACTGTTGGCACAGCGGGGAACAGAGCTAGGGATTGTACTGCGGCTAAACCATTTGTGGTTCCCAGAAGGCAACGTGTTGCCTGTTTGTAAACGAGTGAAGGCCCACAATTCAGCAAAAAAATATCTTAAATATCTTCAAATATCTCCATTTCAGGTATCTGATACTGCATCTTATCAGTTCTTTGCTACAGGCTCAACCTTGTAATAGCTGAAGTTTTGTAACCCTGTCATTGCTTTGAATTGAATCATCAAAGGGAAGAAAAGTTAGTTTGACCCCCAAAAAAAGGAAAAGCAAAGATTTGGCAAACCCTTCCAAGTCTTCTCTCATTTGTTTATAATAACCTCCTGGAGCAGCTCCACGCCTCTGTGCTGCTGGATCTGAACTCCCAACAGCCCTTCAGCCCTCGGGCAGCAGCTAAACCTGAATCTCTGGCCATGACGCTCTGCATCATTGAGGTCCAGGGGGTTGGAGTGGGTTGGGGTTGCTTCTGGTGGTTTCTGATACCCTCTGTTATTTTTTCAGCCTTTTTTTTTAAAACCCCTCTCTTTTTCACTAATCTGGGAAACTGTTTTTCCTCATGGCTATGGTTCATGTGCGACTGTGGCATGCCTGCCCTGCCTGGACTCTGTCTCCTCTCCTTACCCTGCCACTGCAAGTGCGTGTGTGCTGCTCCTGGGGCTTGTGGATCTCGGGTGTCCTGGAGGAGGGCCAGGAGCAGAGTGAATAGGTCCTCCTCTGTCAGGACTCTGTGTCCTGGGAGAGGCCAACAGGGGTTGAGAAGGAGATGTGGGGAGGCGTGGGGGGTGGTGGTGGTGTTGGTTGGATGAAGGAGGAGGAGAAGATAAATGATGTGGTTTGGGTCTCTGTGGTGTAACCACACTAGTTCTGGCTGATGGACGTGACGCCTGTGCAGTGCGATGTGATTTCTTGACTGGGCACTGAGGCCTTTTCTAAGCCGACCACCTTTGCTCAGCAATGTCCTGGGCTAGAGGAGGCGACCCTGGGTGGAGGTGTTGGAGAGGCTGGTGGTGGCAGAGGAGGAGGAGGAGGAGGAGGAGGAGGGTCATTAATAGTGTCTGTAATGTGCTGACGAAGGAGATTTGTCTCTGGACTGGCCCAGGGCGTTCTCCACAGCAGGACTGTTTGTTAACGCTGTGCTGCTGCTGCCATTTTGGGAAGAGCAGGAACATCCTTTTCCTGACCCTATTGTCTAGTTGTCTTTTCCCCCGGTCCCTTACACATACCCCTTGCAAAATGTCCATGAATGTGTAGCCTTGAAAAGATGGCCTTCAGTGTTTTGTTTACTGTAATCTGCTATGCTGTACGGTCATCAGTCTGTGTGTTGCAGGAAACCTTTGCCCAAACTCTTATTGATTCTCAATCATACGTTACACAGCAATATGTCAAGTCTGGCTTAGTCTAATGTAAGGCTTTGAGGCGTTCCCTCCCTACAGATACTAAAGATGGGAACACGATGGAGGATGGCACTGCATGCTGTTGCTGGGAGATGTCTGGGTTGTTTAATATTGCCCAGGCTTCTCGATCTTATGTAAACATTTCTAGTTCACTTCACTTGTTTGGCACAGACAATCTCCTTGCATTATGTGGTCTGTTGAGCATTGCTGGAGCTAACACAAGGTTAAATATTAATGAGCACCAGCTGGGGTAATTGTGCAAACTCAGTTCAATATTTGGTCGCATGAGTTGGAGATCTAACATCCTAGTAGACCTCAACTTGCTGTAGCTGCTCTTTGGTTTGTTCCTTCAACAGTTCACAAGAACAGGATAGAGGTAAGGGCCGTTCACATCTGCAATGATAACCATAACTATAACGAGAGAAAAATATCACTCTAATTAATATGAATGACACCGTCCACACCACAACTATAACGACAATTATATGTGCAACAATATTGTTGGGAGGTTTGTTCGTTTGACGTTTAGGCACTCGGGCACCCTTCCACTCTCTCAACGCCCAGCCGTGTTGATGAGAGTTCTACAGTAAAGGCTTTTCATGAAGGCTCCATTTTAAAACTGAATTTCCATCCGGCAGAGCAACTGTCTAGACTTGTATTAAAGCATGTATGAATTGTTCTCTGGGGTAATATTATGCTCAACACAGTTGAATCGTGCCATGTTTTTTGACCTCCTGTTCGCTAGTCCCAGCCTCTCCAGATGTTTGCCTGCTTGAGGGACGCCATCAGGACACCGGCTCAGGCCTGAATGCAGAAGGGATGGAGCCTGCTGGAGCTTCCAGAAGTTTCCAGAGCAACTTGAGATGTAAACTTCTGGTACCCCCCCCCCCCAGAAGATCTCTAACAACTCCATCAATACAGAGAGAACTGGATCCCATTTCTCCACAGCTTTTTTTTCTCCCTTCTCCTGGGATCTTGGCAGTCTTCCCAGAGAACGACTGCAGAAAGAAATGAAGGAGAGGAAAAGAGAGGGAGAGAAAGAGAGAGGGGAAGAAAAGCTCTGCCCTCTAATCTCTCCTTCTCTCTTCAACAGCCCATCTGTACTTTTTGGTATTGGTCCCTGGCATCGGTCTCTCCAAGGCTACTGATTAATTCCTGCACGATTACTCCAGAGATGGTTGTCATGGATGCAGCCCCCTCTGTGCTGCTGCCCCCCCCATCCCCCAAACGAACCCCTTTCATATCGCCAAGCGCCTCAGATCTTCCATTCACTGACTCATGCCTTGGAACAGAAATCCTCCGATGTGCCCTTTCCAAAGATGGTCACTGTACGTCCAAGGCCTTGGCCTTGTCCTTTTCATGTGTCATCTGGCCTTTGTGAGGGGGTTACATTGAACTGAATGGGGATAAGGGGGGGAGGGGGGAGGCCCTGCCATGATCTGACCTCAAATTGAACAGAAGGGTAGGGATGCCCTCTATGCCTGTGCCTGGCATACAGTTTTCATCTCATTTTCCCTCCTCTAATGGTGATGGGTCGCATTCCTGTCGACAGTGGTTTGGTGCGGGGGAGTGATTAACTGGAGTTGAAGAGAAATGGCCCTTTTCTTTCTACAGTGAGTAGGGGGGGTGCATGGGAACGTTGGTCTACGAGTTTATGGGCCTTTTATTTCCCTTTCAGACCTGCGTTGAGGGCTTTTGTGAAGCTGTCCTGTCGGTACTCCTACGTGCGAGTGGACGTGTATGGCTTTTGTCTTTTATGAGTGTTAAGTGTGTCTGCTTGACACTGAACAGTTTCTCTCCCCCCGTCGCCTGTCTGAGCAGCACGCCAGGCTGACGTGAGTGATGTGGTGGCAACGAGCAAACGGCGGCTCACGGGGAGTGTGTTGGGTGCAGCCGGTGCTGGGGGAGGGGCCAAACAATGAGGGGACTGTGGAGTGGAGTGGCGTCCAGATGTTTTCTCTCAGGCCTCCTCCTCCTCCTCCTCCTCCTCTTTCTCTCTTGCTCGCACTCCTCACTTACTCTCTCTTAGTCATTCACTCTCTCTCTCTCTCTCTCTCTCTCTCACTCTCACTGTCTCTCTCACTCTCACTCACGCTCTCTGTCATTCCCTCTCTCTCTCTCACTCACTCTCTCTGTCATTCCCTCTCTCTCACTCACTCTGTCATTCCCTTTCTCTCTCTCTCTCTTTCTTTCTCTCTCTTTTTCTCTCTCTCTTTCTTTCACTCTCTCTCTCTCGTTCTCACTCTGTCTCTCTCACTCTCTCTCTCTAGCTTTTTTGCTCTGTCCTGAAGGAGGATAGGGAATCTTGGGAAGAATTAGCCAGATAAAACTGGAAGGCGATTGGAATAGCTGTGTGAAAACCGCACTACAGTGATGCACCCTTTTACAGATATATGTTATAGAGTGTACTTGTGGGTGGGGACTGCTGATCCAGATGGTTCTGGAGAGAGAGAGAGAGAGAGAGAGAGAGAGAGAGAGAGAAACTAAAGTAGGAAGACGGTCAACATGACGACAATCGATCAATGACTGCTGTTGATGGATTGATTTAAGGTCATTGCTTAAAAACTCTTACTATGCTCTTTGTGTGTGTGTGTGTGTGTGTGTGAGAGAGATTGAGCATGTGCAACTGTCAGCACTGATAACAGCCACTGAAGGTCTAAACCTCCTTCCAGTCTGAAAGTGATAACTTGGCAGCTTGTTCAAGGGCATGTGGCTGGTTTCATATTTAATGAGAAGCTTGCTGATTATCATGTTATGACTGCGAGGGGATTTGCCTCTATTTCTGTGTGTGTGTGTGAGAGAGAGAGAGAGAGAGGGAGAGAGAGGGAAAGATAGGGAGAGCAAGAGAGTGAAAGGGGGAGAGAGGGAAAGAGAGAGTGAAAGGGGGAGAGAGGGAGGGACAGTACTAGGAGAAGCCCAGGGGGCTATGGGCCTCCTTGTGCTCTACTTTCACACATGGTGCGGGGGTTCCTGGTTTCCAAAAAAGATTGTGTGTGCGTGTGTGTGTGTGTGTGTGTGTGTTTTCATGCCCATCTTGATCTCTTTGCTCTCACTGAGCGTGGCCATCTCTCCTTCAGCTCAACACAGTGGAGAAGATTGGCCACTTCCTGTGTGTGTGTTGTGATGACAAAGACCCGTTCGAACTGCACTGTCGAGCAGGAAATGGTGGAAATGTGTGATTATGACCCTAGTCAGGGAATCAGTACTGATTTTATGCATGGCTATGAAATTATTATCACAGTTGTATAGAAATATGTCGAGATTTAGCTCTAGATATATCACCTCTAGATGTAAACATCTGGCTAAAATATACTCATTATCTGGTCTTTCCACGGGGTGTCTTTGATTGTATAAGGATTTGCTGAGACAAGTCAAAAGTTGCTGTTGTGGGTCACATAACACCTGAGCCACTGATAACAAGGGCCTTCTATCTCTCTGGCTGTCTGTGCCAGGAACACACACAGCGCTTTTCCCTCTCGGACTATAGCACAGAGGGACGCTGTTATTTAAAGCCCACAGCGTTAGTTCCTGGGAAGAGACCTGGGAAGCGGAAAGCTTGTGTCACTGACCCCCAGATCTACCATCTACCTTTTTTTGGTGTTCCAGTGCCGTGTGCTGGCAGATTTGTTGTTATTGTTGTTGTTATTGTTAGGGTTTTACAACTGGGTTTCCAGTCCTGACCGTGAGTCATCTCTGCTCCACAACAGGCAGGCAGGGCAGACAAAGCCTTCAGCCCTTATCATGTGGATCATCTCAAAGCTGTTCTCAAGAGTAGGCATCACTGCCTTTGTTTGGCTTTGTCCTCCCACATAAGTTCCCATGGTTTTTGCTTTCAGCGAGGTTAAATGGTTTCACAACATGTTTTTAATGATAACCATACCCTGAACTGAGCTCCTCTGAAGAGTGTGTGTGCGTGTGTGTGTGTGTGTGTGTGTGTGTGAGTGTGTTTTAATACAAGTAAAAGTTTTGGTAAAAAAAAACCTTTTTCCTGTTTCCTCCCCCTTTTCCACCTCATAAAAGGATTCTAGTCATTTCTGTGTGTGAGTGTGTGTGTGTGTGTGTGTGTGTCTGTTCCCGGGTGGTGAAATAACACTTTGCATCTGGTGTTGATTTGATTTGACACGGCTCGAGTGGAGGAACCCAAGGTCTCCTGATGAGGACCTAATTATGTAATCACAGGCCCCCGGTGCTCTTGTCTGTAAAGAAGCCACCCCTCCACCCCCCTCTCCCTTCGCCAGCACCGAATTCTTCAAGCACGCACTTCCACATTTTTCAGGACAGCTGACCCCTACCCCCCCCCCCCCCCCACACACACACACATACAGACATACACACACACACACACAGTTAATTGGCATTTTGAGCATCTGTTGGATGTTTGTATGCCATGCAGATGTGGAAACAGGGGTTGTGTGTTGAATAATCAATTGATTGTTTTTGTGTGTGTGTGTGTGTGTGTTTGTGTGTGTGTGTGTGTGTGTGTGTGTTTGTGCTTTGACATCTTTTTGATTAATCTGTTGTTGTTGTTTTGTGTCCTTAGATTGCACAGAAGTATGACATGCAAAAAGAGGAAGAGCTGCGCATCTGGATTGAAGAGGTCACAGGCATGCCCATCGGAGACAACTTCCAGAAGGGCCTAAAGGATGGGGTCATCTTGTGCGAGTGAGTTTGTGTTTGTGTGTGTGAGAGAGAGGGTGTGTGTTTTTATGTCATGGCACAATAGGCGAGTGTTTCCCACTTCTTGGAAAATCCTCCTTTATCGTATGCATGGGTGGCGTCAGTTTGGGTGTTGGTTTCCTGGTTTGTGTGTGTGTGTGTGTGTGTCTGTGTGTGACCCATGGGTCTGACATGGTGACTTTGTGGGCGATCATGAGCTCTGGCTGCTTGCAGTACAGACAGCTGATGGGAATTGTGTTGGGACTATCAGAATCAAAAAACTTCCACTTGTCCCTTAGTAGAATCTATAGGTTCTTAATCATACAATCGTATACAAGATTAATAATGAGTAAACGACCAATGGCAATTGAGCAATCACGGCTTCTTTTCTTTGGAAAAATTCCCATTGATTTTACTCTCACTGGCCTTACACACCCACAGTACAGGCGTCCGTTTCCCAAAAGCATAGTTGCTAACCAGTTAGCAACCATGTTGGTTGGCAATGGAAAATTGCATTGCAACCAACATACACTGTTGTAACTTCCATAGTTAGCAACTATGCTTTTGGGAAACGGAGCCCTGATCAGTTGTGAGGGGTAGGCCTGCCTAAAGATGGAAAATGCTACAAGTTTTGTCAGGTCTACTCTACCTCCATGTCCTTATGTGGTTATTGTGTTCTATGTTGCTCTCTTTTGTTGTGTTTGGCGTCAAACAAATAGCACGTTGGAATTTAAGCACCGGAACACACACTTAAATGTATGTGGGGGTAATCAAGACAAGGGTTTCCGTGGAGCAAATGGAGATTATAGGGCACAAATCCAGAATGTTCTTTTGAAGTCGTTCTGACATGAAGTCGTACTAACAGAGAAGGATTGTGAATAGCTGATCTGTTAAATGGCTATTAGCTCTTTTTTTGTTAATAGGTCAGTAAGTGCTGTGCATGGAAAAGAACATGACCATGTTTTTCTTCACCTTTCCAGATTGATCAACAAACTACAGGCTGGCTCAATAAAGAAAATCAACCATTCACAGCTTAACTGGCACAAGGTAACTGCAATTTTGCAATTATCCTCTGCTTGGGGGTCTCCCTCGTTCTGCTTGTAAAGGAATCAGGTTGTTCTCACATGTGTTCTCTGGGCACGGAGCTACAGAAATAGCCCTCTCTTTAACGCTTTAATGACATTACAGACCTGCAGCGAGCATACATAGCATGCCTTGGGAATAATCAGACCTATTCACTAGCCATTTTACCACTCTCTCTAACAACAGGTTCTTTATCTGATTATTGCATCCTGATGGTGTTGCCAGAGAGGGAGAGAGTTAAAGAGAGAGAGAGGGAGAGAGGGAGAGAGTTAAAGAGAGAGAGAGAGAGAGAGAGGGAGAG
>JASCQY010000057.1:8203017-8215517 GCA_030264315.1 Sardinella tawilis | reverse complement strand
GCATGCTCAGTGGCACCACACACGCCCATATGCACTCTTTGCAGGGGTTTTAGAAAAAGGTTCAGATAAAAGCAAAGTCCTTTTAGTTTACAATATGTCCTAATGTTTAAATTGGAAGATTCAATGCTTCTTTTGTTTCCACCTATATTTTTTCTCCCCCCTCATTTCGTAAACTCCTCAACTCCCTTATTCTCACGTGGATGAGCTGTAGACCATACTGTCACTGGAACATTTCATGACTGCTCTCCTTGTCCCACTCTGCACAACCAACTGAAAAAAACTCATCTGTTGACCAAGTCTGATTTGAATTGGTAAGAACATCTTCCATGAAAAGCAGGAAAAACCTTTTAGCCACGACGGCAACTGTGCTGTGTGTAAACAGCCAATCAAGGTCTCTCATTTTATGTCTTTTCTGTACTTTGCAAAGAATGTTGTTTTGCAAATCGTCTTTGCCAGTGTGTTGTACCCGTCCCTTGTGTTTTGTGTAGTTCTTTTTCGCGAAATAATACTTCTAGGCCATATATTCTCAGGCTAAAGACAAACATTCGCTTTTTCCATCTTAGCCGTCACCAAATGAAGAAAGAATGCAATTAAATTGCTGTAATTTAAACAGTGAAATCCATTTCCTTGTTTCTCTACTTTGTTTTTTATGAGTCCCTATCAACACTGATTATAGTCTCCGTGGCAGCAGGGTGGTGCATATCGGCCTACTTTCTTTGATATTGAATCTTTGTCCTTGATGAGGCATTCATCTACATAAACAGCTCAAATGGATGTCATAAACAGTCAAATAGCTATAACCCTGCCCGACATGCACATTCATCTCATTTTAGGGTCACATTGACTGTCTCAGTAGCATCTTTGTGATTCAGCTCATTACACAAACACAGACTTAAGCTAGCCTGCCTAAGGTGTCACAGTGGTCTGTCATGAGAGTGAACTGACCTCCAAGTCTGAAAGTTTACCTGAGCTGCTGTAGCCTCTTTAGGCGAAAGGCTGGTTTACTGCCAGCTAACGGATTTTGTTCCGAGTTCTGTGTGCAGTGGGGTCGTTTTTGTGTGATGCATGTCGATGCACAAATAATAACAAGAAACTTGTTGTCAGCGTCGCTATACCTTCTTTCTCTTCTCTGTTAATCTTTCCTTTTTGTCCTTTTCTTTCGAGTGTCTCTGCACTTGTTTTCCTGAGAATCTTCTGTCTTGTCTGTCTATGCTTTCTGTGCCCACCTAACATGATCTCCTCTTACTCAAAAGTAACGCTACCCACCTCCGACCTTTGGCCTGATACAAATACAAATCCCTTCATGCAAAAACTACCAGAATGATGTTGAGCTTCACTTTGGGGAGGGTTGAAATGCTAACAAATCATAGCCAAAAGAGAAGCCAGACTTGACTGATCTAGACTGAGGTCCTTCCTGTCTTGTCTGCTGTTATTGCTGTTGAGGAGCTCTAAGCAGAGAATGTATCCCAGTCACAGTATGGACTTACCAGTACCTAGAGGTACTAGCATGCATATGCTGGAAAGTACATTTGACCTGCTCTGTGGTGAAACTGCAATATGTTATCTGTGCTCCTGAGCTCAGTAAGTATTCTCACCCATTGTCTTATATTTCAGATTACAAGGTAAGTTAACTTGTAGAGGGCATTTTGAACAAAAAAATTTCACAATTTTTACTGTTTTTCATTTTTGTTTTGGTCTGCAGAGAGCCCTTTGAACTGCTTATTTTCAGTTTGAATGTAATTTGATTGCCGATAATCCTCAAAAGCTTGACCCAAGGTTATCTTTAGAAGATAATTTATTTGGAAAAATAACACAAAACAAAGCAAAAACTAAGAACCAGTTTCTACTTTCATCACTATTTTCCCATCCGCATGGCTCAATTGATCATGGCTCTCCTTGAAAGCTTGGCACCTGCAAATGGTCTTGTTTCAGTGGCACAGTGTTTCATCTGTTGGCTATGTATGATGGCAAGCATGGTTCACTCTTTTGGGGAGGCCATTTCAAATGAGCCCCTGACTGTAGCCACATCTACAATTCGGTTGTTTACAAGTTCAGGGTATAAAGAAAAAAGAGGAGAAACCTACCCCTCTTCTTTAGACCATCAGTACAAGGTTCCTCTAAATAAATTGATGTCTTCAAAAAGGAACAGTGTTCAGTAAGATGACTCTTTATTGGCCAGGGTAGCGAAGGAAACACCTCATTGATGAAGATAAAAGTCATATCAAAGCTTAATACTTTACTGATTAGAGTGAAGTATTAAGCTTTGACATGACTTTTATCACCCAGTGTTTTTCTCAAGTGATATGGCTTTCATAAATCTCAAACTTGGCATTTATAATCATGTCTTATCTGGATGAATTATTAAGCTTATCATTAATCAGGACACATGTAAATGCTGATACTGGATTTACCATTGTGTACCACAGTATCTTAAGATATTGTTACATTTCTGGTCACTATATTACAAAAACATTTAGTGAAACCTTGGGCCATTACATTTCTCATTTTGACAGGATATATTCACTAGGTCTGCTAGCAGGAAATATTCACCAGTTCTCCTAATGAAGCCCAAATGCTTCAGAAAGGTGTCAGATCCCAGCTAAATGTGGGTGAATGAGCCTTAAGGAAGCGTTGCCTCTGAAGAGACGTCTCCTGAGATTTCGGTTCAGTTTTAATCGGCAACATTAGCCCTATATTTTACCAGTCCTCGGAATTGGAGCAGACTTTTTGGGAGATGCATCCCTCATTTTAATGGCAATTCTGCCATAGCATGGAAGATAAGTGGGCTGTCTAGGGGACCTCAAGGCCCTGAGTCACCTTCTGTGAAAAAGATGTGTCATCCAATGCCCTCTCCACACCTTCATGAAGAAATTGTCTAACTTGACTTTGTCCTGTATCACTGTCTTCTCCTCACTGTGCTTTGTTTCAGGGCCAAGGAATGTTGCCTTATTTTGCTAACTTCCGTCTGCTTGCAGAATTTTCCACCCCATGTGTTAACCAGCGGTAGGTACCCACAGAGAGGGTGACGCTAGAGAAAGAACATCAATAAGTGTCAGACATCGAATATCATGTCAGTCTAGCCATGTGAGCATGTTACACTGGGACGTGATCTTGCATGGAAGGTCCAACTGCCTTCAAAAGCCTTTGGTTCTCTGTAGAAATGGCTAAATGGTCAACTTTTCCATTTCAATTAGTTATTCTCTTACCAGTGCATGTCACTCATGTTGATTCCGCTCTTCCTCTCCCTTGAGTAAACGATGCAGAACCATATCGCGTTTGTTTGTGTTAAGGGTGATTCAGTCCTTAGCTCTGTTGTTTAGAGTCACCAGTGTAATCTATTGGAAAAAGATATAGTATCTGCAGCTAACATTAACTGAATGGGGCAAGGAAAATGAAACTGAGTGTCTGTGCCCCATTCAGATCGTGTAAGCTGACAGCCCAGTTCTGTCTCTGCTGTGTCATATTTTCTTGTTCTTTTTCGCACCAACCACACTCAGTGATCTTGAACAATAGGGCCATGGATTGATTCACACTCATTTCTTAGCAGAAGCTTTTGTCCAAAGTAAAAGTACATCATATTTAATTCAAAGACCAAACCTAACATGGTAGAGGTAGAGCTTGGCCTCCCTTCAGTGATTCTCCTTGAGAAACAATGCATAGTCCTTAGTTACTGTTTAAAAGGGCCAGGCTGCCCCAGCTTTGCTTGCTGTCAGTCTGTGGAGCTAGGACTGGGTAAGAGTGGCGTTCTTTACGGTGTTGTCTGAGAATGGAGAGCTAGAGATTGTGATATGTGCTGAACAATTAAAAAAAAATGTTAACAAATCACCGAGCATCGCTTACCCTCTATTAAATAAGGAAATGGGCATATTCAGTCATGTGACTGGCTCGAGTAGGAATGTCATGTGACTGCATGAGCCTGTCAGGCTACCTGACCTCGCATTCCTGCGGCCCTCAGACATGACAACCTGCTCTCCTCACCTTGTGTGTTTTTCCAGCTGGTTCTTTGAAGTGTTAGGTTACCCCAAATCCTCGAGGCCCAACATCGCCAATGGGGTGCTGATGGCAGCCATCTTCTTCCTGGTGCGGATCGCCGTGATGCCTGTCTACTACAGCCGCATGTACGCTGTCTACGGCACCGAGGCCTTCTACCGGGTCCCGTTTGGTGGCCGTGGGGCCTGGATCTTCTCCAGCTTCTGTTTGGACATCATGAACATCATGTGGATGCACAAGATTGCACGTGGCTGTTACAGGGTGTTACGCTCCGGCCACAGGCCCAAGGCCCAACTCCAGGAGAACGGCAAGGCAGACTGATGCATGAAGATGCTGAAGCTAGCTTTTTAAGTACGTCCGCGTGTTCTTTTGGATGGGACGACTGAGAAGAGACGCTGGCCTCCTCTCAATGCACAAGGTGTTTTTTTTATGATTCTTTTGGTTTCTCTTCTGGTCTGACCTCATTGGCATGGGGCCCGGTTTTTACTGCTGTCAGGTTGGAGTCTGCATTCTGGCACTGACATGCAAAGGCTCTTAACCTCAGAGAGTCCCTTTCCCCACAAATCCTTTCCCCTCTGTCAGCAATACTCTCAGTGCATGGCCAAGTCCTTAAATGTTTGGTTGTTGTTGTTTTTTTTTTCTCTTTTTGTGCGTTTCAAAATGGCTCGTGACAACTTTGACCTTTGTGTTTCCTATTGGCTCGCACTAAGGAGCAACACAGCGTTAAACATTACACTCTATCTAGAGACTCCTGAGACAATGGAGTGTTGTTTACTTTGTGAAATGAAGTTGTGTCTGCATCTGTAGCCTCTTTTTTGTATTCATGTTATGGTTGCCTAATTCATTGGAACTGATTCTAAGACAATTTTTTATTATACCCCAAAAAATGGCCACCCCCCACACCCCCGACAAACCTCCCCGCCCCCATAATAATACAGTAAGAAGAAAAAAAATTAGGAAACTAGTGCAAGACTTAACCCAGGAATGCAACACCTCAACACAGTGGTTGCATGGGGGGGGGGGGGGGGGGGGGTTTACTTAGAACGACCCAGAAAAGGTCTACCCAGCTGACCTTCTAACCCAAGGCAGATCTGGGCAATAAACATTCAGGAAATCATTCATCAGCCACCAAAAGTATGATTTCCAAGAGACTGGAGGAGAAGGTTAAAATAGTTTCTCTGATTTAGTTTTTTTCTCGTTTTGCTGGAAAGTGCACTTTGCAGGTACTTAACGAGGATATGCCATATTGGTCACCAAGTTATTCAGGATGTAAATGTAAAGGATTGTATGACCTGTAGAGGGAGACATTCCTGTGATGGCTCTTGATCGAAATGTTTTGGGACAGGTCTTGAAAATAAAGGCCATACACCATATTTGGAATCTGATGATATGTCACAACGATGCAAAATCATCAATGCTTTCTCTGTACAGTCACTAGTTGCATGCACAGTGTTCTTTCTTGAATTGCATTTTTGACAAGCAGTTTGGTGACAATTTGTGGGAGTTGGGGAAACTAGGTGTTTTAAAATCCAACTGTAAGTGTATTCCAATCATTACTGAACTTGAATTCTTCTTCAAAAATAGAGAAAAATAATTGATTAAGGGTTAAAAGGGATGTCAAATAGACTAGTGAAATACTAAGGCTACGAAAGTTAGTCCTATGGTGAATGTGCCCTTGGGGCCACTGTGAGAGCCTTGTTCATGTTCTAATGATCAGTGTGAGGAACTATGTCTGCGTCATACACATAATTTATTTACGCCAGTGCCACACTGGAGCCGCATGTCAATTCTAGTACCTACATATTTATTCTTTTAAAGGAAATGATATATGGATTACAAAGGTGTTCGTGATGTATCTGCTGTAGATATATATTTAAGGGAAGAGTTCACAATACCGGTATATTCCTTAGGATCAATTGAGAATGTGTCTGGTAGGAGATTTTTAGTGTAGAGTAGACCTACATATTCTGTATGCACAGATTACGTTCAACAAGCAGATGTTTGAAACGTGTATTTTACAAAATGAAGAGTATTTAATGACAATGAAAAAGAACCATTTGGAGGCTTTTTCGTTTTGAATGGAACAATCCAGCAAAACTGTACTTGAATTAATGCCCACACCATTCACCCTCTTAATTGTCTCTTGATTATGTCTGCACAACTTCAGTCCACATTCATGCCTCCATGTTTTTTAGAATTGTTTTCTTTCTGGTTGCCTTATTTTCAAACATTATTTTTATACAGCACATTACTATTTTGTTACAGTTTGTTTATGTGTGCAAGTAGCTCCCACTGTTTATTTGTATGATTTGTATGCTGTTCTTTTCTTTTTGTCCTAATAAAATGTGATATTCTAAAGGTCAGGGAAATTTAAAAAAGGAAATTATACAGGAGAAATGTTTTAACGATTTACTAACCAGCCCTACCAGCATAGCCTATGTCTTAGCATGATTTAACCAAATGGTTGTTTGTTTTACGTAAAACATTCAGAAACTGACAAACAAGCCAAACCGTTTCATTTAATACGGAAACATGTTGATGTACATGAACATTTTGTCACACCCATTGCATGCTGAGCAGCATTGCGAGCTATTAGTTTGCTTGTATACTGTGCAGGGACTTGAGCACTGTAAATCATGCCAAATAGAGGTTAGTACTATGACTGTGTATCTCGATGCAATCAACTATACATACATGTAGTTCTCTATGTAGTTAAACAAGGGCATGTCCATTCCTTGGCACCGCTTTCATCTTAATTTGATGACATTTAGATTTTCAGTGTTGGTAGGATAGAGTCAGGACTCTCACAATCCAAGAGGATTATTTTCTTTATGTTTAAAGTGGATTACATGTAATTGTGTGAGAATGCATGAATGATTAATCTCAGCCAATATACTGCATCAGAAGGATTTAGACACTTGTCCAAAAAATGTGACACACAACATTCTTCTTACATGCATTGTTAACTTTTATGTTCTTTTACTCTTGAACATGTGAAGTAGTTGAAGTGCATTTGAAGGGGAAAAATGTCAGTTTTATTTCTGTTTGAAAGTTAATTTTGTGATATTGGGTAAGTTTCATTGAGCCTTTGCTAGACAATACTGTATACATGTACAAAACTTTTTTATAACGTTGCTTTCTTTTAGTCATTTTAGTCACCGTGGGCAACTCCTTGTGATGTGATCTGATCTAGGATGTTTACACCCATTAACCAAAGTGTCGAGGCCTCACTGGTCTCGTGCTCCCGGGGTAAGGACCGTTTACCTGATGGAAGGCCAGCACAGTCATTTGTGAGCACTGGTTCTATTTATTTGTTGAACTTGTTTTTGGTTTGTCTCAATTAGAAAACTGACCTTGTAAAGCCATTTGCCTCAATAAAGCAATACATTCATGATCAATTTACCTTGAAAGCACTGTGGAATATGGTTTTATAGCTGTGTAGCCGTATAGCAGTTATAAGTGTGACAGACATTGATCCCAAACAGGAGGTTCCAAACAGGGCGTACCAATGCAGGCCTAGTTACTCGTATGATTGAACATAAAGAAATTCCCAAAACATTAAGTGGCCTGGTGTTTAAACAGTTTTTTTTTTGTTTTTTTTTTATTAAATAGTACAGAGAAACCTTAACCTCTTCATTAGTCTTCACTTTATGATCATGACTTTTACTCTCAAGGCTAGAGAAATCTTGTCAGTCATGTTTCTAGCTTTCAGCAGCTAGTCATACTGTCACATTGTGATTTGCAAACTATTTTGGACGTGATTATACTGTACCATTTTGGATGTTGACAACAATGTACACACACATTTCGGTCATAATTTAGATTTGTGTAATGTCTGTTCTTTTAAAGAAGAATATGTGCACTCATGAGTGCGTCACTACTAATGTTCCTCCGAGTGACCTACTGAAGGTCATGTAAAACATTCTGTGATTTGCTAGTTAACATGCTGGTAAGCAGTCTCCTCTCACTCAAAGCATAGCAGGTTTGGCAGTTATACTGTAGGCAGACCCAGAATTTAAATTTCATGATGGTCAAGCAATCATCAAAGATACAGATTAAGAGCCTGTTACATGTTTGCATTTTATTAGTTTGGTAGTTGGGGATAAGAACCGTCTTTTGGGGGGGGGGGGGGGTGTCCAAGGTTGATTTCACAGTTACAGGCTTCAATAAACCATTTAAAACGTCAGATAAAAAGATAATAAATAAGATTGTGTAACAGTGAAAATGTGAAGGTATATTTTGCACAAGCAGATGATGCTGAATTACTGGCCTATGGAGGGAAGTGCAGAAAGCATACTGAAAAATACTGAACAAGATCCCTTTTTAAGAGAAAAGAAATGATACAACCATCAGCATATTAGAAGATATGGGTCATGTAGATACAATTAATACAGAAATAGAATCCTTAAAGTCCTTTTTCCTCCATTGCTGTTTAGCAATTAAAGCTTATCTGGCTACCAGTATTTACACACAAGAACACTTTGCGTCTACTGGGCACTGAATGCTAGACCTGCTTTCAGTTATGTGCCTTGCCGCCAACACAATCCATAACTGCAAACGGGTCGGGGTTGGCCATTTTAGGAAGCAGTTTAGTTACAGTAGACATCTCAGGCCGTTTCATGTGCGTTGCCTTGAGCCCCTCGGCCCCCTTTATTACAAGATCCCCAGGTCATTCTCATGCAACCCTCCCCACTGCTGGGGTCAAAGCTCTACTCTGATGATAACTGCTGCCAGATAAGAGAGCCATCCTGTCCAAAAAGCAAGAAATCTCTCATCGTTTCCTACAGTGTTTGAATTATATGACAATTCTAAAGCGCAAAGTACCATTCAGACAAGCTGTTAAAAAAGATGGGCATATAGTGTGTGCCAAATGTGCACCAGAACATCGACAGCATTCCAAATGTGTATTCTCTTGGAAGTTGGAATTCTGCACTGGATGTAAGGAATCTGGTAGAAGCCAGCTTTGGAAATGGGTGCTTTCCCCCCCATAGGACACACTTTTAGGCCAGGCAGATTTTCTTTTAACCTACAGCACCATTTATCTACAAGTTGCTCCATGTGATTGAGAATTACTCAGGGAAATATTTTTAAAGTATCTGATAAACTGATGTCATTGTCACATCGCCTATAACGCAAGTAGATCAAAGTTTATGTTGGTTTTTGTCTGTTCAGTGGATTTTGCTCATTCTGTTTCACGACGTCCAGCGCCACCACGCCACCTTCATCCTGTCCCACACAGCCCCTAGGGAGTCGAAGGCCGGACGCACGTCTAGGATGGAGAACTGGTAGGTGTCTTTGTCCACATCACCGTCATAATAGTCAATCACATATCGCACCTCTTTCCCACAGCGGTCCACAATCCAGTCGTGTCTATCGTACGGCAACTCGTATCTGCAGGAGAGAGAGAAAGAGAGCGCAATTAGGAGCTGATGATTAGTAGGTGATTAGTAGCTACTATGAAAATCCAGTTTTTGTCTTGCTTGCTGGAAGTGTACACCCCCCCCCCCCCCCCCAATGTCACCCTCCAATGCTTACCCCATCCAGTGTCGTAGTCTAGCCCTGGGGGAGAACTCCTTTGCCTTCCCACCGAAGCGCTTCAGGGATGGCCCACATGGACACTCCCTGCAATGACAAGAGCACACAGTCACTCCCAATCAGCCAACACATCCCAAAGACGAGGACTAAATGGGCTCACTGGAGCTGGTTAGCAGCAGTGTAGTGTAGCGTGCTACAGTACATATCAGAGCAGTGGGTAGGAAAGAGCTGGTGTGGGGGACTCACTCTGCATGCAGGGCCTCCCACTTCAGGATCTCTTCCCAGGCCTGCTCGTTGTTGCGGTTGTGGATTTTGATGATGTTGGTCATGTCTTTCTGGGCCAGGTCGTCCTCCTTCCAGCGCCAGCTACAGGGACCCAAACACAACATCAGCCCAGGAAGAAGTCCGCACTAAGATGTAGACGAAGTACAGAAGTGTGTAATATCAACAGTCTGAGGGACTGATAGAGACCCTCATCACACCTACCCCTTCCTCAGCATTGCATTCCAAAACATCTGCTCCGAGGGATACACCCAGTTCTTCTCTGTTCCCGATCGGGGGATTTTGGACTCCTGTCTGGTTACAGACAGCGGAAAGGGCTGGTCAGGGGCTGGCTGCTGATTGGGTGGAGGCATCTGATTGGACGACACAGACAGTTATTAGCCAAACTGCTCCAAACTCTCAAATTGTGAGCTCAATGTTCATCACTGTACATACATATATACATACTTAATACATACTTATAGTAAAAGGATGACAGCAGCATAGCTGTTAAAGCACCTGGCTAGCGTCAGAGAGGGTAAAAGCGGCAAATTCTGGCCTTGAATGCCAAAAGGCTGCCACAGTTGTGCCGTTGAGCAAGGAACTCTGCTGTAGGGGAAACTGGCTATGAACTGGACTGGGTTTCCCACTTTTCATTTTTTGCTGTAGAATGGAGTATAGGTGCATTGGAACAATCGTTCCTAAAAATGCATTAAACATTTGTTTGTAAAGACGTGAAACTTATCGAGTGGTTAGTAATGATCAATGATGGACTAACACAAAAATCATCACTAACTGCGATTTCCTTCATTACTTTCAGTGCTTCTAAAGGTGGATGGATACGAGTGAAAAAATAGGTCCACAGTTGAGAATAAATGTTCAAAAACCATGCAATTTGCCCCGACATTTTTGTTAGCACCTCAGTGAACATTAATGACAAACGAATGTTTAGTGTGTTTTAGGAGCGTTTGCTCCACTGCACCTATGCTGCCACTCTGAAGGGGACCGGGAAGCCACAGCAACAATCAAAATTCTCGGACTAGGAGCATGTGTCAAAACATCAACCTTAACCATTGTATTTAATCAGAAACTATCTGAAAACAAGGCTTAAAGTGTAAAATAGTGAACTTTTCCTTTAAGGTATAGCATATGCCACAAACTACTCATCAATGAGAAGGTTTTGAAAAAGCCAGACCTTATTTATAGATAACAAATGAAAGCCTCTTTTCTGGATAAATGGTTAAATGTAATGTAAATGTAAAATTTCCACTACAGCCTGGCTGTGAATGCACATGTCCTTTAAAAATAAAACATATAATTTCTGTTGTAAAGCTACCTTAAGACCTGTCAACTCTTATCCTTATCAGTCCCCACAACCATTAGCTGATGCTGTCTATCTACTTATAGGCTACTTACCATATTTGCCGGGTCAATGTCACCCATGGGTCCCAATCCTTGAGCCCCTTTCATTGGACATTCCACAAACTCGTATGCCCGATCCTGATGTACAGGTCCCGGGGCTGCAGCCGGAGCTGGTGCTGCTTGATGCATTGGACATTCAGGTGGAGGAGAGACTGATGGTGATGGAGAACCTGAATAAAAAGATGAGACAGAATGTGAAACAAACTTAAGTCCATATTCATGTTGAAAGATACACAAACTTCAGCGCACGACTTACTTTGTTGAGGCTGCCGATGCATTGGACATCCTTGAGGAGGGGACAAGCCGATATCTGGAGCCACCATCACTGCCTCGGCTTTGACGGTAGCAGCGGGACTTGACATAGTCTCTCCCATGGCTAACACTCTTTAATGTACGACAACCTGCAGATCACAGTTAACATCAGCTTGCATAACATGTCGATAATCCTTAAAAAATACCATTCAATTCCTGAGATTATATGACTTACAGCTAACGTTAGCAATGCAAGTAGGCGCTTGTGTTCCACGACTAATAACGTTAACGTTAGTTGAGAGAGGTTGCTATGGTTAATGAAACCTGAACACTCCTTCACCATTAACGTTAGCGGACAGTTAACATTAACGTTACTTTGGCACTAAACAAGCATATCCCCCATTAAAATGTAGCTGTCGGAAATACAAACACCCCAATTCCAAATGCGATACGACTATATACTAACAGCCTTACGTAGAATGTCACAACACCGCATTACAAAACATGTTTCAAAAGAAGTTGTGTAAGACAATGCGACTATGCTAGCTAAGTTATATTATGATACGCTTATGCTAACCGACAAACTCCCTGCTATTAAAATTTCCAACACGAAAGACTCCAAAAGCGCTTTAATACCTTCACAAGATTAAAATGATGCTACAATTCTATAACATTTGAGTAATTCAACGTGAAAAACATGCTGAGGTTACAAACCTTCCAGAGACCCACGGTTAGCTGTATCCCAATGTCAACTACTAAACGTGCATCCGGTAGTGCTTACCCATAGTGCATTGCACTGATGTTACGACACTATGGGCTTGTTCGACATGGCGGGCTCTCTGGCTGGCTCACACAGTGGGGCTTTTTTCACTGGCCAAAAGTTCGACCAGAGAGGGTAAAAGCGGAGTATTCTATAATCTTTGGTTCGACATGTCATCAGCAGTACGGGCTTTTGCCCAACTAAAAGCCCTCATTGTATGGGCTTATTTTTGTCTCAATTATATTTGTAAATGCACAGAAAGTGATATACAAATAGTCAG
>JASCQY010000057.1:8133030-8143477 GCA_030264315.1 Sardinella tawilis | reverse complement strand
CCAAAAAATTTTTTAATTCCCCCCCCCCCCCCCCCAACACCGTTTCCAGCCGTGTACACCCCCCCCCCCCCGGAGAGAGCAAGTCACATTGACAGACAGCACCTCTTCTTTTCTTTGACGCGCATAATAACTTTGCATATGGAAACTGGCGATAGCCGGCGCTAGCTTTGCAGCCGGCTGAAAAGGAAAAGATGGGGTCCACTTGTGTTTGAGAATGTCGCAATGAGAATTGCCTCTGTGTATCTATTAGTTTGTGTGTGTGTGTGTGTGTGTGTGTGTGTCAGTGTGTGCATGCAGGAACAGGTCACAAAGGGTCACAAGCAAGTGTGTCGTTTGCATTCACACCACCTTGTCACAATGGTTGTGCAAGGCTGTGTAATTATGGGATACTCGGTGCACACACACACACACACACACACACACATACACACACACACACACACGTACATCCTCATTAAGAACTTACTGCCTTCAGAGGGGGTTGTAACAATGCTGTGGCGCGCACTGGGGAAAGGTCAACGACATGAGCTTATTATCACTCAGCTGTCTGTAACGGAACGTGTGAAAATCAGCCGTGTGCTGGCGCATGGAACGCAGCCATGGAGCCACCGCTGTTAACGCGCCACCTTGTCGAATGAGGCCGAAAGAGAAGTAGCCTCCATGAAGGCCATCTTTTCTTACTCTGTGAAAGCATGTCTCAGCTTGTCAGCGCTGCACACAGTCCATGAGACCACGCTACAACACACACACGCATTCTTTTTTTTTTTTTTAAGATATTTTTATGGGCTTTTTGCCTTTAATGTGATAGGACAGCTGAAGAGTGACAGGAAGTGAGTGGGGAGAGAGAGATGGGGAGGGATCGGGAAATGACCTCAGGCCGGAATCGAACCTGGGTCCCCAGAGTCATGGTCGGGCGCCTAACCAACTGAGCTACTGCGCCCCCGCGCACACGCATCCTTTTCCCTCAGGTAAAGGTGTTTTTTTATTAGTATTGTTGAGAAAAGTAATCAAGAATTAAAAGAACACCCTCTACCCCCCACCCCCAGTTGAAGTCCATCTTTTTGCAGACTGGACAATACTGTGAACACCTTCACCCCCACCTCCCCAACACAAACACACACACACACACACGTGCACATACACAAACACACACTCACACCCCCCCACCCCCTATTATTACATTTGATTGAAGTGTTAGCCCAATTGCTAATTAGCGCTCCTCGAATGGCGGCAAATAATGAGGTAATAAAGAAGCGACTCTCTTCGCTTCTCGCTTTGTGCCGCTCCTCGCTGCCATACACTCCTCTCGTCTCCGATCGCTGCCTGCCTGTGCGTCTGGCTTCGCTCATGCTTGGCCCGCCATAGCTTAGGCTGGGAGAGAGAGAGAGCTGAGAAAACATTTAGGAAGTGTCTGTGTGCAACAGTGCAAAGTGTGTGTGTGTGTGTGTGTGTGTGTGTGTGTGTCTGTGTGTGTGTACCGTATGTCTGTGTTTTTATTTCTTTTTTTGTGTGATCATTAACGGATCTGTTGCATGGTTAAGACTTCATTGTTGCTTATGTGTAAGTGTGCATGTTAGTGTGTGTGTGTGTGTGTGTGTGTGTGTGTGTGTGAGTAAGAGAGAGTGAGAGAGAGACAGACAGCGAGAGAGAGGGAGAGAGTCTGTGGAGTACTGCACTGATGCACCTGGATCTGTGGAGAGAATATCGCTCCCAGATGAAGGCTTTGTGCTTCACAAGGTCAATTATCATACAGATCTGACTGGGTGCTGGGTGCTCATCACTCGAGAGGCACCCTCCTCCGTGCATGTGCAGCTCTTTGACAGTGTGGCTGTCTGTTCTCTCATGCACTCCCCCACTCTCTCTCTCTTTCTCTCACTCTCTCTCTCTCTCTCTTTCTCGCTCTCTCTCTCTCTGATTTCATCCTTTCTCTGTCTACCTGCCGTCCCCCTTGTCTTTCTCTCTCTATCATGAGGGAATCAAAGTTACAGCGGAGATATTTGATCCTAAGCTAAGATGCTGTCATCGCTCACTGACACACTCAACCCCCGCAAACCCCCTCAACACACATCCCTGCACATGCACACACACGCACATAGACACACACACACTCACACACATACACACACACACACACACACACACACACACACACACACACACACACACACACACACCACACACACTGCATCCTCTCACCTGCAATTTCTCCACAGTCCAGTTCATCATTTGCACTCCCGGGTAGGCAGGCTACCGCACTAGTGGGGAGTGAATCACAGCGAGATTCTCCACACACACACAGACACACACACACACACACATACTGTACACTGTTCTACCCACTCAGTAATGGCTAAGTAAGGAGAAGTGTGTGGGGTCTGTGCCCCCCCCCATCTCTGAGCTCAGAAAGACAGGATTCACACTATACTATAGCAGTAATGGGGCCACCAGAAAACCGTCAGAAAAGTTTGACTTCACTTCGCTTTCCTTCCAACAAGCCATCTTCCCCTTGTTTGTCTGTTCCTGTTTCCATGACTCCACAACCGACTGCAGTGCCCCTCGCATCACCCACCCCTCCACCACACACACACACACACACACACACACACACACACACACACACAGGCAGAAAGACAGAGCGAGGGAGACATAGAGACAAAGCCTTTGCCATAAATACACATACATGCAGATTCCTCCTGTAGTCTATGGCCACTGTAAGTCCTCCTGTAGTCTGGCTTCTGTAGCTCCCTGGGACTGCTGTGGCTGCCTTTTGGCTTTCCCGATCCAGTGTGTCACCGGGCCGATGATGACTCTTTAATCGCCACTGTTTTCTAAAAGGTCAATCTAACGAACGAGCACCGACACGCATCACATGATCCAATTTAGCAGCAATTAAGGGAGCCGGCGCCGACTTGGGGTTGTGTGTGTGTGTGTGTGTGTGTGTGTGTGCATGTGATTTTTACAAGCTATAGCGCCTGGATTGCTCCTCAAGGCATTGATTGGACTCAGATGGACAGTGTCTTAATAAAACGAATTGGGTTTCCCTTTAGCGTCTCTGTCGCTAACGCGACACGCTAAGCTGTGCCTTCGCGGCCCCGAGCCGGCGAGAGTGTGTGGGTCGATGGCCTGCAGTAGCCTGCCTCAGCCCGGATGAAATATTATGCGGCGATTGCCTGTAACAAATGATGTCTTCATAATGATGGATCGCCACATTAGTGAATATGCTTTACTGATCTATGGAAGATCGGGTGTTCATTCTGCGTATTGATCGGGTCACAGAGCACTCCAGTGCAGAGATACACATGTCTCTCTAGTGTGAGTCTGAGGCAGGGAGGATGAATTCTGTGTGTGTGTGTGTGTGTGTGTGTGTGTGTGTGTGCGTGTGTGTTGTCATAGAAAGTACATGTCTATGTCTGTGTGGGTTCATGTGTATTTCTCTCTGTGTATCTTTTGTGTGTCAGTGAGAGAGAGAGAGAGAGAGAGAGAGAGAGAGAGAGAGAGAGAGGGAGAGAGAGAGAGACAGAGAGAGATGGAGAGGGAGAGGAAGAGAGAGAGAAAGACAGATAAATGTTTAGAGATGTATTTGAATAATCTCCACAAGTAAAAAGGATATAAAAAAAAAAAAAAAAAAAATGAAATAAAATAAAATGACAGCATATTTCTATGTCAAAGCACCATTATTCTATTATTTATTTATTTATACTGAGTAACTGAATTAATTTTCTTTTTCCGTAAAAGCCGGGTCATCCGGTCACGTCTTTAACACAGTTTTTCTAAACATCCATTAAAATACTGTACAAAATCACTAGCACTGAGGCAGACAGCAACTGTGTTCAATAGTCAGCAAATCAGTAGCTCACACAATGAGCCTGAGCCATTGTTTCACAGTCCTTGGGCAGTGAAAGGTCTTTGGCTCTGCACGTCTCTTTTTTGTTTGGGCCTGATTGAGTGAATGCATTTGTACTGTACAGTATTGAGTATAGTTATTAGGGAGTGCATGCCTTGTGTTGTCTATTTGTTTAGTGTGTCTGTGGGTTAGGGATCAAATGTGTGCTTGCTTTTGTGTCTATGATCATTAAGTGTGTGACAGTGTAAGAGCATGTCTGTGTGAATGCGTGTGTGTGTGTGTGTGTGTGTGTGTGTGTGTGTGTGTGTGTGTGTGTAATGACTCATATTGTACCATTTCCTCAGCTGTAGCTTTTGTAACCCATTACTTGTCCTTCACCAGCAGCAGTAGCGGCAGCATACCTCTGTCACCATGTGATGGCCTTCACTTCCACAGAATGGTCCTCCATTTCACACTCGTTTTTTCTCTCTCCTCTATCTGTCCGTCTCTTTTTCTTTCTCCACTCGGCTTGCCCTCCCCAACTCCCTCCCTCTCTTCAGCCACAGATTGCCTTTAGGGGCTGTTCAAGTTGTCACAAATAAAAATGTGTCTTTCACCATCTTCTCTCCAACGCATCTAAAATGGCTCCCATGGTTAACAGCTTCTAATGAGGCTTCAGCCCTCCACCCACACCCCACCCCACCCCACCCCACCCTCTCCTCCATGCACTTTAGGCACGCAGCATAAATATTGACAACGACATCATAAAAATACAGACTTGAAATTCAGAACATCCACTATTTTGTATTATTTGGAATGCCATTTTAGTAATCATTGTTGAGTAAATTCTCTGTGTCATATTTACCATTGTTTGTATTTTTGGTCCTCCTCCGTTAGACAAGTGTTTTGCAGACGACAGCTGACATAATTTACAGTTGCATCGTGTTGCATGGCGAAGGCGGCGAACACAGACAATAGCACAAGTTTAAAGCCTAATGGCTAGTGCGGGGGTTGTGTGTGTGTGTGTGTGTGTGCGGGTGTGTGTGTGTGTGTGTGTGCGTGCGGGGGGTGGGGGTGGGGGTGGGGGTGTGATGGTGCCACAGGGAAACATTAAAATGCATAAATCTGGAATGCAGGCGGATCCCTTCTGATGGCATGCCGAAAATCCAGGGTATTGTGGTGCTGAGCTCCGGGTGTCAGGCAGAGTTATTTCCTTGTCTGTCACTCTCCGGTGTGTATTCAAGGCTGTGATTTATGTTCAGCAGTGTTACACTTTAATGAAATTTCATGTACCTCCCCCTTGTCTGTCGATGGGGACGAGCGCGGTGTGGCGCGGAGCTGAGCTCGGTAGCACAAGCGGCTCGGTACTTGGCCCTATTTCTCCAGGTGTCGTTAATATTTCCCTCCTGAATGCGCAAGTTATTCCACAGAATCAACGCATCAAGGAGAGGAGTTCTCAGGCGACAAATGCACACAATTTTGAACTTTGACCTCCTGTCCAAGCGCTTTTGAAAACCAGCCTGTTCTCTTGCCATCCTGTTTTTTTGCTCCTGACGCTGAACTATAGCGTCTTTTTTGGCCCACGGTTCAATCAGCTTTATTGGCAGTGTGGAGGAGAGTGCATCTCTTCTGTCTTCACCGACACCTTGTTCACTGTCGGTCTGTCTGTCTGTCTGTCTGTGTGTTTCTCATTCCATCTCACTCTTGTCAATTCTCTGCACGCTTTCTTTCCCCCTCTCTCTTCTGTTCTCTCTCTCTCTCTCCCTCTACTGTATTCTTTCTTCTTTTTCTTCTTCTGCATCTTTTTCTCTATCTCTCTCTCTCACTCTCTTTTTCCTTCCCTCCTCCTCTCCCCTTCACTTTCCCTGCCTGCCATCTCTCCACCTCCCCCCACTCTCTCTCTCTCTGGCGCCCCCCCCCCCCCCCCTCCCTGTCTCTCAGTGAGTGAGGGTGATGTGGACAGACACCTCTCAGGGCTGTTGCCGGAGTAGATCTCCATTAGGCGGACGTCCCCGTGTCTTTTTGGCTCGGTGCGAGCGCCCGGTGGCTTGGCGATGAGTAATTGTGGGCTCCCGCGTCTCCTCCTGGCGCCGCTCGCTATTTCCTCCCTGGCACCTGGTCCTTTTTAATTAGCGCCCGGGCCCTGATCATCTCTTAATCCACTTGGAACATTAAGAAACAAAAGCGCCGTCTCTCAGGAGGGTAGTGGCATGGGGGGTGGGCAAGTGTGTGAGGAGGGGTTGTGTGTGTGTGTGTGTGTGTGAGTGTGTATGTGTATGTGCCTGTGGTTATGTGTATGTGTGTGTGTGTGTGTGTGTATGTGCATGTGGTTATGTGTATGTGTGTGTGTGTGTGTGTGTGTGTGTGTGTGTGTGTGTATGTGTGTGCATGTGGTTATGTGTATGTGTGTGTGTGTGTGTGTGTGTGTGTGTATGTGTGTATGTGCATGTGGTTATGTGTATGGGTTTGTAGGAGTGTGTGTGTGTGTGTATGTGTGTGTGCACGTGTAGTGACAATAGGCTAGTGTGTGTGTGTGTGTGTGCCTGTGTACTGTGTGTGTGTGTGTTTGTGTGTAAGTGTGCTTGTTTCATGGATATGGATGGCACAGTAGAAGTGTATGTCTCCATGTGATTGTACACGTTGCATGAACTGAGTGTTCTGTGTGGACAGAGAATGTGAGGGCAAAGCCCCTAATGAGCCAGAGCACGGTCCTGGCACACTCGTCCATACACACACACACACACACACACACACACAGACTCATCTCCTTCATCTGTGGCCACACGTTCATCTTCAGAAGACAACTCCCCCCCTCACACACACACACACACACTTAAAAAAAAAAAAAAAACTTTGATTCTGCTTTATTGTTTCATCAGTGCTCTCAGCACGGCGGCTCAGCTCAGCTTTTAGGGAGTTTGTCTCCGGAGTCTCCCTGCTTCCCGTCTTCCCTCCAGACAGATTGCAACAAAGGGTTAGGGCCAAAATGTTAACCTGGTCTGTTTATTTATTTATTTATTTGTTTATCTCTGCAGATGAGCACTAACATCCTGGAAGGAGAGAAGAGGAGAGGGAAAGGAAAGGGAGGTCTGGCTTTGAAATAAAACTGGAGAAGAAGGATGTTACCAGTTTGATTTGGTGGCCTGTTAGAGAAGGTCTCTGGCAAAATGCAGTCAAAGCCAAACAGCAAAGTTTTAGCCGTGACACAAATGTTCTCTTTTTCGAACTTTGCTGCTTCAGTCTTTTATATGCTGATGATTCACATTGTTTCCTGATTATTGTGCTGGGTTATCAGAAGCATATTAACAGTAATTCATTGCAAATAGCTTCATTAGCATAGAAAGTTAACTTCATCACCATAACCCAATTTTCACTGTATTGTGGCTCTGGCACAAATGATCAGCTAACATCATTTCTGTAATCATATCATCAACACAGGGGAAAGTGTGAACTAGAACAAGTCAGCTGAAAACACAGTCATTTGGACGGAATAATAAAAGCACACCATTAGTTACAAACGAAGAGAAGAGGATCTTACATTGCTTCGTTTTTCTGTCAGCACTGGTAAGCTCCCAAAGATAAAATGACTTTAATGTAAATCATAAAGATGCAAGCCTGAAAATACCGAAGGAGCTAAACTTTGTGAAGCACCAAATCTGCATCCCTGCCCAAACTTTTCTAAACAACTGCAGACCTACCCCCCTGCCCCACCAACCCGCCACACACACACACACACACACACACACACACTGGCATTAACACCTTTTCTTCCCAGCAGTGCCTCCGAGTTGCCCTTGTGCCATAGCATCCAGCTCAATATTAATCCTGAGGAAATCTCACCCTGGGCTTTGGAGGGAGTGAACTGGGGTGAGCGGCAGCTAGCAGAGGCTATACTGTAGGCAGGGAGCTGTCCACTGAGCCGTGGTGCTGAACCTCTGCCGCACCACTCAAGCGATTGCATAGGGCCTGGGAGTGTGTGTGTGTGTGTGTGTGTGTGTGTGTGTGTGTGTGTGTGCGTGCACGCAAGCTCTATTCTCCATTGATTCTAATTATTCGAGATCTTGACATCAGTGCCATTTTGTACCACAGAGGGCAGAGAAAAAATAGAAATGATTCTTGGACTGATGGGGTGGAGAGGGAGCGGGCGATGATGCCATTGCATTGTGAGGCTCTGAATGTCTTTTAGTCATCGTGCACGTCTGTTTTGTGATAACTCTCCATGTATTGATCAGACAAATGTCATTATTAGGCCTACAAGGGGCCATGGCACGTCGCAATAACAGAGCACCGCGTCAATCCCCGCAGTCAGTCATGAGTGTCAATCATCTTGTCATCCGCCACTCCCACCTGCTCCCTCGCTTCTCCTTCCCCTCCTGCTGCCTCTCTCTCTCTCTCTCTCTCTCTCTCTCTCTCTCTGTCCCCAGTTCTTTTGTCTCCTTCTTCTGCTTGTGTTTTCTCAGCTACAGCCAACCAGATTGGTGATTTTTTTTGCCCACTCTGAGCTATTGGTTCCTGTTTGTCCCACAAACTTAAGCGCAGTGATCCTGCTTGGTAGGACAGGTGGGACGGGACGATTTGGTTTGGGAGAAAAGACGGCTACAGTTTTTACACCACACCTTTTTTGTCTCTCTTCCTTGGCCCTCATTTCAAATGAGTGAAAATCAAGCTGATTAAAACACGTAGCTCAAATTGAGCTAGCCTCTCTGTGCTAATGAGCATTGGGCCTGTCTGTGCCAAAAAAAAACTCGAAATAAAAAAGAAGAGGAAAAAGAAGCAGTCTGTCTTAGACATCTTCATTTAAAAGCCTGAATAGGGAAGACTTAAGTTGGGCTTCCTTTTTTTGTGAGGAGACAAAGTTGAGCAATTTGATGAGCAATTTTGTCCTCCCCTCGTTAACTTCTGTTCTTTATTGAGGCTGTCATGAGGCAGCCAGACAAAAAAAAGGTGCCTTTAATTCTTCAGGTACACCCCTGGTCCCCCACAACCACCGGCGCCACCTCTACACCTCAACCCCACCCCACCACCCCCTCCCGTCGCCTCCCAAATCATCCACGAAACAGGCGGCAGAATGGGGCCATAATGGTGTAATGGCCCCATGACAAGCAACACAGTCATTTACAAGCCCGATGAGACCCTAAATCGCCTGACGGATCACCAGAGAGCCAGGCCTCATTTCATTCCCCCTCTCCCACCCACCCACCCACCCCTGCCTCCAACAACCCCAGCCCACCCCACCCCAGCCCACCCACTCCCCCTCACTGGCTGTAAAAGAAGGGTCAATTCTACAGCCCAATGGTCAGACACTGATCTATTCCAGCTCTGGCCATAAATCTATCCCCCGTCCAGTGGCCCTTTGTCATGCTCCTTGAAGGGGGGCCAAGAAAAGCCCTGGGTGTGCCCCTTTATTGCGTTTACTTGCCCTGATCATTTTATCCTATCAGAGCGCGAGAGATAAAATAAGAATGTCCCCCTCATTCATTTGGATATGAGTGGGAGAGGATCTCTTTTTTATTTTGGTTGGTTGGTGGTGGCGTTATTTTTGGTACCATACCAGAGCCAATACAGTGCCACAAATAATAAAAAAAAAAACACAACAAAAAAAAACAGGAAACAGATTGAAATAAACAAATAATCCTGGCACACCAATAAACAAATACATAAATAACTTGGTGTGAAAATGAATCTGCGGGAGAGGAGGGAGTCAGTGGTTTGTAACCCGGAGGCCATTTGCAATCAGCACTATTTGCAGCCGCATCGGCGAGATGCTCCGATGACGCGTGCCGCTGGAGAGATATGATTCAATCGGACGCACTCCAGAATGCTGCCGATCGCTTTGTTTACGCTCCTCCGGAACTTTGCCACGCTGCCGGCGCCGACAGAAAGTGAAATATGCCCCCGATGCCATCAGACGCTCAACACCCCAGGGGCTCCTAAACAGAGCAACTCATCCATGCAATATGGCATGAATTAAACAAACACCAGCATCCTGCATCCTCTTCTCTCAAACCCTGCCCCCCCTCTCCCACACACACATACACACACAAGCATACACACACACACACACCCCTCCACCACAATCACCCCACATACAACTACAGAAAAGAAAAGAGGTGGAGGAGTTGTCAAGTGTTGGCATCAAATTAGAAAGGTGTGCATGTGCATGTTTGGTGAAGTTGCATAAGCACTTCCTGCAGTGGATTGCTTGGGGTTGAGGCTGTTGGGCTGCGGTGAAATATAGTCTGTGTGAACGCCTGATAGACGGCCATTGATCCGCTTCTCGCCTGCTGGAGGACGACACTGTCGCTGGGTCCTGTGAATATGAGCTCAGAGTGTGTGTGTGTGTGTGTGTGTGTGTGTGTGTGTGAGTGTGTTAGTAGATGTGTTTGTGTTTGGGGGTCTGCTAAGATGTATCATATGTTCGGGGGGCTGAGGGGGGGCACTTGGGTGAGCCACACTGGTGCTGTGGCGGGGATAAAAACAGTGTTGCGAAGTAATCAGTGGTAGGCCATATGGATTAAGTTTGATTACATTAAGTGTAATTAACATGCCCGTCATCTGTGAGTGATTAGTGCCCAGATGCCGACGAGGCACGCTCAAGACCATGAGGAGGAAGAGCAGACGGTC
>JASCQY010000057.1:8091330-8101607 GCA_030264315.1 Sardinella tawilis | reverse complement strand
ACACACACACACACACACACACACACACACACACACACACACACACACACACACACACACACACACCATTTGAAATGTAAATGCAGGTTGCCTTTGCGAGCTTTTGCTTTACATCCGCTCATTAGAGGCAAATTGTGGCCCATAAACTCAGCCCATCAAGAGGCTAAGCACATGTTCATAATGCTAATGGTAGCATTAGCAGTAATAATCATCCTCACCGCATGTTCTTTCAGACATTTGGGCTTTGGTCGTCGTGTGCTCGCATTTGCCGTGTCTCTTCTGTCTTGTGTAACCTCCGTTCGTCTGAAAGCCATTTTCTCCTCAAGGCTCTCCCAGAAAATAGTTAAAGACTCCTGATCACACTCTCCACTGTGTCTTATTTTCACAAATCATGGTCATTGCCCTCTGAATGCGCTCTCTTGATTTCTGTCTCTCTGGCTCTCTCTCTCTCTCTCTCTCTCTCTCTCTCTCTCTCTCTCTCTCTCTCTCTCTCTCTGGATCTCTTTGTGTCTCTCTCTCTCTCTCTCTCTCTCTCTCTCTCTCTCTCTCTCTCTCTCTCTCCCTCTCTCTCTGGCTCTCTAAATTGTCGCCCTTGCTGTGGTGAATTGAAAATTCACTTACCCTGAAACTTCTCTTTCAGAATGCTGTCTCTCTTTCCTTAACTTTCTCTCTCTCTCTCTCTGTCTGTCTCTGTTTCTCTCTCTCTCTCCCGCTCCCTCTCTCTCTATTAATGAAAGTTGGTATGAAATCTGTGGGAATCGCTCCGCCACCTCTTCTCTCATCCCTGGTTGAAAGTAGACTTCTCAGCCGCTCAGCGTCTCTCGTCTGCCCCCTAAGCACCTTTGCTGGGTGTGTCTCTGTTTGCCTGTCTGTGTGGCTGCTGGGGTGGCAAGAGCAGAGACTGGAGTGGCGTAGACACAGCATGCTCCTTGTGCCAGACACAACCACAACCATAACGCCACCAGCAGGTTGTCATGTCGACGCCCCCGCGTCGCAGGCTCAGACACCAGGCCATGTCGGCCTCCCCCACGGCCACTGCCTTCCTCCCCCAGATTACCAACATTTTATCATGCTGCTGTATTCAGAGTCTACCCACACCTGCCTTTGGTCTGTCAGCAGCAATGCATGCTTGCTTTCATTCTTCATTGTTGGTCTGTCTGTCTGTCTGTCTGTCTGTCTATCTGTCTGTCTGTCTGTCTGTCTGTCTGTCTGTCTTCTCCGACTGCTGGGATTTATGATTTGATATGAATGTACCCCACCCACTTGCTGTTCTGGGTGAATACATTTGGCACAATAATTTGCTTGTTTTTTTTATATTTCTATAGAGATAAGGCAGCCATTTCTCTGACCAAACGCCTGCATTTCCTATGTACTGACCTGTGTTTTTATTTGTTTTTGTCCTCTCCCCATGTATGTATGTATTTATTTATTTATTTTGCATTGGCCTACCCTTCCCCATCCTCCCAACCCACCCCCTCCTCCCTCTCTCTTATCCCTCTCTCATCTCTCTCTCCCCTTCTCTCTCCTCCCTCTCTCCCCTTCTCTCTCATCCCTCTCTCCTCCCTCTCTCCCCTTCTCTCCGCTTCTCTCTCATCCCTCTCTCCCCTTCTCTCTCCTCCCTCTCCGTTTCTCTCTCATCCATCTCTCCCCTTCTCTCTCCTTCCTTTCTCCCTTTCTCTCCCCTTCTCTCCCCTTCTCTCTCCTCCCTCTCTCCTCCCTCTCTCCAACGTTCTTCTCCCCAAACCCTTCTCCATATCCTTCTTCTCCTCCTCTCATCCTGTCCTCTCACCTACTCCCTCGGTGTTCATCCATTATGGCGGAACACCAAACCAAACCCCCCACCCCTCCCCCCACCCTATTAACTGCCTTGATCCATGCTCCATGACCACCTCACCATTCTACGGGAAACCACCCTCCGCTCTGGATGATCTGTTCATCTCTCCGCTCTCTACCTCGACTTCTCTCTACCTGTCTTACGCTGCTTGCTCTTCTCTCCTTCTAAAGATGGTTACGCCCCAAAGTCTCTTTACCCTCTTCGGTATGTTATCGTTAGCACTCTACCTTTGATTTATTGATTTATCGATTTATTTCTTCATTTATTTATTTATAGCTCAGTTCATTTTTATGTATTTTAGTCGATGCATTTGTGTTTTGGTTTTGTTTCCTGTTTTTTTTTTTTTTTTCCTATCATTTAAGTTTGATAGACTTTTGCCACCTACTGTTTGTGTTTGATTTCTCTATCTCTCTCTTTAGCCTGTAGTCGCACAGTACAGTATGTAATGCACGAGGAAGTGGTTTTGCATGCCGCATTATTCCTGACCAGTCTGATTTCCTTAGTCCTAATTTCATCACAGGGGTTTTTGACCAGATCTGTTCTCTTCTGTTCACACCGTGAATTTGATTTCCCACTTGCCAGAAATGTTCTGTCTCTTTCACTCTGTCACCTGATGGTTCCTGTCACTGAAATGCTAACTGTGCCCCACTCTTCACTCCCCACTCTTCCTCACTCTGCCTCCTCCTCCTCCTCTTCCTCCTCCTCCTGCTCTACCTGCTCTACCTGTGCTGCTTGGTGCTGTGATGCAGGCGTGTATGGTGACGTGCAGCGTGTGAAAATCCTGTACAATAAAAAAGACAGCGCCTTGATCCAGATGGCAGATGCTAATCAGGCCCAGCTTGGTAAGGTATCCCCCCTCACACACACACACACACACACCCACACCCATACATGTTGCACATACAGTTGACAGTTGGTGCGTAAAATGAACTAAGATCTTGGAAGAGTAGATTAAGGTGTAGAGAAGTTTGTAGAACAGCAGACTCTAAACAGTCTGTATGTCAATGTAATGGAAGTGTATGTGCATTTTAATCAGGGGCGTCGCTAGCCATTGAAAACATTCGGGGCCCAGGAGTTAGAGTCCTTTTTAAATCGGGGGACCGGGTGTGTCACTCCCAGGCCGCATTTTGGAAAACGGGAAAAAAAGCAGCAGCACCAGCAGCCAAAATGTTCCATTAAATAGCCTAATAAACATGGCTTGACAATGTCAAGTTGACTAGTTGGTTTCACTGCAGGTATCCTATGCAAACTTCAATGTTTGCGTATGGCTGTAGGCCTACACAGTAGGCGTATTTTTACATCGCACCATTCCAATGCATCCAACCTGCAATTAAGCAGGTTTAACTTTCCCTCTTGTAATCTCGTTATCATTTTGAGATGTCATTCGTATGAACGGCAAGATTATTGTTAGACTGGTTTTGTTTTAAAGTCTTCCACGGCTATGCCCAAGTATTATTCAAGAAAACGCATATCATTTTCTTCTCAGTGTGTTCAGTACTTAGATTCACATTATTAGCATAGCTTAGCACAATCACTGGAAGTACATGGTACCATTAGCATCAAGTTAAAAGTGTCCACTTGACGGAATTTAACATCAGTTTTGCACTTTGGTGAATTTTAGGTAATTTTTAAAGTGCTTTGTAAATACATTTGATGATGTTTAGTTTGGTCCCATAGACTTGCGTTGGTACGTTAAATAAGCTGACGCTGTCAAACTGGGCATTGCAGACACATAGAGACAGAATGCTACAGTATGCGTTTTCATGTTCAATTAGGGGTTGACTACAGATAAGCAATTTCCCCAAATTGGGGGGTGTATCCCTTTAATTCAGGCCCAGGTTAATTGCTTTTTTTGAGGGGCGTAGGCCTACCTTATAATTCAATCCATTCTTAATTAAACATGGATCTCAAGTCTAACTACGCACGAAACAACATATGAAGCACGACTCATTAAAAAGAATACCAATGTTGAATTTGCAACATTTTGCAACGAATCATTCTAAGTCTGCCTACGCGTGGTCACGTCAGGTTCTCTTGTGTTTTTCACATGGCTCAACTGTTACATTTTGTGGCTGCTGCCTGCTGGTAGTGCGTACACACAAAAGTTTTCTCTCCGGGGCTATTTTCGTCAGTTTTATTGTATAGATTTTTTTTTGACGGCACAGAGATCCGGGGCTATCCCGAGAACATTCGGGGCTATAGCCTCGAATGCCCAGGCCTAACAACGCCACTGATTTTAACGTACTTTTATGTAGAGATTTGTTCTGGCAATTTCCTTGTCCCCCTTGACAAAAGATGCGCTGGTAAGCAGTATATGAGTGTATTTCAAATAGATTTCACTTCTCCTCTTTTAATGTGGTTACATTTTAGAGCCTTGACCGATTCACCATGCAGACAGATGCTTCCCCATATTCCTCTTTAATAGTCTCGGTTGTCTCCTAGCAACTTCAAGTCCATGTCAAGAAGGCTGTATTTTTTCTGCTCTATTTGTACAGTAGTTTCTTCTAGGAAGCGGTTTCTTGAAACGAGACATCAGAAAAGATAATTATGGTCTGTGCTATTTGCTTTAAAACATCAATATTAAGACATTCTTTATTAGAGTGAACTCTTCACATGAGCTCAGTCGATCTTGGAGGCTTGCCCTGAAACCCTGTCATGTCATGAGATGAGAAATTAAGACTGAAATACAAACTGTAGCTGAGTTTCTGGGTAGTGAAAAAAGCTGGAAGCAAAACCATTTGCAGATAGGTGTAACAGCATAGAGCAATTGGTTAATATAACACTACAGATATCGCAGACTTCTTTCTTTTTCATTTATGTGTATTGATTTAATGATCTTTACCCTTTTTTGTCCTCCAAAGGAATGCATTTCAGCTGATCTCCCAGCTCTCACTTGCCTTGTAATGGTGCTGTGAATGTCCTTGGCGTGTCTCTGCAGCTATGAGCCATTTGAATGGGCAGAAGATGTACAGCAAGATCATCCGGGTGACCCTGTCTAAGCACCAGACAGTGCAGCTGCCTCGGGAGGGTCTGGATGACCAAGGGCTCACCAAGGACTTCACCAACTCGCCCCTGCACCGCTTCAAGAAGCCGGGCTCCAAGAACTTCCAGAACATCTTCCCTCCCTCGGCCACCCTACATCTGTCCAACATACCGTAAGTAGACCGGCACAGCCGGGAAAGGTGGGAAGGAGGGGTATCCATCTTATGTCTGTCACTTGTGTCAAATGCCACACCACTGAGTCACTGCTTTGACCATTTGCAGTGAAGACATCACAGAGGATGACCTTCGAGTTCTGTTCTCCAACTCTGGCGGCACGGTGAAAGCCTTCAAGTTTTTCCAGTAAGTGTCTGTAGCCTGTGATGGATGTCTGGTTGGCGCTCAGTGCCATTTCAACATTATCGATGCTAATCTACATGTCAGCTAGGGGCTAAGGGCAAAACTCCTTAGCATTTGGGCTTGGCCTTAGTGATTGACATGTCTCCCTCTTCCCCTCTTTCTCTCTCTCTCTCTCTCTCTCTCTCTCTCTCTCTTTCTCTCTCTCTCTCTCTCTCTCTCTCTCTTTCTCTCTCTCTCTCTCTCTCTCACAAACTCTTTGTCTTTCTCTCTCCCCCTGTTTTTTTCCTTAGGGATCATAAAATGGCGCTCTTGCAGATGGCCTCTGTTGAAGAGGCAATTCAGTGCCTCATTGACCTCCACAACTACAACATGGGCAACAACCACCATCTTAGGGTTTCCTTCTCCAAATCTACCATCTGAGAGCAGTCATCCCTTCCCCATGCGAAGATGCCTCTTTATTTGTTTGTTTGTTTGTTTTGTTTTTTCCCTGCTTCTATTGTTTTCCTAAGTTTTTTTTTTTTTTTTTTTGAAACGCTGGGGACCAGAGTAACCTTTTGTGTTCTTTTTCACAAATAATTATCAGCCATTCCTTGACTAATGTGGATTTCTCACTCTCAAAGAAAAGAAACAGAACTGAGAGAACACTATGAAGAACATTTGACTTCCTCTTTGATCCCCCTTGTCTAGTTTATACTATAGGTCATTTTACCTTTTCTCATTTCTTCATGTGAAGGAACGATGAAGGAATTTTGGCTCCTGTTTTTTTTTCTGGTTGACAAACAATGTGCCTTACTCAACAAAATAACGTTCAGCTCTTCTATGTTCACACATCTACGCAATCCAACTGCAACAGTCTGTTTTGGGGGGCACATTTGTTTTGGACAGAAAGATTAAAGCGGGGGGAACTGTGATTGGATGATCTATCATGCTCTGCTGCTTATGAGTCATCATGTTCTTTTTTTTTTTGACCTTTGATTACTACTTGCCATAAGCATTCTTAGTTGTTGGGAATGTGTGGTCATAATGAAATTGGCATTCGCTCAATGACTACCTTTCAGCACAGGCCACACTTTTGAAAGAGGGCTCTACAATCTCAACAACCAAAGCTTTTTTTATCCTCTCAAATCAACAGGATTGATTTTAGCGCCATTGTTTTTAAACTGCTGATCCAAGGGCCCTGTGGCTAAGAGCAGAGTGTAAATGTCATAGTGATTGAGGATGCTCCTGGAGATATTTGGATCCTTCACGTGGCGTTTATATTGCTTTTCTAAACCGGGCTAAAGGGTTATCCCCCCCAGTTTAGCTACACCCTGCATGCCTTGACTGTTGACTGCTCTCGCTAGTTAGAGATTTATGAGCACCAGGGCTTGTGCATGAGATTAGAAGCTAACCGAAAGTGAGCTAGTGAGATGGCTATTTCTTCCCCTTGTGTGTGTGTGTGTGTGTGGCAGTTTACTGAAGAGGGATTCGTGGGAGGGACCAAAACCTATGTGCCTTTAGTCTTAATTTTTCACAAAACTCAACAGAGAATTTTACCCACCTGAAAGTGTTTTTTTTTTTTTTTTTTTTTTTTATGGAAGAAAAATGCAAGTGAAAATGAAAAATGATTCCATGGGTTGTAAGGTGAACCAAGGACTTGTTTTGTGATCAAACATCCTGCCTTTTTCCTCCCCAAGATCCCAGTGTACCTACCTGGAATGAAAAGGCATAGCTTTTGTCTGTTTGCTAAAAGGAAAACAGGAAATGAAGAAAAGCCATGTATATTTTCTACATTAGTTGAGTTTTTACTTCCTCAGTAATGTAAGATTCGGTATAGTTTGGCAATGGCACAATTAAAAGCAGAATTTTCTATCAAAATGGAAAAGGTTTGTGTTTGACTCGTGGTTGGTGGTGTGCATTTCTGAGGGGATTTTTTTTTCCCCCAGCCGTCTGTTTTCCCTCCCTACGTCCCTCTTTCTTTCTTTCTTTCTTTCTTTCTTTCTTTCTTTCTTTCTTTCTTTCTTTCTTTCTTTCTTTCTTTCTTTCTCTCTCTCGCTTGTGTACTCTGCCTTTTTGCCTGTGTAGCATGCTCAATAAACTCCTGCAGCTCTGTGTCCTCCTCTCTCTGTCTCTCTGCCTTCTTCTCTCCTCCTCCTCCTCCTCGTCAGTCTCACCTCACTGTGCTTCTGATGTCATGTTTCCTCTCAGGGTGGGAAACGCGTCCACAGGAATCTAAAATAGACCCACACTAGCCCAATCGGTCCAGTAAACAGTCCTTAAAAACACACCTAAACCCTAAAGCAGAATCTTCCGTTAAACCAAAATAAAGTATTTCCCACCCTGTAGTTTCACATGCTGCTGAAGAATCTTTTCTTCTCCGAGTTGCTTTGTTTCTGTTTTATGATTTAGCATTTGCGTCTCCTGTAGATGTTCTTTGCTAATTGATCTCCTTAATCTCCATGCCTTGTTTGTGTGCTGCAGATCCATCTTCTGTCACTATCTCCAGAGCCCTATCTCACAAGCAGTCTCAGATAAACCTGTCTGCAGGTGGGAGAGGGAGAGGCTTGTCTTGCAACCCTGTGGAGGGGGCCATGTGAACATTCCTCGTAGAAATGTTCCAGTTACTGTTACATTTCCAATGTTGGCATATCTCAAATGTAAAGCTTCTTTATGATATTGTAGCCCTTTACATTTAGTGCCACCTCTGATAGAGAAGTAAAAAAACAAAAAAACAGAAAATAAAAAAAATTATATATATATATTTTGATATTTTAGTCGAGTTTTGAAATGTAAACTACAAAAAGAATATCCTTATAGGACAATAAAGACTATCTCTCTAAAGGCATTATCTAAAAATAGCCAGCCTTGAGGGGAGGAAAATTAATTCTGACAAAAAAGCTCTCACAAAAGCAAGAACAATTGCCTGTTTCGGCACTCCACAGTAACTTAAGGGCCTAAGGCCTAAGTACTTGTCACTGGCTATGATTTCATACTCAAATTCGTCAAACTAATCCGATTGCTTGTGAACAGTTAGCCATCACCGCTGCGAAAAAAGATTCTTAAGTAACTTTACCATTTAATTTTCACCTTGGTGAACTAAGCATTAAAGCATAAGCCGGTGAAAGTGTCTACTTTGTCTTAAAGGCAGATAGTTAACCTGCACAAAGGTATGTTTGGCATGAGATTTACTTATTGTTTATGTTTATTTATATTTTGGACACTCATTTTGAGTGCAAAGGGTACTCCAAATACACACATTCTTTTTTTTTTTTGTCTTCACAGTATATTCTGGATTTCCTTTTTGTCCCTCATTGCAATTGGTCCTCCCATAGTCCCATTGTCTGTAGGCTTCCATTAAGAGTGAAGGACACTGGGTTGTCTTGGATCGGCCGGCTGGTGCACCATGCCCTGAAGCCAGGGACCCGGGTTCTAGTCCGACCTGAGGTCATTTCCCGATCCTTCCCCCTCTCTCTCCACCCCATTCATTTACTGTCGGTCCCTACTGTCCTGTCTGAATAAATAACAAAAAGCCAAAAATAATAAAAAAAAAGTCTTAAAAAAAAAAGTGAAGGACTCTCTTTATTCTCCTTCAGAGAGCAGACTAGTCCACAGTGTACATCTCTTCAAAGTGTGGAGCAGTTTCAATGAATAGCAACAAAAATACAGTTGCCAAGATATTAACAAAGGTAAAGGGAACAAATTTAACATGTGGTGTTTATATTACTTCCAAAGGGGATGAAGTAAACATCTATTGAGTTTTTTTCACAAAAGAAGGTTTGAATTTGCTGAATTAAAGGCCCTAAAATGCTGTGGGTCCGGCAAACCCAGAAGGACCCCCTGTGTAACAAAAATATGAAAATGAATGAAGGCCTCCATGAAAATGTTTTTCCATGATATAGTTGACTAAAATGACCTCAGATAATGTTGAATCAAAAGAGCCAGAAAAAAAATAGATATCGAAAGGATTAATGGGAACATAACATAAAACATTGTCCCCTTCAGAGGCATCATTTGAAGTTTTCATTTAGCATACTGATGCCTGAATCGGCAAGCTGGACCTGTGAATCAGTCCAGTTTTGAAACAAACACCCTGAATAGAGTTCAGTTCAGAAGTACTGTAGAAAAAAAACTTTCGTCTCTCTGCCACAACTGAACTGACCATTTCTTGTGTTTTGTTTCTTGCGCTGAGGGTGGCTAGGCTGCTTGTGTAAGGCCTGTTTGCTGTCCAGCATGCCCCCAGCCACTTTCACTCTTGTCAGGATTGTTGAAGATCACCAGCTATTTGCAAGATTCAGCTTCGCCATTGTGACACGCTGGAGGTTTGATGAAATTGAGCTCACTAACCTGCCACTATGGCTGTAAACTGGCTGGCAAAAAAAGGATGAGCTCTTCAAGAACCTGAGATGTGATTGTTTTGGGTTTTAAGCTCAGTTTGTTTCTGCTAGACAATAAATTAATGATGGACTTCCCCTTTTGTCACATTTTCCTCCTGCTGGGGCGGTTTTCTCTCTTTTTGAAAGGGGGGAGGGGCTTGGCGGCTCCCAGGTCTTAAATGTGGTTTATTCTCTGACCAAATGGCCGCATCTAGCCGGGTGGAGGCGTTTCTTCCGCTGTCCTGTACTTGGCCAGTCACTGTTATTGAGTGTGCTTGTTGCCTTGGTGCTGCCATGATGGACGTCCTGTCGGGCCTTGTCTGATGAAGACAATTCTCCAGCCCGCTTCCAGAACTTTTGCACCGGACGCCGTGATCCATCACAACCCAGACTGACCCCATTCGCTGCTCTGCTGCTTTTATTCGGTGCACTTAAATGGAGACGCTCCTGTTTCTCAATTTGCCCCTTATATTAACAACTCCTCAGCCCCTCCCTCCAAAAAGGTGAGAGGAACAAAATGGGAGAGAAAAAAAAAAATGATGCGATATATCAAGTTGTGCACTCGGAGCAAATCAATATATAGTCTAGCCAATGGATCATTGGACCACAAACATTTTTATCCATTCTCCATCAAAGACTCCAAATGGTGGGCAGCATCTGCTCTTTTGCCCCTCTCTGCTTAAAAGCGTCACCTTTTTTTTTTTTTTTTTTTAATAAAACATACACGGGCTTAGGCATAATAACAACACAAT
>JASCQY010000057.1:8039913-8051175 GCA_030264315.1 Sardinella tawilis | reverse complement strand
TGTGTGTGTGTGTGTGTGTGTGTATGTGTGGTTGGGGGGGTGAAAATACGAGAGAGAATGGCACCCCTTCATGAATTGCAATGAACACAACAGCTCAGCCCAGCTCAGCACCAGGATTCCACATTCTGCTGCTAGTGCTTCCAAACAACACAAATTCCTAAAGCTTTTGAGAAATGCTCATAAAATATGTACCATGAAACAGTCTATCCGCTGGATTATAACTGTAATGGCAGACATTAGCCATAAATAAATAAAAAAAATGGGAAGATAAATAAATAAGTAGTTACAACCCATCAAAACACATACAAACACACACACACACACACACACACACACACGCGGAGGGGTCTTTCGGCCCTGGGTCTACACAGTGAAATCATAAGCTTGTTGTGTGGTGAGCAGCAGAAAGTCCATTAGTGCTTTTCATTTGCTTCCGAACATCAAAGATGCAGTGCCCAGCCATGGAGCATTTAGCGCTAATGCAGCCGACTCCTGAAATAAATCGAAGGGAGAATTTCTAAGTAGTTTCCAGGCAATTGAGACAGCAGGTCCTTTTTATCTGCACAGAAAAACTGTGGCTGAGCATTGATTTCAACTCCTTCTGAGATCTCAAATGCTTTTAGATTCCCTGCTCCCTCTCTCTCTCCCTCTCTGTCTCCCCCTTTCTCCCTCTCTCTCTCCCCCTTTCTCCCTCTCTGTCTTCGTTTCTGTGTCGTTCCCTCACTCTGCTCTTTTCTTTTCTCTGATAAAATTCTGGCATTTAGCTGAGCACTCTCCTCTTTAAGAGAAAAAAAAAGAAAAAAACGAGCGAGAAAGATTAATTTGGCCTGGCATCCAAATGCTACGTTGACTATGCATGAACCCTGTGTCCTTTCGATTTGAGCGATATGACCAATAAGCCAGAGGATACAACCCACTGATATTTTGCCTTGAAGCTCAGGTGAGCTAACAGAGGCTCCTTGCAGAGTTGTTGAAGAAGCAGCACATTTTACAAGCCAGTGAATATGGGCAATTCCCATTGTCGATAGACTACACTCAGATGGTTAAATGAGACAAACCTTTGGCCTTTTTTATGCACAGAAATATACCAAGCTATCCAAATCAATATCGCGGAGGCACTAAAATTTGAAGCTTGTTAAAAAATCATTTTCTTTTTTTTTTTTTTCTCTCTGTATTCTCTCTTTTTTTGTCATTCCTTACCCTCAGTCGTGATTCTGCAGCAGTGTCTGCCTTTTTAAACCGAGTGACTGATTCCTGGTGTTTTCTTGGGCACACAAATCATTACATCTACCTGATGATGGCTCCTTTTTAAACCGCGTGACTGATTCCTTGTGTTTTCTTGGGCACACAAATCATTACATCTACCTGATGATGGCTCCTTTATTGCGCCTCACCACTGTTTCCATGCGCCAGGAAAGACGGCGATTGCACCCAGGATCATTAGGACTGAACTAGCAAAGCCATTAGAGAAATATGGCTCCATTGCTTCCCAATAGGACCAGCCAATGGAGATGCACTCCATTCCAATCGCAGCCTGTGGCTTTGAGTGAGGCAATTTTACAACCTAGTTATGATGTGTGTGTTTTTTTTTATCCTTGCCACAGTACACAACCCTAGCCCAAAAACACGCTCATTATAAATAAGACATTAACTATTATGGCCCTCTTCTGTGACCACATCAACACACAGTAATATGCACTGAGGGGAGATGCTGTATGCAGCCAGGTGTGGTGGAGAAGAAGGACAAAAAGAAAGAAAGAGAGCAAGAAAGAAAGAAAGAAAGAAAGAAAGAGAGAGAGAAGATTGAGAGACCCCTCAGGGTGACTGCAAACGAATGTTTTCAGTAATGAATTAACTACAGCGTATTGATCGCCCAGTGGATGGCGTTAGCTCTTGCTGGATGTGGTGCTGGAAATGCTGTTGCACCATATTAGCTTTCACAGACACGGGCCTTTGACAGCAAGGATACTTACAACACAAGTGTGGTCCACTGGGATATAAATACTATTATTAAAAAATGGCCTGGAATCTTTAAACGCCGCTTTCATAGAGTAAAAAAGTGGGTTATCTGGTGTGAGGAAGAGAGAGGTGCAAGCATATATTATGTAAGACCAGTGCATCTGATGCTTAAGCATTTGAAAGGAGTCTTGTTTCTGCATTACTCTCATACTGAGCCAATGACTCAGATCCCCTGTTTGGAGGGAATGGCTCCATGTGCTTTCTGAATGGGCCCAATCATATTGTTTGTTCGGCGAAGAATGAATCTGATGTCTAGGTAAATCGTTGAGGGCTCTCTTGAAACAATGAGGCATGCTTCCCCAATATCGAACTGCCCTTCCCATGATTCAACACCACAATGACCACCATTTTTGTCGCGTTTCAGATGACAAGACGCATTGATTTCGGCCCGGGGAAAACTGTCGCTAATTCCATGCGCATTGTAGATCACTGACTTGCCTCATTTTCAGACATTGTGTTGGTGCCTTGGCTAAATGTCTCTCTCTGTATGGTGATATCTCGGAAGTTGCAGAGCGATGGCAAGTAGAGCCATTATTTTGTCCATGGGCACAGAATGCCACTATCCTCGCTTTCGCTGGGTGTCAACAGCACAAAACACGCGGTAATCTCGCTGAAGACAAACATCCTTTCCTGAGATTCTGACACAATATGAAAGTTTAATTATGATCTTCTGCTTAACATGTAAACCATTATCATTATCATTTCATAATCACTCAGCTGAATTGCATCAAAGGAGCAAAACCTTTCAAGAACCCTAAGAATCTACAATGGAAAGAAAACATTAGTGAAAATGATTATATTTCGCAAGATGGAAGCAGAAATTGAGGCGTTTCAAGGGAGAGCATCCATAATTGAAGGAATTATGATTCGACTGAGAACTCATTATTTATTCTGTAATTAATTTCTCCTATTAATTCAACAGACAAATCCCAGGATGCATCAGAATAAAAAAACAGGCAGATCCCAAGAGTTTCGTCTAACAGGCAGGTAGAAGGACTGAATTACCAAAACATTAAATCATGTTAAAAATAGTGGATGTATTTATTCACCGATAGCGATTCAATTTGCATGCTGATTTCCAGACTGATTATTCCCATTGACACAGTGCATTGTGGGTATGTGACGCTCACTCAGTCTAAATATTGAACTTTGGAAAATGTCTACATTAATTCAAACTTTTTCAATTAAAACTTTCTCGACATGCAAATAAAAAAAGCTACAAGCGCAAACTTGTTCAACTGGCAAACGAAAGGACGGTTAAACTGGGATTCAATTTTCTAGGCAGCAGCAGTAACTTTCCAGCCTCTTCAGTGGCTCTCAGCAGTGGGACTATCCCATATCCCTCTCTCATCTATGCTTCAGTGAGCTCCTTGCATGCATGTTTCTATTCAATATGAACTAACTTCAGTATTAAAGCCCCAGTCCATGATTCAATGTCAGCGCCCATTTTGACTGATTTGCTCTCCATGGTCCTCCAGGTAAGCTCAAAACCTCTGCAGGGCAGAGCAGTGCTTCAAAATAACCTTCTTCTCCAAATGGCAGACGGCATCTTACACTTGTGTACAATCTCTCATACGTATAGGGCAAATGCTAACATGTAATGTATCTTACCTGCAGGACAGATGCTCCAGCATGGAGGAACTGCAGACCGGATTCGGCGGAGTCGATGCCTCCTGTGGCCAGGATAGGGAAGCCGGGCAGAGCCCTGGCGATGGCCGACACTGCCCGCAGGGCTATGGGACGGATGGCATTTCCTGTGAGAAGGGAAAAACCAAAACCTTTGACTGGGGAAAGGGCACCAAGTTCTATCTCTGACTCATACTCTGTCTCAGCTAGGATTTTCATTTCTTAAAAACGGTGACCAGTGACCTTAAAGCGTCACAGATTAGCAGCAAAAGCAGTTACTCATGCTTTTCGTTTTCCCCGTCTTATATCACAGGTGACCTGTGCTTTAGAAATGCACTTTCTATGTGGGGAGTTAAAAGGGTTCTCCTCCATCTCCTTGAGAGGAGCCATGTGTTCTCTCCCTCGTAAGCTTAGCCATTTCCGGCTCCAGGGAGTTGTATGCCTTCTAACTTTACACCCGTCATTTATTTACCTGGGTCTCAATGTCCTGAATGAATTAAAACCTCCACTCCAATTGCACTGACAGATGGAGCCGTTTATCGCATTAGATTTAACCTCATTTAGCTGCCAGCCTCTGCCCCCATTGATCAGCGCCAGACATTGTCTACTCGCATTCAGCTCAGCAGCCACTTCAGGTTTGGGCACAGACACACAGATAGACGCTTGGACAGACACAACAACAACCGCTTGCGTTTACCACAACAACAATCAACAACGACAACCGCCTGCATTTGTGTGGAGATAGAGCAAACGCAGCCTTTCAAAGACGGACGGTGCTAAAACTGCTGTTGTCACGCGGTTCAGAGGAGAAGTGAAGAAGACATCCAAACAAGCCCACAGTTCATTTCCTCATGTTGTCTTTAAAACTGATTAACTTAATCTCGTTTGTAATTTGTCCAAAGTCTCTGCAACTGTATCCGGAGGAGATGAAACAAACGCGCACACACACACACACACAAAAACAGAGAGATACTGATTAATGAGTCTTATCAATATAGGAGTTTGTATTTCTGCAGCTCAATTGGCTACCTTTGAGCGTGGCCTCATTGAATAAGTCTCGTCTGAAGGAGGCAAAACCCTGCAAATCCCACACCAAGCCCTAGTTTCTTTTTATGCGCATATATACCAAATAACCTTGTGCGGTGAGCACAAATATTTATTTATTTACTTATTTACTTATTTATTTGGTTGGTGGAGGTGGGGGTGGTGGTGGTGGCAGTGTGTGTGTGTGTGTGTGTGTGTGTGTGTGTGTGTGTGTGTGTGTGTGTGGTGGGGGTCGCGTCCCATTGGTGGAATAAGACAGAAGAGTTGACATACGACACGCAGGGCACGGTGTTAGGACCTTGCAGCACCGAGTTTAATACGTTAATCCCAACCGTTCGCCAGGTCATTCAGGTGATATGGATTTCGGCAGCCTCCACCAAACGGTCGGGGAGATTCCGTTTCCTCGGCTCCAATCTGGGCGGCAGGCTTATCTCGGCTAACCCTATCCTGCGCACCCGACCCGGCAGGGGAGAGTTGGGGAGGGAAAAAAGAAATGCAATTCCTGACACCTAAAGCCAGTGTAATCTACAGACATGAATTACAGCCTCCTTAGCACAGGGGATGGCTGGGGGCGATGGCAGTATGTCAGCTGACACTCAGGTGTAAATCCTTGCCAGCCTGATAGCATGAGAGTCACAACTGCTTTCTGCTGAGAGAGAGAGAGGGAGAGAGAGAGAGACAGAGAGAGAGAGAGAGAGAGAGGGTGGAGGGATTTGGTAGGAATAAATGTAAGGAGGTCCTATTGAAATCTTGTGTTAGCACCAAGAGCTGTAGAACTGACAGATGGACAGGGCACCCTAAATGGACATCTCGGAGATGCAACAGCATCTGCCAGATTAGCTGAGGTCTCAATATGCACTCTGACAACACGCACACACACATGCACACACACACACACACACACACACACAATGTGTCAGCAGTTGTCAGTCCCAGCCACGTTTCCCCCTTCTCGCTTCAGCCTGCCCTCCGTGTGGCAAGCCGCTCTTGTTTTCGATATTTCCTGCACGATGCACAGTGGCGTCTCATTCGGAAGGCCGGGCGCATCCGTGATCCGTGGCCGGCACAAAGGATCGTCTCTCCAGGGTTTCTTTAGCCCGCTCAGCCTGCTACTGCACCAGCATGGTGGCTAGCGCTCCGCCACACGGAGGCAATCAGAGAGGGGCGTGGTGGCCCCTGTTGGTGGAGGCAGGGGTGCAAGGGGCCCGGGTTAATCAGCCCAGGCTGGCTTTGGCACGCAGCGCACGTAAGGGCCGGCAACTTTGATGAATAATTCCAAACACAGAGGCAGACTTGCAGCCTGCAAGGAAGGCTAAGAAGAAGGAAAAAAAGAAAGAAAGAAAGAAAGAAAGAAAGAAAGAAAGAAAGAAAGAAAGAAAGAAAGAAAGACGGAGAGAGAGAGAGAGAGAGGCGGCCCCAGATATCAACTGCCCAGGATTTGGCCAGAATCATAAGAGCACACAGAGAAACACAGATACACATGGGAATTGGAGTCAGAGGAAAATGCATGCAGCACCAAAGCTGGCTTACTCCAGTGACCACCTTCCCCTCTCCACCTCCCATCTCCTCCCCAACACCAAACCCGCCTGCCCCAGTGCCTCCCTCAGGGCAGGAGACACTCAGGTCGGCCTGTGTGCCAAAGTGGAGGTGCACACAGACAGCACAGCTGTGGAGCTGAGCCTTTTATTGTAGTTTGGAGTGCCTGCTAGGAATCTGCTTTCTAAGGAGACCAGGCGAAAACACTGAATGGCAAACAGCCCGACATACACGCATGTTCTAGCAGGACAGCGACTGAAGATCCGATCACTGAAGATGCTTCTTCAAAATGAATTCTTAAAGACACTCTGAGCACCGAAATCCTACCAAAGTATGAAGGTTAAATTACTACAAGCACTTGTAGTTGTTCCTCTCCATTCATAAAAAGCTAAATGTGTACATACTTGTCCAGATAAAGCCTGTCTCGTGCTGGTCTATTTGTGATTGGTTCATGGGCTGGTCTGTGATTGTCCGTCTCGTGGTCTACAGTATTTGTGATTGGTTCATGAGCTGGTCTGTGATTGCCCGCCTCATGCTGGAGTGTTTGTGATTGGTTCATGGCTCTTTGTTGATGTCTGAAACAGGCTTAAGTGGTGATGTGTTCTGGCAGACCTGCAGGGCACTTTGCTACTGTAGCTGGTTCATCCTGGTTCAGCCAGGCTAACGTACAGCCTTTTCTCCTCTTACATTACATACGGGCTCATGTATGAACCATCCTGGTTCACCCAGGCTAACGTGCAGCCTTTTTCTCCTCTTACATACGGGCTCATGTATGAACATGGAAGGAGAGACCAAATGCAGTTTGAAACGATAATAAAGTCATTTATTAAATAAAGAGCTAACAGAGATTAAGTTTAAAGAATAAAGGTAAATAACGTGTAGTGCAAGTAGGTGTAATGTATATAACAAAAGATGTCATGTAAGTCAGTCTAGGGGTAACAAAGAAACCCAAATCAAAATGAAAGCCGTGAGGAGGAAGAGACGCCCCATGCGTCCCGCTGGAGAGCCCCATATCCTGCTGCCAATTAGGCCCACCAGGCCACACCTGCCCAAGAAACAAGCAGACAAACAGGCAGACAAGAGCCCAGGCATGTGAGCGCCCATGGGCGGGGTTAGCCGAGCAGACGGGCAAGCAAGCAAGCCACAGGGGCGTAACACTCCAAAGGAAAAAGCCCAATGTAGAATAACACTAATGCACATACTGTAGGATATGAATGCTGCGCTTTGATGGTTGTAAGATCCTATTACAAGACATGTCCACATGTCCAAGATTGGAGGGCGTCACACAGACATCAATGCGACCCATTGCTCATCAACCTCTGATGACAAAATGTTCATCACTCAGATCTTATTAATCTTGTGGATGAGGAAAGTGTCATGCTACTAAATCTAACAGTGGCCTGCTGCTGCTACCATGTGCAGCTGCCTCATGAATACATCCCTTGAAACACACACACGTGGTGTATGTCTGCTCTAGTATGTGAATGCATGTAAGGACAGACAGAGAAGTGCTGAAGCAAGGCTGCATGGTGAAATGCACTGTGCTGTTTATTGAATATGGCCGATGGAATGAGGTCTTGTGTCTTTCACAGTCAGTCTTGTCTTATGGGAGAGATAAGAAGCCATAGGCTACAGAAGGTAACCAATGAGACATGCTCATGTCAGACCATAGTCATAATGTTTCTGTCTTTAAGGACTTTCTCTGTTTCCTTCTTTCCGCCCTAAACTTGCATGTCTGTTTGTGACCACACCTACTATACATTGGGAGAAATATAGGACTCAATATATAGGACTCCGTATACTGTAGGACTATAGGATTCAGTATAGGACAATAGGATTCAATATATAGGACTCAGTATAGGACTATAGGATTCAATATATAGGACTCAGTATAGGACTACAGGATTCAATATAGGACTATAGGATTCAATATATAGGACTCAGTATAGGACTATAGGATTCAATATAGGACTATAGGATTCAATATATAGGACTCAGTATAGGACTATAGGATTCAATATATAGGACTCAGTATAGGACTATAGGATTCAATATAGGACTACAGGACTCAATATAGGCCAATTACCTTCGTCTGCTCTCTCTCATCACATATTCTGCTGATAAGCAATCTATTTACACTGTAAATCCTACCTGCAGTTCAAATAGGATTGTGGAGGCGCATGTGAATTCATCTCCTATGTGGCACTATGGTCGTATAATCGTTAAGATAATTCTGACATTTGCAAAATGTCATCGCTTCACCTTTCTCTTTGATGCCGCGATGGCTTTGCATCCGAACCATTACAAGATAAAAACAAAACAGAACAATAGGCAGAGAAGTAAGACGGAGTTCTCCCATTTTCTCTCTCACACAGTGAGAGCAAGATCAAGGTGCGGCCCGACAACAACACACACACACACACGCAGACAAACAGAAATTACAGCCATTCTAGTCTCCCCTTGATTCCCTCATATTACTGCGAGATGGGTAAGTGTCTGAATCTGTATGATTAAAGCCACATTGTCCAGACACAGCAACCGGCTCACAATCTTGAAGGTAACAATGGCTATAGCTCTTCAACGTGTGGCTATCTTTTTTCTTCCCGCGCTTTACAGGGAAATGAAATAGGGAAAGAAAATGCCTTCGTTGCCAATATCGGCGATCACTGCCGGCCCCCGCTGTGCTCCAGATGCATAATTCAGCATTTTGATATGCTCTTTTGCTATTCGGGGGTCCTGAAAGGCGGCTAACTCTTCACTGGCGTACACACAGCCCAGCTGGGGCAGAGTGAGAGAACGAGAGAAAGAGAGAAAGAGAGAAAGAGAGGCAGTTATCGGCAAAGGTTTATTTTCCTGCCATGTGAGGAGAGGTCAAGCGAGGCTCGAATACAGAAGAATGCTTCCTGAGGTTCAGGGACTCTCTTCTCTGTTTTCCTCCTCCTCCCCCTCCTCCTTCTCCTCCTCTCTGCATCTCTCTCTCTCCCCCCTCCATCCCTTCCTCCCTCTTCCTGCACTCGTTCTTTTTTTTTTCTTTTGCAATATGTTAGCCCTCTGTAAGTACCAGAGCGCTGTTGGTCTGAGGAGGCGATTGTTATTCAGTGGGCTGTGGTTGCCTGTGTAGAAGCATGTCTTTGTGTGACACCATTCTGGCTGGGGTGCAGAGAGGGGAGAGCTTTTATAATGCTACCATCACTTGATTAGCTCCGAGCACAACATCAACCGCTGTTCCTTCCCTATGCATGAGGAACCGACTTGAGCTCTCAGCCGTTCTCTCAGACTGTTCCCTCTCATTCGTTCTCTCTGTCTCTCTTTCTTTCTCTCACTCCCTCTCTCTGTCTCTCCCCATCTCAAGAGCCTGGTCTAATTCCTCTCACAGCACCTGGGTTGTCCGAGAAGGGGCCCACAAATGGACTGGGGTGCATGCATTGGCAAACACATGCAAGGACGCGTGGAGCTGCAGAGAGAGGCAGTGTTGCATCAATAAATGATGCGCTGCTGCGTGCTTATTGCAGCTGTGTGCAGTGCATTGTGGGAGGCGTGTTAGCGCACAATGAGCATGAAATGCTAAAGAAGAAAAAGCCATAGGGGCTACAGCAAGTGTCTGTCAGTGATTTTCTTCCTCCTTCATCTTTCCGTCTTGACAAGCTCGTGTTACCCTGACCCACTACCCTATTACAGGAACTTCCTCCACTGCCGCCATTTTGTTTTCTGATTCTGTCTCTCTTGTTCTTTACTTCTGTTTCCCAGAACGATCATTCCTTGGAAAGGGCATACACTCTGCCTGGAGGGGGGAAGGATCGGAAAGAGCCCTTTGTGACAACAGCCAGACCGCCACTGAAGCCAGCCCAAAGGCAGCGGAATAAAAACAGCAATGTAGGCTATTACATTTTGACACCATGTTGGAGAGCAATTCTCTATTTTGCACACTTAGTTTCAGCTTTTAGTTCAAAGTGATGTATTAAATTCTGCATGGACAGTGTAGTGTACATTAGCGATGAACATTAGAAGGTGAATGAAAATAGGTGAGCGGCATGGACTAAAGCAATTACCAATATTAATGCTAATAAATCGCTAACAAGTGTACAGTGTAGGCTGCACTGACTAATGTCTAATGCAGCCCGACCCGTTTACCAAGTAGCATAATAGAAACTAATGACACCCAAAGCCTTTTTAAAACTTAGCTCTTCCGTGCCTTCGTGCCTAATGCTTCCAACGCTCAATTATCTCTTCCTTAATCGCAATGTCTTGCAAATTGTCTCCCATTTCTCCTCTATTGCCTGTTAATCTAATCAGGGGACTCGCAATAAGCAAAGAAGCTATCTGTGCTAAAAAGCCAAATATGGGCACGTTCCAGAAGGCCACGTGTTGTGTGGTGAGGGATGAGCGATGAGCGATGGCACGTCTGCGCGTCTTGGGAGAATTTTCCCATGAAACGAACACTAACACGGAGCACCGCTAGCTGTTCCGATGTGTTCCTCAAAAGTCTATTTGCACTCTAGCTAGCTGCACCGCAGACATGATCAAGAGAGCCTGCTTATCACGGCTTCTCTAGAATGATTAAGTGAGCACGGGAAAGGGGGAAAGTAGGCCAACTGAATGTTACATTAAAGCTGAGGCAAATGTTATTTCCTGGGTGGTGAGGAGGTGGTCTTTTAAAGCACCTTTTCTTTGAGAGCCACAGGCAAACCTTGATGCCCAACAATCAAATTATGGATAGACTGTCTAGTCTGCTCCCCCTCCCCTCTCTCTCTCCCCCTCTCTCCCCTCCTCTCTCTCTATTCCCATCCTGAAGGGCCCAGACTGAATCCTGTGCATTTCAAGAGCTTACAGCCTGGGGGAAATTCAGCTTGACCAGGAGATAAAGAGAAAGGTAGATAGTCTGTGTGTGTGTGTGTGTGTGTGTGTGTGTGTGAGAGAGAGAGAGAGACTGAGTGTGTGTGTGTGTCTCTGTGTGTGTGTGTGTGTGTGTGTGTGTGTGTGTGTGTGTGTGTGTGTGTGTGTTGAGAGAGAGAGAGAGAGAGAGAGAGAGAGAGAGAG
>JASCQY010000057.1:8023768-8034978 GCA_030264315.1 Sardinella tawilis | reverse complement strand
AGAAGTGGAGATTGAAAGAGAGATAGACGTAAAAATATGGTCATGAGATGGAGACAGAGAGAGATAGAGAGAGAGAGAGTGAGAGAGAGTGAGAGAGAGAGGGATGGGTGAGGGGAAAGATGAAGAAAGAGATTGTGAGTGATGTGTTTGTGCTGGGTTGAAGGGTAAAAACCTGTGTGCAGTCATTTCTGAATATTCACGGCTAAACACAAATTCTCGATGTAATTTTGCTGTACGTAGTGAAGAGCATTATCACAATAGGGTGACTTCACGGTATTGAAACTAATGAAGTTGAGGGTAGTGGATTGAAAATTGTTTTCACCGCATATCATAAGAGAAGATTACTCTACGTTCAAAATATGTTTGTGTGTGTGTATGTGTGTGTGTGTGTGTGTGTGTGAGTGCGCGCCGAGCCACTGATTACCTTTGCCCGTGTCAGACAGTGAGACAGATAATATTTGTGTTTGATTATGAGCATGTTTATTTTCACTGACTCCTCTACCTAGCATCCATGCATTCATGTGCTTGTGTGTGTGCGTGTATGTCTGTGTGTGTGTGTGTGTGTGTGTGTGTAAAAGGAATGGAGGGAGTGGATTGCCTGCCTGCCTGCCTGGCTGGGGGTTGGGGACCATGGAGAGCCTAGCCCTGCTAGCCCGCAGCAGGCCCGGTTCCTGAGGGATGCCACACAGGCCCGGCAGCTACGGCTCCAACCGGGGGAGAAAAAGATGACATTGAGTAGTTGTGCTGATATAAAATATTACCAGACTGATGTGTCTCATTAATTTTTAATGTGCGCGGCCTTAACCCTGTTTTTTTTTTTCTTCTTTTTGCTTCTTCTGGCTGCGTAGGCACAGTCGAGGAACAAGAGCGAGCGAACGAAGGAGAGAAAAAAAGAAAGAGAGAGAGAGAGAGAAAGAGAAAGAATAGACTGAGAGACTGGTGGAAGAAAGGAAGATAGCAGTGCTTGGTGACACATGACAAGCCAGATGCTGTCACACAAACATGTGGCTGAAGCAGCAGGACTGTGGTGTCTAGCAGCCTAAACACCTGACAGACTGAGAGCTGATAAATGCCTTTAAGTAAGGATCAGCTTTGCCACACAATGATATCCATTTATATGTGTGTATGTACAGTATATCTCTGTGTGTGTATGTGTGTGTGTGAGTGAGAAAGAGATAGACTGTGTGTATGTGTATGTGATGGAGTGAGAGCGATAGAGAGAAAGAGTGTGTGTGTATGTGTATGCATATGTGATGGAGAGAGAGCGAGAGAGAGAGTGTGTGTGTGTGTGTGTGTCTGTGATGGAGAGAGAGCGAGACAGAGAGAGAGCCTGTGTGTGTGTGTGTGTGTGTGTATGTGATCGAGAGAGCGAGACAGAGAGAGAGAGTGTGTGAGTAAGAGCGAGAGAGCATGTGTGTGTGTGTGTGTGTGTGTGTGTGATGGAGAGAATGGTAGGAGATGGGGTTGGTATAGGTGGGAGGTAGGAGCAGCCCGGCCATGAATTATTGAGGTGGGGTTGTAATGTAGCAGTAGGTGGATAAGACTGTGGAGGGCGGCTGCCCGGTGAAGCTCCGCTGGGGAGAGGGGAATAAGAATATGCATATCTGCTTCTCCGAGCTCTCCACATCCCCAGCATTTGTTTGTGGCCGCGTCAAACAACGGAAAATCCCCCAGTATTGATCTTAAATCACATTTACCACTACCAAGAGAGCTATATATAGATCTGGATAAAAAACAGAGGGAAATGCTTCAGGACAAAAGACATCGACAATAAAACCCCCTGCCGGAAAAAAAACACCCTGAACTTATCAAAATGTCAAAAGATATATTCAAGACCAGAGCATATCAATATGAAGGATGGCAGCCTCGATCCTCTGAAACCTAGTCGAGACACCATTCTTTTGAAGACAAGTCTGTGTAATGTCTCAAAAGAACACCCCTACCCCCCCCCCCCCTCCTCCATCCTAGCCCCCCCGACGCTGTCTCTCTCACGCGCTGCAGTGTCAATATCCCATGGCAACGAGTCCCTTTGTTTCAAGTCCCGCCGCTGAAGCACGTCACTCGTGCGAGATCTAGAAGTGTGATTTTGAAAGCCCTTCACAGGCTCGTGTAAGAGGCCCTATTTGAATAAAATGACGAAGCTTTCGGGGAATATTTTTGAGAGTGACGATCCTCAAGGAATTAAACATACCCTCCTCATGCGGCTCCATTTTCCGGTTCCACATTGCAAGGCATATAATTACCTCAGTAACCAGGTGAAGCACGGCAAATGGAATTCATATTCAAAAAAGGAGGCCCTATTTCAGCGAAATTGCAGAGAGTGGCAAACTTACTTTGCATTCGTCGGTGCCTAACTGACTTCAGTAGCTTGCATCAAGAGTCCTTGCACTTCGCCAACATAACAGAGGTATCATCCAGCAGGAACACTGTGTCTTTGTAAAGTCATTATTATAACAAACCTTACAAGGGCTTTGAGGCCACATCCACAAAATGGCAGGTTTAGGGTGCTCAATGAAGATAAACAAAGAACACAAAAAGTCTAAAAGGGGTAAAGGTCCCAGCTACACTCCGTCTGAAACAGTAGGGCAGAAGTAGCCTCATGCACTCTGCATTTTATCAAGACTTATATCCTGTAGTATGATGTCCAGCAGAGAACTATTACAGACTAGTAATGTAGACGCATTCACAACAACTTTAAATCTTCCAGACAAAAGCCTGTCCTCTAAAGACAGAAGAAGGAGAAGGAGAGAGAGAGACACAGAGAGACAGAGAGAGAGAGAGAGAGAGAGAGAGATAGAGACACACACACACACACACAGAGAAAGAGAGAGAGAGAGAGAAAGTAAATTCAAGGGAGCAACTGTGGTCTTTAGACCCATCGTCACAAGAGGAATGTAAAACAAAAGAAAGTAAAAGTAACTTTTGCAAACTGTTTCAAACGGACGAAAACATATCCACGAAGAACTCACACCGGAGACAAAGGGGCTTGAGAGAGAAATGAAAACAAACAAAAAAAAACACGTCTAAATTAAAGTTGCATTTAAAAGCTGCTTGTGTAGGGAGAAAACAGCAAGCCAGACAAATAATAGCAGAAAGAAGTTGGTCTCCAACCACATAGCACCTAGAAGCCAAAAAAAAGCCCTGAAAACTTTTGCTACATTATGAGTGTTGGTTCCATCTGTCAGTGCTACCTCATGGTGAAGCCTAACAAATAACAGAACCCTGGCAGCCACTGATTCCCAACTGAGGCTGGCCCATCTGACACATGCTAACGCTAGCAGCTAACATCTATCAAACTACAACTAACACAAACAACAATATTAGCACCTAGCATCCACCTGGGAAACACTAACACACAATAACACTACCTAGCATTTACCTAACTAATACTAACACAATTACACTGTCACTTAGAGTGACATCTGCCAAACCTACAGTAGCATACAGTACCAGTCAGCTAACCAACACTCAGGACAAAACCTGCACTGCCTCCCACCTGATATGCTACTGTAACAGCAAGGCATACATAACAGCATTATACAGCAAATATACACTTCTTTTGCTTCCATAGGCATCAGTATAGACCTGCATGCACAGATATTGCAAAACATTTTGGGACCGCACAAAAGGAGTCTTTACACGCATGCAAGCACACACACACACACACACACACACACACACACACACACACACACACAGTCTGGCTCCGCCGCCCCCCTCGAGGGCCAGGGGAATGGAGGCAGTGAGTTGGGTGACACCTACCAGACACGCCGCCATATGTGGTGCGCTTGCCGCGGCCGATGCCGGGCCAGGGAGAGCCGTCTGCCTTCAGTCCCATCAGGCCCGAGACGGTGTTGGTGGCAGTGACGCCATCTGCACCACCTGCACACATGGCCACGACACATTAGCCCAGACAGGCAGGAGGGTGGAAGAGAGACAGAGAGGGGCGGGTGTGGGGTGGTGATGGGGGGGGAGAGAGAGAGGACGGAGGGAGAGGATGGAGAGGGCTGGAGAGAAATTGGAGAGAGAGAGAGGGAGAGAGAGAGGGAGAGAGGGAGAGAGAGAGTAGACGGGCCAAATGCCGAGAGACGTGGCAGCAGCAGCAGACGCTGCCCCCCGGCCCCGCTGCCAAGCCATTCAGCCACGGCTGTTTGTCGAGGTGCTTACAGATCGCTGGCGGTGGCCAGGAGGAGAGTGGGCTTTTGAATGGGGCTCCAGCCATTTTGTCTTTTTTTTAAAGGGTGGAGGGGTGTGTTTGTGTGTGTGTGTGTGGGGGGGGGGGGGGGTGTTGGTAGCCAAAATTGCTTCTAGCTCCATGCCAGAGTGGTAAGACCAGTTCAAGGATAATTAAAACTATCGGCTCACATCACAAGCCCGGGCCGGACGGGAAAGACATTGGTGGGGATGCGCTGATTACTGGGCCACTCGCTTGGGCATGTCAGATCTCAATTCAAGCCCTGCCTGCGTCCCGGTCCAGGTCCAGGTCCCTGCCTCTCCCAGCCAGAGGGAGGGACAAAGAGGAGAGGAGGAGACAGAGGGGGGGGGGGGGTGGAGGAGGCGGAGGAGGAAGGGGTGGAGGTGGGGGGTTTGGCTACCTTCGTGAGCGGCCTTGGCGATGTCCACGATGTTGGTGACGTTGGGAGTCAGCTTGGCAAAGAAGGGGATCTTGACAGCTTGCCGGACCCAGCGGCAGATGTTGCGCACCAGCTCTGGATCCTGTTTAAATGAGGGGCATGGGAGGAGGCAAACAAGCAGAGGACAACAACATCATCACCATCACCATCACCAACAAAAACATCAACGATAAACAAATAAACACAAATAATAACAGCCACTCAAACAGCACATGAAAGAACTTGACTGCTTAATGTGCTGTGCTGTGAACACAATGGGGCTTTGGATCTTCAGGACTGTGTAGTGCTGGCAACAGGATAGGGAGCATGTTGACCTGGCTTGTCTGTATCAAGAGCCCTAGTCCCCTCCACCCCCCTCCACCCCCCCCACCCACCCTTCCAAAGTCGATCTCTCCCCTCCCCTCCTCTCCTCTCCTCTCCTCGGCTCTCCTCTCCTCATCTTTCCTCTCCTCTCCTCTCTTCTCCTCTCCTCGTCTCTGCTCTCCTCTCCTCTCGTCTGCTGTGCTCCCCTGCTTCTCTGCCAGAGGGATCAGGAGAGAGTAAACTCGGCTCCTAGAGGATTCATGCTTTATTAGGCTCTTTGCCGCCTGTCAGTTTGCACCCGTTTAAGTGGGCAGACTGGGCTTTGTGCGTCAGTGCTAGACTCTAGGCACTCACTCAAACGCACGCACGCACGCACACACACACACACACACACTCTCTCTCTCTCTCTTACTCTCACACTCTCTCTCTCTCTCACACACACATACACTCACTCACACACACACACAGACATCTCTCTCTCTCTCTCTCACACACACACACACACACACATACACTCACTCTCACTATCTCTTACACACACACACACACACACAGATGCTCCCTGGCTAGGAAGATCAGACTACAGTGTGATCCCCAAAGTGTGATCCCCAAAGTCTCAGTAGAAGCAGATATGTGAAACCTGCACACGCTGACTCTACATTGCAAATCCACTGCACTCCGGTGCCCTCTCTTGTGGGCAGAAGCACATTCCATTGTTCATCAGTAATTAACCAAAAATCAGCCCCATCAGTATTGTCTGCTACAAGTGTGAGGTGTTTAATAGCATAGGGGAACAGCATTATGGGCTTTGAGGTCTCCAGCTATCAGACTGGGGCAGGAATTGGGCCCACCAGGGACAGGCGCAGATGGTGGCGAGGACTTGAGGGAAAGGCCTCCTTTGAATCCACATCAGCGTTCTTCAGACCCTGGAATCTCTGAGGTTATTGGATCACACTTCTTTTAATATGCTGCCTTAGGAAGGGAGAGGATTTGGATCTTTCACAGAAGTCATCTGGGACTCCAGCGAGTTCCATAGGTCCTCCCAGTGATGAATGAGTGAACTAAATGAACATGCTCTTTACCCTAAATCTCCATCTCGCTCTCATTAATCTCACGCCCAGACAGACAGGCTCACTGTGATTACAAGCAATACAAAATACACAAATATTGACAAACCGCGATACACAATATCTCACTCTCCTCCTCCTCCTCCTCCACCACCCCCCCCTCTCTCTCTCATCTTTACTGCTCTCTCACTCCTCCTCTCCCCTTTCTCTCATAGGAAATGGGCTTCTGTTTTGACAGATCCAATAACTGTTGCCATATATCCCCCTGAGCGATGGTTTTTACTCTCCTGTATAAAGAAGTGTGATTTACAAGCTCTGTGTGCAAAACACTGCAATGAGGTCAGCGCTGCTCGCAGGCTAAAGGTTGCCATTCTCCCCTCCCAAAACCATTAGCCAAAATTGATCTGTGAGAATAGAGAGAGGAAATCACATTTCACTCCCTTCCTTTTCTTTTTTTTGGGGTTCTTCACCCTCAAGGGTCAGGTCGGCCAATTCTGCTCCAGGACCCCTCTTAAAGAAAAAAAAAAGAAAGAAAGAAAGAAAAGGAAAGGAAAGGAAGAGAAAAAAAGAATTCCCTGTAAAAAAAAATATCATGGCCATTTTGAAGAGACATTTGAATTTCCAGTATCTTCGGGCATGCATTCTGTCTTAGGCTCCATGTGGGTGTATTTGAGCTGAAGAGTATGCCAAGTCACATGTGTTTAGAAGGCAGTGGGGGAGAGATAGGACCAGAGAGAGAGAGAAAGACACATATAGTTAGAGAGTTAGAGAGAGAGAGAGAGAGAGAGAGAGAGAGAGAGCAGGAAAAGGTTACTTCAATGGAGATGATAAAATTCATTCCTAGCTTTTTCTTTTTTTTTTTTTTTCTTTTTAAAGAAAGATATTGGATTTATGCACTCCTGTCTCCAGCAAGTGCCATCCAGCGCAATTTGCCTTGATTTATTCAAGACTTAAAGCAGGGATAAACAAGAGGAGGAGAGAGCCGGGGCTTCGGTGGGACTGGCCTCCGTCGGCGGCTGCTGGAGTGCTGGGCTGCAATATCTCCAGCTCCAGTCAAGGGGCCTTAGAGAGACGGCTTACTGGCATCCTGCACAAGATTCATTTGTTGATATGGCCAATCCACAACTTTGGATGACAAACACAACCTGCAGTGAATATATATATATATATATATATATATATATACAGTACATATATATATATTCATATATAGGGCACAACAATCGGTATGAGAGGAGAGGGCTCCCGCCATTCATAGCATATGAATATGATTTGAGGCAGGCCTATATAGTCTGTCTTCTCACTGTCATTGTGGGTTATTTTTGTAGAAGACGTCTGGACTGGATTGGGGCAGAGGACTGTGTGTGCCTTGGGCCATAGCAGGGAGCGAGGCGTGCTGAAGATGGAGGGATCGTGTGTGTTAGCTGCTGTAATAACACTTCCACGCGGCTCCTTCAGGGATTGAGGGAGGTCGCTCGGCGGTGGACGAGCAGCCTTCCTTCGGGCAGTCTGCTTCTCGAGCACAGCAGCCACGCAGAGCCTTCCAGGGGAGGAGACGGACGGAAGAGAGATGAAGAGGAAGTCACAGAGGAGGCAGGCACACACACACACACACACACACACATACCCCCAGCGGACCCCAGAGGATCATGGGAAATCGCATTAGGGGAGGCTGGCATGGTGGCGCAGGGATGTCGGGTCGTGGCCTGCATCCAGAAACAGATGCTACTCCCCACAAACTCTGCACTGGTGTGAGGAGGGGTGTGTGTGTGGGGGGTGTGTGTGTGGGGGGGGGGGGGGGTGCCTCTGTTTGGTTAGCCAGAACTTGAAGCCTAAGAAGATGGCAGAGTTTTTTTTTTTCCCCGTCATCCCTTTTTCCTCTCAAATACTTTCCATGCCATGTTGTTTCTGAGAGATGATCACAATTTTTAGGCTTAAACTGAAGTGCTGGTCAAATGCGGACCACTTTAATCAGTGAGAAGAACCTGGAAGATGTGCTCTGCTCTCTCCCTCACAGTTTTGGCCCATGAAAATCTATGGTGGTTTTAATGTGTTTCAACGGACTATTTGAAGTGAATGCAGTGTGTGGTGTGTGTGTGTGTGTGTGTGTGTGTGTGTGTGTGCGTGCGTGTGCGTGTGTGTGCGCGTGTGCGTGTGCGTGTGCGTGTGTGTGTGTATGTGTGTGTGTGTGTGTGTGTGTGTGTGTGTATGTGTGTGTGTGTGTGTGTGTGTGTGTGCAGTTGCAGAGCAGTGGTGCTGGGCTTATGATGTATAGTGCCAGGGAGGATTACGGGCTGCGGCTCAGCTACTTCGCCGCCGCCTGGTATGTGTGTTTGTACTCTCACTCGATAAGATCCTTGAAAGGGGTTTGTTCGCGTTTTATTCCCCCATCCCCACCCACCCCCCCACCCCAATCACCGTCCGCTCCTTGCTGGTTAAATATCTTTGTGTGTGCTCCAAGTCTCTGGCCCCCAGCAGAGATAGGCATGGCTCTGCTTTGCAGCGGGCAAGGCTCCAGGACAGCACTGATTTTTGCTGTTAGCAGCGGCTGTCTGAAGCCTGCTGATACAGAGTGTTTTTTTTTTTTTTTCTCTCTCTCTCTAGTGTTCCTGGCCCGATTAGGTGAGTGTGTGTGTACAGATGAATGTATATTTTAGATGTGTGTGTGTGTGTGTGTGCGTGTGTTTGTATGTGTGTGTGTGTGTGAAGCGAACCAGATCGCTCCATCTCCCCCCACCCCCGCCCCCCACCTGCCTTTAGCATAGGCCACCCCCTGTCCCACTCCTCCTGGTGTTTACACAGATATGATATGAGGAGAGGAAGACAGCCAGCTCACACTGCCCCCCAGCCTGCTCATAAACACCCCACCCCTCCCCCCAGCCCCCACAGGCAGCCCTGGCTGAGCACGCCTCAGAGCCAGTCCTGGCTGAGCATTCCCCCTCGGACATCCATCCAGAGGTCAGCCCGCGTGCAGCATAATGAGCCTCTCTTGCTGTTAAATTGGGATGTATTTGGTGCTAGTGTTGCTTGCTGTTCTTTCTTCTTTTTTTTTGTCTTTATTTCTTTTCACACGCTTAAAATGTGATGTAGAAGACAAATGGTTAGCCTTTTTAAGGACCCCTGTTGGGATAGTTTGTATTTGCTCAACTGCAGAGAGATTTAGGAATATTTTTGAGGGGGGGAAGAAATGCTGTTGACTTGCCATTTTAAGAACAACACTCATGGTCCCGCTGGCATCATTCAATTTTTTTTTATTATTTATTTATTTATTTATTCTGTAGATGCAAACACAGGATGTTGCATTTGCCAAGAGCCCAGCCCAAGGTTGTCACAGAAGGACTTTGACTATAAGTTGTAGGCTACATGGGGGGAAACAAGGCAAACTCCTCATTGTTGTTAATAGGATTACACCGCTGCATTTGTCTTTGTGTTTCCAAGGAGCAGAAAGCATTACCTTCTTCAACAGCCATGTGTAAAAAAAGATACACGTGCCCCCAGGTTACAACAGCAAGCCTACAATACTGAATGCCATTATAGTTGGCATTTCCACTCTTCGTTTTTTTCTTTCTCTTCCCTCCACACAAGCTCCTCTGAGCTCAGCTACACACACACACACGCACACACACACGCAAACACACACACATACGCACACACACACGCAAACATACACACATATGCACACACGCACACACACACACGCACACACACACACATACACACACACACACGCACACACACACACACACACCAAGGAACACACATGACATACCTATGAATGTGTGTGTATGTTAGACCTGCCTCCCCCCTTTGCAGCGAGTGATGCACGGCTTCCCAGCTCATTAGCGTATCAGTGCGCAGTAACAGGTTGAGATGGGATTTACACCTCATTCATAATGTATATGGTACCACGCTCGCCTCCTGAACAAATTAACACCCTTTTCAAAGGATAAATAGCCCCAGCTGAATTGTAATTTTTGACTACACAATTTCACACGTTTCTGTCAGTCCCTCAAGGGCTGCTGATAATGAACACAAACAAATCATCTCTTTTTAGAGCTTTTGCCTCATCCTGTGGCATTGTGCTACTTGGAAGCGATTCACTTTTAGGAACATGTCCAGGACTGGGGCGTTAAGGGATGGGGTATGGGGGGGCATAAAGTGAATCTGGTCAATTGTTCCTCTGACACCTTAAATCCCAGTTCATTGTCATTCCATTCTACAGTGCTGAGAAATCTCTCCTAAAGCCGTCAGTTTAAGACGATTATACCCGCAAGGTGAGAGGGGTGAAGAGTTGAAAATTACAATTTTTGGGAACCGTGTTATAATTAGTTATTTGAAGGCAAAAAAATCTCCTCTACTTACTACGCCCATCATCCTCTCTTTCTCTCTCTCTCTCTCTCCCTCCTGTCTCTCAATACTTTCCTCTCCGCCATTTTCATCTGAATTTCTCCAACCATGTATTTTTTTTTCTTGAGCCTTTTTACTTTGCCGATAAGGATATTCCTTGTGTCGGGAGGGCTCCACTGCAAGTCTGCTAGCTAGGGGTAGCAGAATGGGCCTCTGAACCTGATTAACTTGCCAGAGCAGCTTATCGAGCGAATCCTCCCCATTCTCCCCTCTTCCCCTCTGGGGTCGCCCGCTCCTGTTTACTTTGAAGGCACAGACGCGCTTCATCTGGCTATTAATAAGTAATTAATGATTTGCATGCAGAGGGAAACTTGTTCGCTCGCGAGTGCTAGTTTGATTCGTCTCTGCGCGGCGCCCGCTTCCACAAAGCAATCAGCGCAACGCCCGCAGCGAATAATCTCATCGCACACATTTCCGCCTAATGATTTTTAATACTTCTCCTCCCATGACTTGGCTGCTTTGGCAGTGACAGACGTCTGTCAAAAGCAGCCAGGGATGATGGGAAATGTATGTCAGGAGCAGATCTGTTTACAGGATTTGTGCCTTTCATTTATCCCGATGGTCTGGAGTGTTTGGTTGACATGCATGTCCTTTTTTCAGCCTGACATTGGCAAAGACATCCACACGTATGTCAGCAGCGAAGAGCATCAATAATTCAATTGTGTTCTTGTCAGGGGACTATGTTTTGTCATACTTACAGGCGTAATATACAGCATGTTGGGTTACATGAATGTCATGTTCTTGCTGCAGCGTGACACATATTTCATGATGATGAAATAGGGTGAACTACGCAGCCTTA
>JASCQY010000057.1:7893673-7913616 GCA_030264315.1 Sardinella tawilis | reverse complement strand
TTTCTATTTGTGTGTGTGTGTGTGTGTGTGTGTGTGTGTGTGTGTGTGTGTGTGTGTGTGTGTGTGTGTGTGTGTGTCTCATGTCTGTATCGCCTCCCCTTTCAGATGATAAATGCCACGGATGCACTGGGTGGAGCCCAGCTAGCTGGAGCGCCCTGTGACGGGGAGACTCCTCCAGGATCTGCTTTCCCAAACAGGAGGAGGTGCCAAGGCACCGCAGGGAGGAGATTATCAAACAATATTTTAAAAGCAGAACAACAGCTGAACGTCCCTGTTGTTTGTCTGACCTTTTTGGCTGGTAAAACAGTCAGTGCTACAGCCTGCCCCCCTTCTCTTTCTCTCTCTCTCTCTCTCTCTCTCTCTCTTTCTCTCTCTCTCTCTCTCTTTCTCTCTCTCTCTCTCTTTTTTCGCCTTTTCTCCCGCTGCTTGTATCCCCCTCTCATCTCTCTATGCCATCCTCTCTCTCTCTCTCTCTCTCTCTCTCTCTCTCTCTTCACAGAGTCCATCTGTGCGTTCTGGTTGGTTCCGGCGGGAGCCGCGACGTCTGCCTCCATCCCTCTCTGCTGATCACACGGGCCCGGGCAGATGGGAGATCAATACGCGCCCCGGTGCAGCCAAAGTATGCAAACCCCTGCCCCTGCCCCTGTGAGGAAATCAGATAGGGGTGGGTGGGGGTGGGGGGTCTGTATGACGGACACTGGGAAATGGCAAATCAAATTCAGCTCCAAGCGTTAATTAACGGGAGGCTGAGGCCTGGAGGAGAAACTAGAGAGTACCGGGGAAGAGAGTGGGATGGAGAGAAAGAGAACGAGAAAGCAGAATAAGAGAGAGGGGGGGGGAGGTAGAGAGAAACAGAGAGAAAGAGACAGAGAAACAGAGAGAGAGAGAGAGAGAGAGAGTGTTGTGTGCATGTAAAAACATGTATACCCTCACATGCATACGTTTCCAGACACCAGAGGGAGTGCTTGCTGGGCGGCGGAGCATGTAATCACACGTCAGTACACATATCTCCGGCAGGCCAGCTCTGTCCACAGCAGAGTGGCTCTGTGGTCAGCATCAATATCAACAGCCCTCCATTCTTAACAAGCTTTATGGTAATGATAGGCATTAACCATAGTCTGGCGCCTGCTTCTCCGTCCCACTCTACAAGGGCGGAAACATGCGCTTAAAACATTCATATGGCTATTAGGGAGCCAGTTGGGCTTGCCCTTTCCCTGTCTAATCAATAGGAGCACCATATTGTGCAATAAATTACCTTGACCTTCCTCATCTCAAGGCAAAAAGACAGACCTCAGAGGACTTAGCGATGCAAGCTGCACTGCCGGTCTTCGCATGCCAAGAAGCTGGAGCGGCATCCATGAAAAACTTAACTCTTTCGGGGAAGGGACAACGGGCGTCTCCAGCCATGGCTGAATGAGGGATTATTTACTGTTCTGACACGGAGAGCGGAGAGTTGGGGGTGGGGTGGCAGGGATTGTGGTAGTGTGAGCTGGCACTCCTCGGCCACGCACCCTCCATCTTGGGCTCCGATCAATACAGGAATTTCCACATATTGATCAGGCGTTAGTGAAATAAGGCTACAGTCGGTGGGTCAGCAATATTAAGCGTGCGCGGCCGCAACGCGAAGTATCGTGCGCGCGTGAGCCAATAGGATTAGAAATGGCACAGGTGGCGGGGAGGCAGATTCTGCCGTATGAGGTGCCACGCGCCACTTCTCCCTCTACAACCCCGAACGCTGAGAAATCTGGCAGCTATCAGTAATCAGAGCTCCAATCAAAATAATACCGCAGCACACTCAGCTCCCATTACAGACTGGAGAAGCACCAAGACGTGACACTTCCCTCAGTATCTGCAATTTCACATTCTGCTGGACAGTGATATGTCAGCAAAAACAGGCACATGTAGCAGCCCATCCGGAGCAACTAGGAGACTAAGAAACGGATGATGGCCACGGTAATTAACGATAGCTAATTACTGCCTTGTAACTATTCAAATGTGCTTATAAATATACAATATCTGGCCTTCTGTGCTAGTTAATTAGCACTTGATTACTGCTGACCTTACTGGATGCAGTTTCTGATTAATTCAGAGCAGAGCTTTCTATTCTGGTCTAGTTTGTCAAGCATTACATATTTACGTTTTATCCTCATAATTAATCACAATGCGCTAGTGCTTAATCATTTATTTCAATCTCATTCCAAATTCAACAATTCTATATATTTCATACTGCTACACTGTGTTGAAGACAGCTCTCTAGTGCTGCTTTGGAAGAGGAGCATAGTTGGAAAGCCAGATACAAACCAGAGACGAGCATCCGCAAACACAAGCCCTTAAAAAATAGCAAGAGGTTTTAATCAAATTATTGACTATTGGATTACAACAACACTAAACAGTTGGAGCATGTTGACTCTGTTTCTCCTCAGCTATCAGCATGACTCCAGTGTATAACATGAGACAGCATGCATGCCATTAGGCTAACCATACTAAAAGAACTGAGCGCCAACCCTAATGATTTCATGCACTCTAATATTGCAGAATACCAAAAGCTGCACTTATATGTCAGCCTAGAGGAGGTTACTGCTATAGACACTGACACAGAGGGATGGACAATCTCCCATTAGCAGGGGAATGTCCATTCTCCATCCGGCCCCTTTCTACAGGGAAGAACGAGAGAGAGAGAGAGACCACCACAGTATGGTTCCTTTTATAACCTGTATTCTCAGCAGTGTGTGCCTGCACTAAGGCCGAGATCACACGCGGGAGACCCAGCGGAGAGGTCGACCAGCATTCCCATGCCTGCGAGTTTCTTCCCAAAAGTGCAGAGCCAAAACAGCTCCATATCGGGTAAGCGGAGCCTGACAGCCAGCCATCGTCCAATCAAAGACGGGCCATAAAACATTTAGGAGCCACGCTGCTCCCATCTACAACTGGCTCGCTCCAATCATTTGCTCCTCTGGACACCCCACCTCTCCAGCCAGGGTCTGAACGAACATTTGCCGTGGCAACCAGAGACAACTTGAACCAGATTTGTTCCAGCCTCCAAAAACACAAATAATAATAAAAAAAAACAGCGCAAAGAAGATCTGTTTTTGGCTCTGCTGTTTATTTGTATTGACATTATTACAGTATGTTGTGCCTTACTTTAAGGCTTTCATGCGTTGTGGTGTTTTAAGGCTCAGAGACTTGATCCCGTTTCAGAGAATGTATTCTCGCCTGGTGCAGCTAAATGGGGGATGTTGTTCATTTTCAAGGGTTAAAGAGAGCAGTTCAAGCCATCTGCACTGCAACGTATCCAAGTGCATCACAGGAGGAGAGGGAGAGAGAGAGAGAGTGAGAAACAGATTGAGAGAGAGAGAGAGAGAGAGAGAGAGAAAGAGAGAGAGAGAGATCTGAGTCCCAGGGAATGTATCAGTTGCAGCCTCTTCCCGGCACTGATAGAAATCCACCTGACTGGTCAGGCTCAGATTCTAGCAAATAAACCACAGCCAGTCAGGCCATGCGTCCCTCTCTCCAGCCATTACACTGTTAAGAGAGAGATAGAGAGAGAGAGGGGAAGAGAGACAGCATGAAATAAAGAAACAGAAAGAAAGAAAGAAGGAAAGAAAGAAAGAAAGAAACGCAAATAAAAGAATGGTACAGCAGGGTGGCAGACTGGGGAGCACAGAGCGTGCCCGAGACAATCCTCGCGCTTTGTAAGCAGGGTTTAATTCAGTAATGGACGATATGTGCCAAAGCCTCATTATGTGGCCTTTGAAACTGTCCCCGGCCATGTTGAGCCTCGAAAAACAATTAGCACAGAAGCAGAAGGTAAATGAAGTGTAAAGAAATCTGGGTTTGATGGCCGGAGCCGGAGCCACTCGCAGCTCAGAGAGAGGAGGGAGCCGCAAGGAGGGGAAAACAGTAGCAATGACCGCAACGAGAAAGAGGAAGAAAAAAAGAAAAGGAAAAAAAAGAAAGAGAGAGAGAGAGAGAGAAAAAAAACGTGGTTCAATATGCCACATGCTCCACGAGTGCGTAAGCAAGCGACTCCGCCTGCAGGCCTGCAGGCTATGAACTCCAGCGGGGGGATTGAGCTTGCAGACGGAGATTGCACCAGACAGAGGGGGTCACATGTGATCAGGTGAGTGTGTTCTCCCACCTCCCCCCCCCTCCCCTCCCCTCCCTGTGGGGATGTGCGGGTGCGGCTGCTAGCACCGCCGCGGCTACTGCTACTGCTACTGCTACTGCTACTGCTGTGCCTGCCGCTGGTGGCAGCAGTAAATTGTGCAGTGGAGGACACAGTTTCAGCAAAACACACACTGGGCTAAAACACACACTTATACACTCGCTCTCTGTCACTCACGCACGAACACGCACAGGAACGCACACACAAACACAAACACTCCCACACACACACACGACCACAGAGAGACAGAAGGAGAGAGACATGTATACTCATTCACATATACATTTACCACACACACACACACACACACACACACACTCACACAAACATACACCAGCGTCTTCATTCAGCAACCTCTCCCAGGGAGCCCAGACCTCTCCCTGACAAGCCCTGGGATCATCGCTGTTTTGTTGATTGATTAAAAGAGCAATCTGACCCAACTTTTAGCCAAGAGTGCAATTACTGGTCCACAAGTTTGGTGTGTGTGTGTGTGTGTGTGTGTGTTTGTGTGTGTGTGTGTGTGTGTGTGAGAGAGTGCGCATGTGTGTGTGTCTGTGTGTGTTTGCGTGCGCACGTGTGTGTGTGCGTGTGTGAGTGTGTGTGTGTGTGTGCTTTGCAGCACACACATGCTGTTTTCTGCCTCCCTGGGTGCACTTGAAAGCCAGCCAAGGGCCTCAGCCTATGCCAGGTGGAGAGGACTAAGCAGACACAAACAGGGAAAATGTGCTTTATGCATATTTGCTCTTCAATACTGTTGCTGTAAATGGAACCAGAACGGACCAAAAATGATAAACTAGAAAATTAGTGATTAAATGACATTTCAAACAGAAAAGATACTCTTGATAAACTACATCATGAAAAGTAGTTCGGTGTATTTTTTTCCCTGTGAATCAGATCCAACTGCAGGTGTTTCTGCGCATAATAATTGATGACAGAAAATAGAACTACAATCAAAATCATTCACATTTTTACATCAAATCACTGCCAGTTGCTGACTTAAATAGGGCAAAAAGAATACTGGCAGCTCTGCTGAAAACAACAGCCATTAGAAGCGAGCCTTTTTGAGTGGCCAAACATTTCCATAATATTTCATTTCCATTTTATTTTGGAGCAGTCCCCTGTCAGCGTTCCAGACGTCTGCTGAGAGCAGGGGCTGACGGAGGTGAGGGGGTCTACCATAAAAGTCATACCTCTTTGTTTGAATGCTGTATTGCTGTGGGTTTTTTTAATGAACCCTAATGGCTATCCTGGAGGATTTTAATTAATCTACACGCACACACAAAAGGCTCCCACATTTAGCGCTTTCAGAAGAGCACTGGATATTAAAACAAGACATCTGACAGGACGGCGGGAGCAGGGGGGAAAAATGGAGGATTTAATTGCTCCAGAGATGGCAATTATTATGAGATTTAGAAAAGCCATTTTCATTGGCAGACGGGAGTCATTTAGACTGGTGCCTTAAGTGCATTGCCATGGCGAAGGTCACATCACTGTTGTCATTTCTCCCAGCTAGAACACGCTAATGAAAGTCCGGACTTGCCTCTGCCTGTTCTCTTTAAAGGTTGCACGAGGCGTGCGTGACGGACCAACCACAGCCCAGCTCAGGGCAATTTAACCTGCAGATATCCTGAGGACCAGGGACAAGCGCTTCATGCTAAAGACATATCCCATGAGACAAATAGCATTAGTCCCCAAGTGAACCCTGCAAAAAGCCAAGCACCATGACTTTTAGTATGTGGACTGCTAATCTAGTTACTCTAAACGCAAGTGTCAGATGGAAATGGAGAAGCTGACTTCTCAAATGATTCGAACAAAATGCTGCATGGCAGTGAAATAAAAGGCTACTAGAAAATAAAAATAAAAAATCCTGGGCATTGACACATCTAAAGCACTGTACTTTCAAATTCATTTATCACTAAATTTGTCTTAATGCAAGTCTCTAAAGTACAATCTTACTTGGTATTTGCCATCTGACCAACATGCTCTGAGGAATGCAGTCCAAGTCTAATACTTCTGTTAGATTCCACTTTTGTTACCAAAGTACAGCCTAGTCTCTTATGTAAGGAAAGCGTTTAACCGAGTCACATGTTCAATTAGTGCTTTCCTCTGAGTCCATAAAACCTACAGTATAGAATGGTGGGAAAATACGTTCTGCACCATACCGTACTACAGGCCTATCAGACCAGCAGAGATGGATTATTGCCTTAGCCTGGGGGATATAGAAAACAGGCCTTGAAATCACAAAGCATCTGTTACTATTTGATTGGTCAAACAGTGCAGCGCAAAAGATCATCCCCCTAATCTGAGCTTTCCATTGGCTACAGCCACTTGCCAAAAACAACTCCGACTAAAGGATACTTCATCCAAGAACTTTTGAGCAAGACACCAAAGCTTCAAAGGTTGTTCATTCACGGACTGAAAGTCATGACTATCAGTGTACTGAGTCAGGGTGCAAGTAAACACAAACAATAGAACTGATAAGTGATTTATCAGAGTCCTGTTTAAGTCTTCATGACAGTCCAGTTCCCAAACAAGTGTACAAGAGTGGAGGCTGTCCATTGCTAATCAGCAGCCATCTGATCAGAGGCTGCTACCACACTGAGACAGGCACTGGGGGAACAGCCATGTGACAGTCACAAGCACTCTTCTCCCCCTTAAACTGACTGTATGCCCATGGCTTTCATTACCACACAGCATGCACATCCAAACCTCTCTACAGCACTCTTACTGTAGGCTTGGCAGAATGCTAAAAAGTATTTAAAGATGAAAGTGTTTGCCTGTCATGTTAGCATCCCTTAATCCCCACAATATTAGGGGACATGTGAATGAGCATAGCAGAACAAGTGAATTTTATCCAAAATGAAGGAATGTGCAGGCTAAGTGTTCTACATGATTTTAAAAGGAGGAATAGCAACTTTATTATTGTGCTATAGTGAGTTGAGTGATATATGGTATGAATTATCACATTTGGTCTTTAGCAATTTTCTCTGTGCAAGACTGTAGTGTTTAGGATTTATAATCTCTTTAAGAAAAAAATATTTTTTTGTATTTTACCTCTGGACAGACTAGGTCCATTATGTGATCAATAACAAAACATGTTTGTTCAGATAGGATGAATATTACTGAAAATCTTAAGGTAAAATTGCCAACATCTTTACATGATGTTATAACGGTTTGTTGATTAGACGACACTGACCCAATAGACTGAGGGATTAGATGTCATAAATTCTGGCAACAAAGTGAAACTTCTCACGTAGTAAATTTGCGGTGGCGTAAACTGGTGCGCATGCGAGGATTGCTAAAATAAGACTGCACTGATAGCTGCAGGAAAAAGCATGTGCCAAACTGCGTTGTTCAGTGAAAGACTAAATAGTTGTTCGGAAACATTGGAACCCAACAGCTGTTGGCTGGCGACCGTTTAAAATAGCCCTAACGCAAACTGTTATTAGGCTATGTGAAAAACAGAGCTCAGCAATTGTGTCACAAATAGTGTCATGTCAGAACATCGTAGGAGAGGCTCTGAGTCATGTTGATAAATAAGGCATAGACGAGAATAGGAAGCTAAAGGTATACCTCAATATCCGGGATATCCTTGCTCAGCAATCTAGCCATACTGCCGTATTCGAGGAATTGATATTGTGCTTACTTAAAAACGAAACCAAAAATCTGATAAAAACAAAACTGCGTCTGTTCCGGTTAACTTGTTTGAGGTCCAGAATGTGTGTCGCAATCACTGTTTTGGAAGACTGTTTATGAAGTCCACACTTTACACATTCCCAAGAAATGCGTGCTGATTTCCAATAACAACTCCGTGCAGGTGAGCGAGATGTCAGCCGCGAGAGGAGTCTATGTTCACGGCGTACCTCTCCAAATCTGCCGCAAAGTTGCTTCGACTGATTGTGGCAGCTGTACTGATGGTAGATTCCGACACAGGCTGTAGAAAAGTTTAGGGGCTGGATGAGAACTTTAGTCCGCTTCATGGGCGTGGTACTTAAGCGCTGGGATATTTTTTTTCTGTGACTGCAACCTGCGTACTTTAATAGCCTATATGCTGCTGTTCAGTTTCATCCTCCGTGAGTCGAATTGCTTGCGCAACTGAAGGGACCGTTTAAAGCATTGCACCCGTTGAAAATGCTTCCTCTGTGCGTCTCGCCAGATAATATCCGAACTCAGCACAGAGGAGACTATTAGAAATCCAGCTCTCATAAATATTGCGTCGGTTTCCTTCCTCACTCATGACACACTGAAATACCAATCCAGTTTCTGATGTCTGTGACTGATAACCACGCTCATTCATTCACTAAAACACATTTCATTCATACATTCTGTCAGCAAACGGTTAACATTTTTCCACATATTTAAACTCTGTATATACTCTCTCATTTTAGTGACCGTGCAAATAATCTGGGAAGAGAATTTGGTGATTCAGCAGTATATTGCCAGTTCCCAGAGGGCACCCAAGGCATCGGCTGTAAAAGTCGAGACGAGTTAATCAATAATGAGAATACTTTTTAAGAATATCTCTCTGCTGCTCTGAGTCAAGAGAACAATTGGGAATATGCAGAGAGATGGATACCATATTCTCTCAGGGACATGTCTAGGTCTGGAACACATTTCCAGACTGAAAGTTAGTTTTTTATGATGATGGTGATTATTATTATTATTGTTATTATTATTATTATTATTATTATTATTTAGTTGAAAAGTTTTTTCCCTTTTTATTTTATTTATTTTTTGTATTTTTGTTTTGTAGAACCGTTTAAAAGCAGGCCCTTACTATGCTCAAGCTATCAAAACTGTATGAAGTAAGGTAAAATAAAAAGGACAATTTTCTATTTGTATTTTGCAAAAGAAAAAAACACATCTTGTATTGTCTTTGCATACTGGCATTCTCTCAGCCTGCTTCATGAATCATGAGGTATCACCTAGTTTCTCCAAAAGAGTTGGGGGTGCTGAAACTCCAACCATGGAGTGGCCTGCACTTATGAAACTGGATATGATAGTGATGGGACATGGTTGTTGTGCTAAATTGTGTCTGCAAATAAGATACATTAGTAAGTCTGTAAGTCTGTCAACCCTCTGGCTAGCACTCTATAGCTATAAAAAGCATATAAACAATGTTGTTTCCTACAGTAGTTGCTTCCTTTGAAGGAAATTCTAAGACATCCAATCAGTATGACCATTTTTAAGGAGTAAGTAACTTCTTACTTTTTATTTTCAAATTTCAAATACAGCAAATCCGTGAAGTGGATTTATGTTTGTTTTTGTTTGTTTGTTTGTTTTTTCAAATAAAAATGGTGATGCTGTTTAAATATACAGTACTGAACTGACACATCAAGATGTGGTTACTAAACACTGTTTAGCCATCTTTAATCTGCTGAATACTTTTCTCTCTTGAGAATGTTCTCTTTGCTGGCCATACGCACGGGTGCACAGTGCTGGAAACCACGGAGAAAACAGAGAACTAGCCTGGAAAAAACATTAAATTCATGAATTCCAATAAAACTTACAATGTTCCCTTTAAAGATATGTTCAGTGGTGTATATAATCTTACTTGTGTTTTGTGAAAGGTCATATAAATTTGATTCTTTAAAAAGTCATGTAAACATTAAGTTAAAATGTACAGCATGGCAGACCTCTCACTTATAGCATAAACTTATCACAAATTAAGTTGTGCAAAAGGGTAAAGAACTAATATGTTTCACTCGACTGTCATTAATTCTGGAATTGTTGAGGATGCTGTCAGCCCAGATTCAGTTCATTGCATAGGTTTGCTATGTCACTAGTATCGCATCAGCAGCTCTTTTTCTGATGTGCCTCTGTGCCTATGTGGTTTCTCCTTCCCTCCAAGCATACCTGTCCACTGATCCCACCGGTGAAGACTCATGTGTGGTTGCCCACAAAACTCTCTGTTTCTCTGCATTTGTCCCAGTAGCCCTGTGATGGTAATATTTAACTATACCCCATAGAAGTCCTCAGTTGTTATAACCAGTACACAGTGATTCTTTTGACTGCCCTGTGTTGGCCATGTGGCTTGTGCGATGCAGATGTTTTTTCCAGACATACACAGAAAAGATATTAAGTTCTTTATTCCATAGATACTACAGGAATTTCACAGAGGGGTCTGTATACAGTATAAACAATAATATTTAATATTGCAAGTACTGTATATGACAAGGAATTAAAACAGCATTGCTCAGTTGGATGATGGCAGATACAAACACCTTGCATGTGGTACATGGGTTTTGCTAAGGCCCATTTTTATGATACACTATGTGATGTCAGTATCCTGAGTGGTCAACCAAGGAACCCGAAACAGCAAACACAAACTCACCAGCAAAGCAATCTCCATTCAAAACAAGTAGGCTTCTTTAGCGCTGAAAATGCAGTTAGTGTGTTTGCCTTCCCTATTAATTGTAGTAACATTTCAGATTGTGGCTGCATTTGATTGATTTACATTCTTAGTTTGAGATATTTTTCGCTCATTAGTTTGAATTTTAGAGGGACAGGAAATTACACTATGGAGACTGAAATTTATATCTGAGTTCTTGTGTTATGAAAGAAATAAAATGATGACTCTTTGCAAGAATATGAAAGGAGGGGAATTATCATTGACTACAATGTCATTAAAATGAGTGTAAATGCTATAACCCTCAACAGGAAATGTTGTTTGTGTGCCAGGCTTTTTCTTTACCATGGTCATATTTTATTTATTATTTGCCTTGTGGACTGGTTTTATGTCTACTGTTGTGCATACTCTCAGTCTTCTTTTATTTTAAATTCATCATAGATTGGGGCAGGGCAGGATGTACCTACCATGAGAGTGCAAAGAAAATGAACATTATTGTGGCTGTAACTCTGTCTCTAGGCACACAGATACTTTCTCACAAAACTTCTGAGTGGCAGGAGAAGGCTAGAGAAATCTGTAGTTTTAAAGGATTGAATTGACTGTCAACTGTTTGCTGATTATCACGTGATTTTTTGAGGTGGTTAGCTTCATGTGTGAATGAAGGAGAAACTTCAGGATAGATGCATTGTATGTACAATATTTTAAAAGAGACAGATACTTTCCCAGAGACTAATGCATAGGCTATTTATGATGACTGTGGGCACTTGTTTACAAAAGCTACATATTGCATATTCTTGTGTTATATAGTCAATTGTAATCGTTATGTTTACTTATGATATTGTTATTCCACAACTAAAGAAATGAAACGAGAAGCCTGTGCACAGCTGCTTCAGGTGATGAGGAGGAGCTGATAGGTTGGGGGAGGTGAGGAGGGTTTGACATATCTGCTCTTTAGGTGATGTTGTTGTCTTGTTGTCCGTATCTCTGACATGCTGTCTGGCACATAGTCAGTTTCTGAAGCGAGTTGAATGGCACATGAGTTTTTGAAAGGACTAAACCAATACATTTTTTTATACTTCGTAAAAAAAAAAAAACCTGCTCGCTCAACATGCATAACCCTCGAACATGCAGGGCACCTCCTTCCAAATTCATAATATCCTTATAGCCTACTATACGTATTTTGGACACACACGGTTAATGATAGCTGGGTATGTGTGTATGTGTGTGTGTGTGTGTGTGTGTGTGTGTGTTACTTTTATCACCTAGCTTATGGTCTTTTCTTATTGGAACTTGTAAAGTAGCATCTTCAGCTGTTAGCTCCTAGACAAGTCATTGTATTGATGTCCCCACCTCAGTCCCAGAGCAAGCAGATATCAGACAGCAACAGTAAAATGCAAATGCAGCTCACTAACACTTTGAAGAGTCCTCATCGTCGCAGGCAAAAAAAAAAAAAAAAAAACCCTACCACAAAGCGGGGCGGCCTGGAGAGTGCTTTGATAAATATTTTCACATTTTATGGCACATTGCACCCAGAATAATGGCTAAAAAACTTGAGCGCTCTCATCACTGAGGACATCTCCAGAACTATTGTCTTTGCAATGCTCCGCATACACTTTATGGGCACTAGAGTGCTCTCCCATTTATTTCAAATGATCATGTATCCGGCACCTTCTTTTTCTCCCTCAGACCTTCCACCCGTAGCCTCTTCAGCACATTAATATTAGCCTACACGGTGCCAAGCAAAGCCATAGTTTGTCAAGCTCATAGTTGGGCGGGCGCCTTAATTAGTTTTCCTGGGATTGAGCTCTCTCTGGCTCCTGTGACAAACGCATGCAAAAACAAGGGCGATTTTAAACGGCAGCAGTCTCGTGGCCCTGCACACCAAACACATTGCTTATCGATCGCTCCGTGACAGAGGCATCCTAGGGTCCAATGGCGTTTCATTTGTTAGGCAAGCATTCTAATGCAGGCCAGCTAAGGTTGTTTATTCACACCAGAGCTATGCCCCCTCTTGAATGTAGAGTGTTCAAACAGGAGAAGCGGGGGTGTCGTTTCGAGAAGCCGGCCACTTTTAACCTCACATTCACTTGAACGTTATTGTTTCAGTGGACGCCTGACTGGACAAATCATTCCCAATAGCCACTGGGGGCTTTTCTTCTTTCCTCACTGAGAGTATTGATCAGCAACTTAATTTCCCACTTCTGTAGTGTTTGTCCCTGGCTTCTCAGGCATGCAGCAGACTATACCATAGCCACCACTCCTCCGTCTCCATCAGCACCGAGATCCCAGCATTGACCACTACAGCACACGCACACTTACCAGAGCAGTGAGAGGAGGCAAAGGGTCATGGGTCACAAGGTCACGTGACTCTCTGTGTCCTCTTACACCTTACAGTAGGCCTTGAAAATGGAAAAGTCAGGAGTGGAAATACTGTATTAATGTACTTATTATTTAGTATGAAAATATTAATGTACTAATTATTTAGTATCAAAGTCATTGGTAACATTATGAGGTTTATTACTATTTCAGGCCCACATTCCCTTTTTTGTGTATTTTTTTGACCATTGATTATATATATTTATAACATTTACAACAGCCCAAGACCACAGCCGATGACTCAAATATAGTTTAGCTACATTTACCTTCAGAAATAAAAACAGCCAACATAAAGATCGACTAGTGATATAATTACTTATGGACTCTAATATTGCAAATGGAAATATTTGGAAATTGAAATTGCTTAGATTACTAGTTTACATTACTTGGAATGTAATGTTGCTATAGTTTATTGAGTAAGGTGATTTACCTCTGATGCTAAAATAGTCCCATTCTCATACCATTTATACAATATGTCTCAATCTAATTCTGGTGACCATCATCAATGACTAATTATGTTCTTGGTTTTTAATTACTTTTCTTTAATATGTTCAGGCCATCTCCTTCTAATTTGTAATGATGTACGGAAATCCAGTCTTTAGTTTCTTGTTAATTGCGAGTGATTGATTGTTCGTGTTCAGGTAACGTTCCTCAGTAATCAAATGATGGTGTGTCCAATCTCAATCTTATTCCCATTTATTAATGCACTGTAATGCAGTCCACCCTTTAGCATAATAGTATCAATATCAAATCAGATTTGCAGATTAATCAAATCTGCACATGTCCCATGTTTAGATTAGGAAAATGTAGTCTGGATTATATTTTCCTTATTATCTAGGCACAGAACTGACTGATTAAACTCTCTCTATCGCTCTATTACACACACACACACACACACACTCTCTCTCTTTCTCTCTCTCTCTCTGTTTCTAGCAGTGGACTCCAGCACTAGAGTGACTTGGCATTTCAGTGCAGAAGTGAAACATGTGATATTTCTTTCTCTCTCTCCTCCTTTTCCTCTTCCTCTTTCAGTCTCTCTCCACCCTCCCTTCCTCACACTCAAGGTTAAAGAACGGGTCAGGAATTGATTCATTCACATTAAATTCCTCACTTCCCCCTCTACCCCCCTAGTCTGCCACCCACTCAGAAACACAGGCTCCTGATGGAGGCTCTTTTTGCCCCTCCCAAGTACCCACCACCTTTCTCCATCTTCTCCAAAGCACAGCGGAAGACTTGCTCGGAGTGCTCCATGATGGCAGTCACCTCTTGGGTGAGCCTAGGAGAGCGATGCTTGAGTTGGGGATTTTTTTTTTTAATTTTATTTGTGTGTGTGCGTGTGCGTGTGCGTGTGCGTGTGCGTGTGCGTGTGTGTGTGTGTGTGTGTGTGTGTATGTGTGTTTCTATAGCGTTGGAGGGGTGGCTTTTGTGGGTAAGTGTGTGGCATGCACAAAACCAAGGATCTGTGTGTGTATGTGTGTGTGTGTGTGTGTGTGTGTGTGTGTGTGTGTGTGTGTTGGAGGGGTGGCATGTTGCATGCACAAAGCCAAGGATCTGAATATCATGAATCACTGTTATTACCTGACTGCTCTCTGCCTTGAGCAGAGCTTTGGAGAAAGAGAGGAGGAGGAAAGAAACAGAGAGAAAGAGGGAGGGAGGGAGTGAGGGAGGGAGAGGGAGAGCAGCTCCTCGCCTGTTGTGTGGTAGACATCCATGGCATGCAGACGTGTCAGGGAGACTCGTGTCTCATCACCCCGAGCCCGAGCCTCTCACCCTTCAGCTTAGCCCTGTGCAGCAAGCCTGCTCTCCTCCTCCTCCAAATGAATACCCACTGCCCAGCGATAAGCCATCTCTATGGAGCCTCAACTCACGTGCAGTAATCCCCCGTCTCATGATAGACCAGTCAAGTACCCTAATGCTTTAAATATTAACTAGATGTGTGGAGTTAAGAAGACACCGTGAGCCGTTATAATGAAAGAAATCTCCTTTATTGCTCCTTATATTGTCTGAAATGGATGGCATAGTTCCCATGCCTCCAACATGCTATTGTAGTTAAAACAATTTCCCATAGATGGGGTAAGGCATACATGAGCGTGTCAGATTCAATTTCAGACTGACCACCTCACGTGCTGAGAACATTCTGGATGGTAATGTGATTATTCTCTTCTTTAGATTGCATTTTACTGGGCCAATGCGGCTACCCGCATATTTTAAAATAATTTTTGGTTATTACTTGAAAATGGGTGCATTTCTAATCAGGCCAAGCAAGTTCTATTACAGTGCATATTTCATGATTTCATCAAACTAATTGAGTCATTCATCTGGGGGTCTTTTTTTATTATTACAATTCTCTGAAATTTATAATTCCCAGTTTCACATTTTTGGCACAGAGGAGGGAGGGGGAAGCCTCCATATATTTTCTGACGGGAAATACGGACTGTATTCTCCCCCGAGTGGAACTGCTGCAATTTGCCTAAAGCTCTAGCATGACCTAAGATAACACTGTTGCAGCCGAGCAGCATTCACAGGCAGAACGAGGCGGAGGCTGGGTGTGTAAACAAATAAAGGCTTTTATTAGAAATCTCAATGACATTACAGGATCCCATGGTGTGGATTCCACAATATGACTATGACTACAGAGACAGCGTATTTTGGGTACTTTATTGTTGATTTTTAGGCCCGTAGCTGTGAGCCCATAATGTGGCAGGCAGGCAGCCTTAGTGAACACCTCACACAGTAACTAATGACATCAGCGCTGGACAAGAGGGGTGAAGCAGTTACTCTAAAATCCTTATAGCAGCCAAAGAGGTCAATAGTAACACACACAGTCCGATTAAAGCCCTTTCTCATGCTGACACTGGGCATTTCCTTCATTACACAACTCCAGTGTTTGCTCGAGCATTGTTTGTTTGTGTGTGTGTGTGTGTGTGTGTGTGTGTGTGTGTGTACGTGTCTGGCATGTACAGGGGCACGTTTCTCTCTCTCTCTCTCTCTCTCTCTCTCTCTGCGTGTCCTGTTCGTGTATCTGTTTGTGTGTGTATGTGTGTAAGCCCATTTTATGTTTGATGCTTGTATCCTCCTGTGTGGGTGTATGTACAGTACAATATGTATGTGAGTGCATGTGCGCATGTGTCTGTGGGACTGAGCGAATATGTGTTTGTTAGCCTGTGGATTTGTGTGTGTGTGTGTGTGTGTGTGTGTGTGTGTATCTCTGTGCTGGCAGGGGTCTGCAGTGTTGCTGCTCATTAAACTTTTAGACTGCGGGGAACAATACTGCAGCGGCTAGCTAGGAGAAGCAGTGGGTCTTTGAAGCCCAGAGTAATGACTATGAAGCGAGTGTGTACTCCCATATCTGCTATGGCATGCAAGGCTACTCTATAAACACCGATGACTGATGTACAAAGGATACAAACCGCTCTTCTGGATGCCCTGGAATCCTTTTACAGGGCCTCTGCTCTGATTGGCCGAATGCTGCCGGAGGCCATTTTGTTTAGGGTGAAAATTCGAGGACAGTAAAATGCAAGGGGAAATCACTGGTCAGTCAGAAGAATGAAAGAAAGAGAGAAAGGGAGAGACAGGGAGAGAGAGACTGGTCTCAGCGAGGCTGCCTTTGGAATGTCTCTGACACAGTGTGCTGAGCGTCGGACTAATAAGGCTGGGCGTTTTTCTCCATCAATAATTGATGTTATTTGCTGTTGGGTGTTGGAGCTGGGAAAGAGGGGCCCCAGAGGACGGCCTGTTTCCCCCTCACGCCATGTGATTGTATGACAGGACCCATCGCCTTCTCGGAATCCCATCAAATGATTGGGCGATGGGGGGAGAGCGGAGGGGCGAAGGTGGGGTGGTGGTGGTGGTGGAGGACGATAAAGTGTCATCTTCCCTCTACCAGTTTTTGAGAGGGTTTATCTCTGTGGGAAACCGCCATCAAACTTCCTCCTCCATCTTCTTTTTGTGCTCTCTCCATCAGCCCCCCACCCCGCCTTTCTTTCTCTCTCTCTCTCCCTCTCCCTCTCTCTCTCTCTCTCCATCAGCCCCCCACCCTGCCTTTCTTTTACTCTCTCCCTCTCTCTCTCCCTCTCTCTCTCTCCATCAGCCCCCCACCCTGCCTTTCTTTTCCTCTCTCCCTCTCTCTCTCCCTCTCTCTCTCTCCATCAGCCCCCCACCCTGTCTTCTGCCCTCCAACTGCACCAAGGAACGACTGTAGTAGCCCCTCTTCTCTTTCCTCTCTTTTTCTCTCTCCCTCTCTTTCCCTGTCTCTCTTTCTCTGAGCCCCCCACTCTGCCTTTCTTTTTCTCTCTCTCCCTCTCCCTCTCTCTCTTAGCCCCCCACTCTGCTTCTGCCCTCCAACTCTACCAAAGAACTTGTAGGCCCTCCTTTCTTTCTCTCTCCCTCTCTCCCTCTCTCTCTCTCTCTCTCATCCCCCCTCCTCCTGTCATCTCTCCCCCAGTGATAGCTCTTGTCATGAGGCTCACTAACACCCTTGGCCGTCATCAGATCTCGCTGGCCTCCAGCTCATTCTCCGTCCATATGCTCAGCAGGTGAGGCCTGAGTGTTCTGTCCCGCTGGGGCGCCCACACCACACGGCCACTTGGCACGCCGCACACTCCCCACCACCTCCACCTTCACCCCCACCCCCCCATCCCCCCAGCCCTCACACCTCCACCTGGGTAGTGTCCACACCAGGGATATTTTATTCTCTCTCTCTCTTTCTCTCTCTCTCTCTCTCTCTCTGTCTCTCGCTCTCTCTCTCCCAGGTTTGTCGCTTCTCCTCCTGTCTTCTCTTCTCCTCTCCTCTCCTGTGTAAAAAAAGAGAGAAAGAGAGAGAGAGAGAGAAAAGCAGAGAAGCATTGTGCCAGAGGTGCCACATCACAGATCACCTGCTGATAAATGCACTACAGTTTTTTATGTTAACTTCCCTGTTTCTCTTCCCCTCGTTTCTATTGGCTGCCGACTTGTGCAGGAGTCAGACGGCATGCGTGCGGAATGCCTAACGGCAACCTTGGCGAGCGCGGCGCCATATGCATAGGCTATGTACATTTTTAAAAAGACAGGGATGTTATTTATTGCTGTTGTTTTGCATGTCAGACGGCAACTTTATAATGGGCTGCAGAGTTTGTGGAAATACACAAACACAGCCTGCAGCGGCGACACCCACTCCCCGCATCTATTTACTCAACAGTGGGCAGGTGCAAAGTGCTTTTATTGTGATTATTTGAATTAATTACAAACAGTGGAAACTGTCAGAAAGACCACTGGCTGCAGTGGACTGGGGAGAAAAGAAAACAAAACAACGTACCTTCTGTCCGAATTTGTGTTTATACATGAATTTCTGCTTTTTCTTCTCTCCAGCAGCAACCTGGAGGAGGATATTCAACCCTCCAGCAGTGTTTTTCCTCCTGAATATCATTTTGAATTCAAAGACAAGACAGCACTTCCTCTCGACAGATTAGCACCTTAGCCAACGTTTAATGTGCCTTTCATGAATATTTCATGCCTGGAGGCAATTAAAATGCAGTGAATGCACAGGATATTTACATCCTGAAGTGTCCGTCCACTAACATTGTGAATCTTTTTCATTCTCCACCTCAATCTCTTTTCCCATCTCTCTTCCTCATCCTTGTTACTCTTCCATTTTTGTGAATCAATTAATATTTTGTCCTTACCTTATCAATCCTATTTTCTGGCGTAATTGAGCTGTAATCTAATTGGTCCGGCGACCCCTTACACAATTAAGTGTTATCAAAGCGATCTGTCCTCAGCTGGCATCGAGCAGATGTGGTGTTTCTGGAGTAATCAGTCATCGACCCCCGCTGCCAGTCAATCACAATTACCTTGATTTGTGCGCAGCCCCAGTAGTGGGCCTCCTCGTGGAGCTGAGCAGCTCATATCCACCGTGCCTTTTGCACACACACACACACACACTCACACACACACACACACACACACACACACACACACACACATGCACACACACACACACACACACACACACACGTACTGTAGGTGTGTAACGTGGAGAGGGTCCCTGGCAGAAGGAGGGGGGCATGGCGAGGAGCTAACACCCGGCAGTGGAGGCTGGGGTGGGCTGGCAGTAGTGCGGGCAGGGGGGCGGGCGCGTGGGCAGAGGGCATCTGGAACCCTCCTGTGCCAGGCTGGCAGAGTCGGCCTCAAGAGGGGCAAAGGATGCTTGATTATAATTGGCTAATCAATGGAGGAGCGTTTACTGCTTGTGTCTGTGTGCATGCCCTGGCTCAATGCCCAAAGACTTGGACCAAATGGCCCCAGATGTGTTTTTGTGTGTGTGTGTGTGTGTGTGTGTGTGTGCGTGTGTGTGTTGCATATAACTAAGAATCAGTGACAGGATTTGTGTGTCCATTTGTTGTGGTGGCGTTGCTCCCAGTGGGAACAGTCCTTTTGATAAGTGGGATCTGGGAGTGTCGAAAATGATCCAGGAACAGGGTAGGAAGGCTCCCGTCTCGGTTTGATTGAATATCCGTCTCTCGTCACATCTTGTTATACACCCATTTTTCAGGCTAAATGAAAGATTCGATACGTGCCCGAGATGAAGAAAACTACAAGTTTAATTTCTAATTCTGCTCTGGAAAAAAGGGGACCAAATTAGCAGAGCTTTGATTAAATCAGATGGAAGAGAAGCTTCCTTCCCGGCGTGGTGATCATGGGCAGGTTTCGGCTTCCATCAGTGGCGAAGAGCTGGAGAGAGATCCCAGAGCAGATTTGCATTCAAAGGGAGGCCTGGCGTTAAGCTCAAAGCATTGATCCGGAGATGGGAGCCATCCGCAGGGACCCTCCCCACAAGCGTTGAGATGCTTCCCTTCCCCGCCAGCGCATCTTGACATTCTCCGCCATGCTTAGCAGGAGGTCCTGCGAACCACTTCCTTTGCAAACTTTCTCCATGCTGTTCACAGTCCCAACTCACTGGAAGTTCAGGGGTGGCAGGTGCAGTACAGTCACTGTTCCAGTTACTGTGAACCACCTCCTTTGCAAACTTTCTCCATCTTTTTCACAGTCACAACTCACTAGAAGTTCAGTTACTGT
>JASCQY010000057.1:7877027-7887465 GCA_030264315.1 Sardinella tawilis | reverse complement strand
CACACACACACACACACACACACACACACACACACACACACACACACACACACGCACACACACACACACACACACGGTTGCGTAAATGCTCATAGCTGTCATAATGCTCATATCTCATTATCTCACACAATCACACTCATACACACATGAGACTTAGAGCACATACTGTATGATTCACACCACACATTACAAATTGGGCAATCACCCAGACACTCTCTCACACACACACACACACATACATGCACACTCACACACAGATACATGTGCATACACACAGACACACACACACACACACACACAGGCATATAAAAACATCTCACAGCAGGAGAGCGTGTGCATCCTCCATAAGCACTTCATAAAAAATAAATAAAAAAGATTCCGCTCATTAAAGCCTCCTGGCCAAAGTCTTGCGTCTTCAGCGGGGCTAACAGAGCCTCGGCTAACGGTGACTCATGCAGTCGGACTCGGCCCACACACGGCACTGCCGCGCTAGTCCTTCCAGTGGAGGAGAACTCCACTTCTTCCTCCTCTTGATTCCCAACAGGGCAAGCTGTGCTACTGTGCCGTGGGCAAAGAGAAAGGCAGAGAGAGAGAATGAGAGAGAGAGAGAGAGAGAGAGAGAGAATGAGAGAGAGAGAGAGAGAGAGAGAAGGAGAGATACTCTCCACTGGGGTCCCACAGCTCATCGATGGCGTCACTCCACTTGTTGGGCTGGCGTGGCGTTAGCGTAGCGTGGCGTTAGCGTAGCGTGGCGTTAGCGTAGCGTAGCGCAGCATGCTCATCCACAGGGCTCCAGAGTTGAAGATGGGGTTGAGAGGGAGGGTGGGCAGCAGAGAGGCTGATTGCACACAAGGGGAAGGGCCGGGGGTGGGCCGGGGGTGGGCCGGAGGGCAGCTGGATCAAAACATGAGCTATGTACATGAGTCACATCACACACCCATTGTGGGGAGGCCAAAGAGAGAGACAGAGAGAGAGAGAGTTTGGCTGGAAAAATATAAAATAACATAACAATCTGCCAAAAAAAAATGATGTGTGTGTGTGTGTGTGTGTGTGTGTGTGTGTGTGCGTGCACAGTGAGTTGGACAGGGTCAAATAAAGGAAAGAAATGGAATACACAAATGTCTGAAATAAACAAATAGATCGGAAGCCTGGAAATGAAAAGCCTGTAAGGTCTGGCTGCAGGCCTGTGAGAGTTTAAAGCTCGGCCCATTTGAAGAGCAGCGATGGCTGGAATTAAAAGCAGTCCTTTTCTCACCCCCCTATTCTGCTTGAGACATCAAAATGAATGTCATTTCTTTTATCTATTTTGTCCAGGTACTTGTCACACTGTGGGGAACGGCGCAAAAACCCATTTTGTGATAAAGTGTGTGAGGATTATGAATGTGTGCACTAAAGAAAGGTGAAGTTATGGTTTTAATGGCCGACTGGGTCAGGTTGAGGACATTTGGTTGGCATGATTCTAATGAAGCCAGGCTTAGCTGAAGAGAGAGAGAGGAAGAGAGGGAGAAAGAGACAGAGAGAGAGAGAAAGAGAGAGAGGAAGAGAGAGAAAAGACAGAAAATGAACCAGAGACAGAGCATAAAAATGAAATATATTTTATGGAAAAATCCGGTGAAACACACAGATTGCTGCAGTAGTTCCTATCTCCATATACAGATACATTAACATTGAGATCTGAGCCAGATTTCAATTAAAATGTCACTAAGGCTTTAGACACAGACTCAGGCTATCCTGCAACTCTTGTTTTATCATTTCATTATTTCACTCAACCCAACCATATTTTCTCACGTGTTACAGTCAGGTATTAATGTCAATATTTCCCTCTCTTTCCCTGTCTTTCTGCTCTCTCTCTCTCTCTCTCTCTCTCTCTCTGTTCCTCTCTCCCTTTCTTTCTATTTCTTTCTTTCTTTCTCACCATTTCATTTCCCTATTGAAGCTACATATAGCATCCAATATATGAACAATATTCATGCTTTTTGGCTCTCCATGTTTCCTCTCCTGGTATTTGCAGATGGTGGCACTATTCACACATTCAATCAGAATCTAAGGCAATCTCAGGGAGAGTCTGGGGACTCAATAGATTACAGCTCCAGGGCCAAGTGTGTAGATGCCCCTGCTTTGCATTTGAATGGCTCCACTGCCAGCATTACTGGGAGTCCCCCCCCCCCCCCATACACACACACACACACACACACACACACACTCCTTCCCTGTCCAAGCGAGTGTGCATTGTGTCTCCACAGGCGTTTATCCTTCACAGTTCATGTGACATCTCCGATTTAGGAGCGCGGCTCATCTCCAGAACGCATTGTAACGCCATTGGTGGAGATGAAACAGATTCATTTTGGATGCTTTTTAAAATGTGGGACAATGGAGTGCTATGAGCTGCAGAGTAAAGCGGAACATTGGATGGGGCTTCTCCTCCCTGCCGCTTATGGAGAGACATGTGTCAGAGCCACTTGGGGCCCCGTGTGGACACGAGAGAGGGGGGCGCTGGACATGACAGAGGGCCCCGCTAGACAGGAGAAAGAGGCCGCCTGCAAAATGACTTAAACATGACACGCGACTCAGCAGGAGGAAGTGGGGCATTGGACAATCCAAACCCTCCGTTATGATGTCATTCCGAGTGGCTGACACTTTGATGAATTTAAGAGCATGCACCAATACGCATTGAGGTACAGCTGAGACACTCACAGTACGCTGGCAGTATGCAGCTCTTATTGGTTACTGACAATCGATATTCGGAATCCATGGAGTATGGAATTTGTGTACTTTTAACTCCGTGGCCTACCAGAGATTCTAGAGCCTCACGAGAGTCGACAAAGACTTGGCTGTCCACGATTTTGTCTATTTTAAGAGAGAGTTCAAGGTAAAAGCTTGAGATCCATAAGCCAATAAATCATTTGGCTAAATGTGAATGTGAAATGCCAATGGGGGCACTTTAAGGGATTCTTGGGCCAGCATTCTAGTTTGTGAAGCGAAAAAGTAGACTGGAAAGTCATATAAGGCAGACATAGGCCACGAGCCACAGAGTTTCCCCCTTCTTATAGCACAACCACCTATCCATCCCTTCACGACAACTCAGTCATCACATACCAAGGCATCAAATCCTCATACCATCCTCATGTAACTTTTCGTTTTGGTAGCTTGCCATCTCTAAATGAGTGTGGAAGCCATACAGTCATATGACAGGTGGGTAGACACAGGTGTGATTCTCAGCAGCCATGCAGGCTATGCACCCACCGTGCCGCTCTGGGTGGTCGGTAGGAGAAGGACACAACATGCCAATGCTGACGGCACCGCCATCCATTTGCAATTTGTTTTAGCAGTGCCAATAAGGCCATGGAAAATGAAGATAGTGTTTTTTTTTTTACTGAAGGCAGTTAGTCCAAAGCTTAACACCAAAAATGACCTAGCTGTGCTTTAATGTAATGTAAGCTCCTCAGGTCAAAATCCTGTCTACTAACCGACAAATGCTAAATATACAGCACATGTTAATAACTGCCTTTTTTGAATCCAGCAACTGCATTTTAGCAACGCTGTGAGTGCCTCCGAGAGCACAAAAAATAGCGTCTAGGAGGGAGGGGGAAAGACTTGTAATGCTCTCTAGCAAACTTAATTCCTCACCAGCACTATCATGAGAAAAAGCTTCTTGTGTTTACGTCTGTGGTAAATCTGTGTTATTCCTCTCTCTCTTTCTCTCTCTCTCTCGCTCTCTCTCCTTTATCTTTCCTTCAGTATTCTTTTTTCCCCTCTGAGAGGTAGAGGCCTGAAAGCCTCGCAGTTAGGGGTCTGCCCCAGGGGGCAAGTGAAGCATTTAGGAGATCAGATTAATCACTGCCTGTACCTTTGTCTTTCCTCTTTCCTCTCTCTCTCTCTCTCTCTCTCTGTCTCTCTCTCTCTCTCTCTTTTGCACTGAGTATGCTCTCTTTCTTTTTTCTCACTTCTTTGACCTTCTCTCTCTGATTTTCTCTCAGTGTCTTATGCCTGATTTGGGGGTCTCTGCCACATGCCTCCTTGTTGAATGGGAAATTAGCTTAGCGCTGAGGACAGGCATCAGATGGGCCTGAGACAAGAAAAGAATAGACAAACATAGACTTAGACATAGTCATCATAGTCATAGCCATAGTCATCATAGTCATAGACATAGATATAGTCAGAGACATAGCCTTAGCCTTAGTCATAGTCATAGACATCGTCATAGTCATAGTCATAGTCATAGACATAGACTTACAGTAGATATAGTCATAGCCTTAGCCTTAGTCATAGTCATAGACATCGTCATAGACAGTCAGAGGAGCATGAAAGAGAGGGAGAGAGAAAAAAATGTAATGAAGAGGGTTAAGGAGAATGGGGTGGAGAGGAGAGGAGAGGAGGGTTCTTTCCAAACGAGGAAGAACAGGCGGGGGTTGCTAGCTGGCCATCTCGTGCAGCTTGGTGACGCAGGCTTGCCAGGCAGCCACAGGCGAACATGATGTGTGCGCGGGGCAGCAGATGAATGAAGTGGTCGCCGAAACCGTCAATTAACACCCACTCCAGCTCGACCACGGCCCGGACTAGAACACTCCGGCTCCTCGTCCTTTTGTGCACACGCCGACGCCAGTATTGTTCCTGTGATGACTAACAAGACGTGTGTGTGTGTGGGGGGGGGGGGGGTTGTCTCACTGGCATTGCATAGTGTGCACACTTGAGTCCTAACTGAAAGGCCAAAGTGCCTGGGATGGTGACATGACAGGCTGAGGATGAAGTCATCCTGTGCCATTCATTGGGTTTCACTTCACCAAAATGTTTACTGCTGGTAAAACTACAGGAAGTGATTCTATGTTTGTGTGTGTGTGTGTGTGTGTGTGTGTGTGTGTGTGTTTGAAATACTCTTGGAGGAATATTAGTCTGAAGAGTTTGTGAAGTGGCGCAAGATAAAGAAGTGGGAAGAGAGAGAGAGAACGTGAACAGGCAGATGAGAGAAAGAAAGAGAGAGAGAGAGAGTGAGGGAGAGAAAGAGAGAGAGAGAGCAATTGCACTCAAACAGGATGAGTACTGTCCACAGAGAATTTGAAAGTAGTGGATCTGACTCCCCCATTCAATCTCACCCATCTCCAATACTCTGAAAATAAATTGCTTTTTAAATAGATTGCTTAGCTGCTATCTAAGAACCACTGATGTGGATACATTTCATAGGCCGGTATTTAAACGAACCAAGGACCCCTTCGATAGCACCATTATTACAGATACCAGTAAGTAAGATGACTTGGGCAGCCTTTGGTTCTGCCTGAAATAATTGTAAAAAAAAAAAAAAATTATAATAATAAAAATAATAAAATAAAAAACTGTAAATGAAAATAATGAAGACAAGTATTAGCTAGTGTATCAGCCTTGTGCTGCACATACAGTAAGCCAGACCCAAGTAGCCTGGTACAAGTACATGCGTGCATGTAGCATGCAAGTCATTAATCTAATAGCACTTTGTGTATATATCTGCCCTCCGAATCAGAGCAGGAATGATCACAGGGCTTTCGCAAGAGTCAATAAGCCCGAGGATATGACTCTAATGTGGGCAACAGTCTTTGTCTTGCTACTGAGAGGCTCCAGCCAGCGGAAATGCAGTACGCTAATGCAGCACATTTCCAATTGATTAATGCTGTAGATCTTGTTTGTGGGAACCACCTAATGTTCCTGGAGGAAGTGGAGGGGAGCTGGGGGAATCGTTAGAGCTCGGCGCGCAGAGGGGCACAGAAGAGCGAAAGAGAGGAGGATTGCCGTAAATGTGCACGTTAGAATGCATTTTGGGCGCTGGTCTCATAAATATCGACATCCTGACCCACTGCTGTAAAAACAAATGGGTCCGGGTGTGTGAATCTCTGAGGACAAATTTGAAGCCGAAAGAACAACATGCTTAAAGGCAACATTACATATTTAAAGGCAAAAGCAAAACGTAGTGCTATCCTGGATGTATCAAGCATTTAGCCTCTGTACCGATGTAGCGTCAGATTGCTACAATGTAGCAGGTAAAGCGTAGCGTTTGGGGTAAACAGAAACACATACTGTATGAGTAAACAACCTCTGGATTACCACACTTCATTCACAGCAATATGGCCGCACGGTAAAATGCTACTCCACCGTGGCGAAGCTCAACGGAAAAACAAACTCGCAGGTTAATGCAGTTAAAAGGTAAAATGGGACTGAGCAGTGGACCTGGGGGGACCAAGAGTAACTGTGCGTCCATCCACTGCAGGCCTGGCAGCTGGTGGAGGAGTGGTCCTGCGCTGCAGCCAACAATGTGGCCAGTGCAGACTGAATGGCCATGGAGGCCCATCAGGCACGGCCATATTGTTCCCCCGGCTCCGCCGCGACCCCCCTCTCACTCCAGCTCATTTATTTCCTTAACGGGCCTCGGAATAAAGACCAAGGGCCACAGGCACATGTGCAACACACACCTGCAGCTGTGTGTGTAGTCTGTCTGATTTGCCACACATGCTACCGTCATCAGTACACCAGTCCAAGGAGCATTGGCTAAACCAGACATTTTTAGGAAGATTTGGAATTAGTCCTATTTTTGGTATCCATTTCCAAGTGGTGTCATGGAAACATATGAAGCAGAATTATAAATATTTGTGGTGTGGTTTAACAGAAACATGGCACATACAGTAATTGCTGTTTTCTCATCTAATATAAACATTTGATTTGGTAAGGTATCTCAAAAGATGGCCTTGTACAGGACCGACTATAGTTCAGACACGCACACACACACTGGCATCTGTGAGGTCCCTTGTTTCTAAGGTCAGCTCTGTGTGTGTGTGTGTGGGGGGGGGGGAAGACCTTGTGTTAGCACTTGAACTAGGCTCTAAGTGGATTCGAACATGGGAAGGGGGCTTCAGTGTTCTGACTATCAGCTGGGAGCAGAAGCAGCTTGTAATGTGAAGCAGAGGAGTGGTATGATAAAAGCATGGCAATTCTATCCTATTGTAAAAAATCTACCTGCAGGGAGAGGAAATGATAAACTGTCACACCGAATGAAGCCCTTAAATCATCACTCAAGTGATCAAAAAGAAACAAGGAGACGTATGAAATACAGACAGATATTAATATCATATTGCCGATGACTTTAAGGTTACTCTGTGGGGCTACTGGAATGAATTAGTTTCAGTTGGCTTCATTGTGCTAGTAAGCAATAAATAGAATGAATCTGCATGCTCATTTTACAATATGAGGGAGTTAGGAGGTAAAGATATACAAAAACATTAGCATTTCAAAAAATGGGACTTTATTTTTCAAACAAAATTAATTAACATCAAGCAAAATTTATAAAACAGAACATGAATCAAAAACCTTCTAAAATATTTGAAGCTATGAAAGAGGACAATCACCAAGCTTTTCACCGGATTTGGGTAGAAATAATTCTTCAAAGAAATCATAAGATAATGATTGTCATAACAATAACTGTCATTTCAACATTTTAAAAGAACATCAAAGAAATGTCAATCAAAAATATTTTTACAATATATGTTGTAAAACAAACATCACTGTGAAATATCTATTTCTATAATCTATATTTCAATAATCTATAATTAGAAATCAAATAATGCAATTTATCAAAGTAATCCTCAAATCAATAAAAATAATAATTTTAGAGGCTTTCTAGGTCATTCTACAGAAGAATCCTATTTACTCAATTAAAACTCGTTGTTGGATAAACAACGACCGATGCAAAGGTCTTTTTATCTAATGTATTTTGCATAGGTGGGCTTAAGCCTTTTCTCTCATTTTTGGCAAATGCATTACATGAGGTACTAATGTCAGTAAGGCAATAGTGAGAATCTGTATATTCTTTAAAAAATAATCTTTTGTCTTCTTCTTCTTTAACTTACGGGAGGTAAATAAATAACAGCTATGCTAATACGTGTCCTGTTTATTTACGGGAGGTAAATAAATAACAGCTATGCTAATACGTGTCCTGCTGCCAAAGAGCCATATTGTGTAGGCCATTCTTTCCAATTGTATGGGTCCTCTAGTGGTGAGGCCAGCACCTCTGTCACCCCCCTAGCCCCCCCCTCCCCTCCAGCTCCTATTGAGCAGAGCCCAGCCCAGCACACAGCCCTCCGTAATTACAGGCCCATCAAACGGGGGAGCGCAGAATCGCCCTGAAATGGAGGCAGCTCGTTTGAATACGTTTAAAGATGATTAAGGGTAAATTAGATTGTCTGGAGATTTAGCACCCTTTCCTCTCTCTCTTTCTCTCCCTCTCCCTCTCTCTCTCTCTCTCTCTCTCTCTCTCTCTCTCTCTCTCCGCTCACACTCTCTCTTCTCACCCCCTCTCTCCCATCCTCCTCATTAATGCATGGACATTTTTCCCATTCATGTCTGGAGGAAAAAAAAAACAAAATAATAATAATCATAATAATAATGATGATAAAAAGAAAAAAAAAAGGTCTGACTTAATGTCTCATCACTGAGAGTGAAATAAATAAATGTGAAGCAAATCACTTCCTGGGACAAGGAGCAAAAGGGGGGAAAGAGGAGGGAGAGAAGCCCTCTCGCTCATGTATATGTATAAGATCTGACATGTCTGAAGATATGCTTTCATAAGTCAAGGGGATCCTATTAGGTGGGCAATTGGATTTCCATGGGTGTTAGAGTTTAGAATACGCCATCACGCATGGCATGTGATACATATTCATAACATGCGTGCGGATACATGGAAAACCCGGTTATAGTCCATTTTAGCTGGTGGTAATTGTTTATCCGGTGTGTGTGTGTGTGTATGTGTCTGTGGTGTATGAAAGATAGAGTGAGTGTATGTGTGTGTGTATATATGTGAATGCTCTTTCAAAAGCACTCTTTCTCTCTGCGCATAAATTGAGCTGTCGCCAGCTGAGGTGGACATTTTGTTTTCTTGGCCGTGGCGGTGGCTTGGTGGATGGGGCGGGCCCGTTTGCGGAACCCCCGCGTGATAAATGCCATTTTCCAGCCATTTGCATGAGAAGAGGAGGAGTGTGGCAGGGAGGATGGGAAGGAAGGAGTCGCCAGACTCATCTCTCTGTGCCGGATGATAAACACCAGTGACTACATCACATTTGCATCTCCCCCCACCCCCTCTCACACACACACACACACACACACACACACACACACTTCACCTCTCACACCCTACCAACCCACCCCTAAGCAAGGCCACCCTGACACTGTCAAACAGCTGTCCATCCTCTGCCATTACAAAGTCAAGGCACAGTTGACTATAAAAGCACATGCGTGAATTCACAGGTACAAATATCCTGTATATACTATAGGCCTACTGACTAAGTCAAAAGAAAAAAAATACACTACACATCAAAATCAATAGAAATACAAAATACACATCCTTTAAACAAAATATGAACAAGCTAGGTCTAAAAAAGAAGGCAAAAATTACAATAGAAGGCAATCGAAGCAACAGGAAATACAGAAAATGACAAAATGCTAAGCTACATCCTAATTACTAATCCCATTAGCTAAACATGCTAAACGCTATCACCAGCTGAGCTAACGCTATCAACAGCCGTGGAACTACAGCTACACACAACACAAGGTTGACATGCAAGCATGGCACATAAGGCTCTGTGTGGTGGCCTGGTAGGTAACAAAAATAGATAACTAGAGAGGTAAACAAACAAACAAACAAGTAAATAAATCAGTTAATATATACAAGACACGAGGACGAGGGTGTCAGGCTGCCCAACTCAGTGCGACTGCCCACAGCATAAAAAAGCTCACATAGGCAGATGGCATCTTTGAGGCCTCAGCTCACTCTAGTCCCTTGTGCAGTCTCCGAAGACATGACTCTCCTCGACTACGCGTATTCTTAAGCAATAACAACGTGATCCGTATTATCCACCCAAGAATACCCGTCACCGAAGAGAGTCTTGGACGCTTTTTTTCGTGTGTGTGTGTGTGTGTGTTTAGTTTTTTTTCTTTCGTTTTGCCATTTTTGTTTTGTTTCAGGCTTTTTTTTTTGGGCATGAGGAAACGGTGAAAGCAACGTGCACGCGACCATAAGCAAGAATCGCTCCACAAGCGCCTGGCAACAGCAAGGGGCTTTTCAAATCAATTGATTGAAGACGCTTTACAGTGTTGCAAGGCAAGGGCCCACCAATGGCTTCTCTGCGAACAGAAATCAAAGGGGCATTTTTCAATCCCAGCTTGGTGGGGCATAAAGCAGCAAATAATGAAGGAAAGAGAGAAAGAAAGAAAGAAAGAAAGAAAGAAAGAAAGAAAGAAAGAAAGAAAGAAAGAAAGAAGAATAAAAAGCAAACAAACAAAAGTACGATTCCAATGCCTATTCAGCTATTGCTTCCCAAAGAGATGCACTGGAAGCCACTACATTTAGACCATGTCTAAAGCACACCAGCAAAATGTCATTCTCCATCTCTGTGTAATTGCTAGAGCAGCAAAAAATGCCCCCCCC
>JASCQY010000057.1:7817149-7823117 GCA_030264315.1 Sardinella tawilis | reverse complement strand
ACACACACACACACACACACACACACACACAGACACACACACACACACACACACACACACACAACCCCCCTTCCTCTCCTCTCCCCTCCTCTCCTCTGCAGTCCCATTGCCTTGTTTTTCTCCTTCTCCCTCATGTGCTTTGCTTTTTGAACCGGCCCAGCGGCTCGTCACAGACAATAACAAACCCATGGAGAGCGAGCACACCCCGCTGCGCTGCTCCGAGGGGGCTAGAGCGCACATCGCTCCCAGCGTTAGCCCTGGGCCAGGAGGAGGAGGAGGAGGAGGAGGAGGGGGGGAGAGAGAGAGAGAAAGACCCTAGATCTGTGATGAATCCATGACAACCCTCATACAGAAGAGATGGGACTCTTGCTCACCTTGTTTTTACTTGCGTCCGCATGGGCATGCGTACGTGCGCGTGAGTGGATTTTGATACCAGGCTCCAACACAGTGATGCCAAATGTTTTTTACACTATTTTTCCCTCCTCCATCTCTTATTTGATGACCAAATGGCAAAAATTGAGGCACAAACTATTGGATTAGGGTTTTTTTTATTTTTTAAAGATTATCCAATAAAGGGGTTTCTAAATGTATAGAGGTTTGATCAGGTTACTGAGACTTTTTTTTTGACAAACTATTATATAGCATGTATTGAAAATGACCCTTTCTGTGGTTTCTGCAAATAGAAGGTTTTCAAAAAAGAATGGTGTGAAGTCTGTTTATTTTTTCCCTTCCCCATTGCACATGACGAGGGCAGGATGTCCTGTCTGGTTGATTTTGCTCTGGCTAAAACAGAAGCTGCAGAGTTCACAGAAGCCTTTTTACAGATGTTTCTCCATCTCTGCAAAGCCCATCAAACCATAAGATGTACTGTCACATGAACTATGACATTTGCATCTCCAGTCCAGTGACATTTCGCCTTCCTCCCCACCCCCTCGTGTATAAACCCTGTTCCTCCTCATTGTGCATAAGCATTCTGGAATGTTCCTCACTCTCAGTTCCGACATAGTAAGGTGACAATCCCAAATATTCTGTCATTATTATGGACTGGATGAAAAGAGAAAAAAGTCAATCCTCTGCCACCTCTAAAAATAGGACAAGGCTGTCGTCACCGTCTCTGCATGGATGCTGCGTTTTCCCCACACAAAGACAGATTTGCATAATGCATAGTAAATCAAGCCTATCTTCCATGCACTGTATCTTACAGTATTTGTAGCTTCGCCATAAACCTACAGTGTTCTTGACAGCGAGAGGCTGTCTTAAAAAGACTGACACATACAAGATAATTGAAAACCCCACATTTTGTGCCACTTGGCGCTTTCTTGAAAAAATGGCTAAATATGGATTTTTGTTTTCTTTGTCAGGGGGGAATTTTTTTTTCCTAGTCACTTCACTCCCAATCCCCCCCCAACCCCCCCACCACCCCCCTTAAGTGCGAAAGAAGAGACAGATGAGCTGCGTTTTAGATCCTAAAGTAGGTTACTGCCTCGGCCCTAATCGCATTAAACATTAAAGAGCTCTCTTAAATAACATGCTGCCCTGAAATTATTGCTTTTATCAGCAGTTTACTCAACACTGGGCTTGTGGAGAGGGAGAGCGAGTCAGAGGCCCCTGGCTTGTTTCCTCTGATCAGGAGAGCAGGAAGAAATCTTGAGCGCCTTCTGTCTAGTAGACTTGGCAGATCCAAGCCTTTTTTATGAGGCTTTTTGGACAGGCGGAGGATCTGGCCAAACTAGAGTGATAGTTTTTTCATTCTCCCTTTTCCCTCCTCAACCGTCCTCTCTGGGAGAGAAGCAGCATTGGCAGTTTTGTGGTCTTTTTTCTACCGCATGCAAATAAATTGGTAGACAGATTGTGCTTTGCTAATAATTCATGGACTTTGAAAAATACACAGTTGTCAGAAAGTGTGTGCGGTGTGTTTTTGTCTGCGCTCTGCAGCTTCAGGGCTTCGCTAAAACGTAGAAGCTCCTCAGATGTGGATCCTTACCACCAAGCCAATGACTGACCTACTACACAGTACCATAGCCTAGGAAACGAAACGATGCATAATTTAGCCCCTTCCAGCGGCCACGAGGACTGGCCATGTTGAGATGAATATTCCAGAAGCGAGAGCTGAAGCACTCCCATTCCTGGCCATCTTATTAACTTAGAATGAGCTCAAGACATTAATGGGTTTTTATCAGGCCTCAAGAACCCAAGGACCAACAACATATTTCAATTTCATGTATATTTACTGCCTTTTTCGGATGTTGAAACCATGAATTGAATAAACATCACAGGATTTGACATTGACATTCAACATTGACATTAGTGTCAATTTTTATGCTGCATTTGCTTTAGTCTTTCTCCTAGTTGAACACATTTTTCATCTTTCTGGATTTTCCTTTGGGCTCAGGTGCAAGCATGGACATTTACCTTCCGAACGGAGGAATGACCTCTATCTGATTCTGTGTCTTTCATCTGGTGCACATCACAGATTCGCTCACGCTGAGGGAAACGGCACGCGAGGCCCGTGTCTTATGGAGAGGGACCCTGTCAATCAAAAACAGGCTCTCTGATTTCAGAAAATATAAAGACAAAATATTCATCAAAATACAAAGTTATACAGTACCTTGATTTACATGTCACTGAGTGAAACGGGTATTTGTCACCCAAGCAAAACCCGACTTGGTACTTCTCATAAAAACCCTTGTTGGCAAGCACAGTGGTCACCAGGTTTGCACACATCAATAGGAATTCTGGCCCACTGCTCTATACAGAAACCCTTAATCCATCAGGTTTCTTTTGCCAGTTTTCTTTTTTATTTTTATAGGATGGTAGCCTGATAAGACAAACTATGACATCAAATGTATAGTCAGGGGTTGCACCAAAGACCGGGCTCACCTAGCCGCGGAAAAAAGCCCAAGTCTAACTCCTCCAAAGTCGATGAAAACGCCTATTCAACACAATGTTTCCACCTCCACGCTCAGACAGGTCTGTGCCTTCATGAGCAGGGTGACCTTGGGGATAAGGACAATTGAAGGTCATAATCCAATAACTTCTTTCCAGGCTTCTTGCTGCTGGTCTTGTAGCCCATTTCAGCTTGGGTCTGCAGATTACTTGCGTCCGCATGGGCATCCGTATGTGTGTGTGTGTGTGTGTGTTTGTGTGTGGATTTTTATACCAGGCTCAAAACACAGTGATGCCAAATGTTTTATACACTATTTTCCTGTGGATACAATTTGCTACACTATGTTTTGTACATATCAACAGCTGACATCAGGAGTATCTGTAGTTCTTTCACTGCAATTGGTGAGTTCCACGGGTACATTTACTCACATCCAGAACCAATACCAGAACCAGTTGGAACCAGAATTCTTGCTGAGTGGTTAGGGGTCAAATCTTCATACTCATTTCACAAAGTCAAATAATCAGTTTATGACTTATATAATGTTTTTGTTTGTTTGTTTGCCTTTTTTTTTCAGGTTCTTTGTTTATTTTACCGGTCTATAAAAATGCACCCACTCAAATCACATATTTTGAATTTCTTTGGAAAATCTTGAATCTTGAATCTTGAATTGAGTCTTGGCTGCCACCATAGGAGGAAGCCTTTGGCCTTTCGCTGAGAGTGACAAAATGAAGTTGCTTTGGACAAAGGTGTGCTAAAGGTAATAATATAAGATGCTAAGAGTCATAAAGTCATTAAAGGTACACAACACGTTTTTAGGTTAATAGGTCGTAATTAGGTTAATATAGTCACTTTGATGGTTAAATAGTTCATTTCGGGCGAAGGAAGGCTATTTCGCTGCCGTCAACCCCTTCCTACCTGCTTTACCACACTATGCAATGTGAAATGACTCGCCCCACGCACATAGGGCAAAGTGAAACTAAAACAAAAATGAAGCAGAAATCACGTTTATTACCTTATTAGTCAACGTAAATCCACAAAAATGATCATTGCTGGTTTGTATGCTTTGGTCTGAAGAGTAATCCACACAAATTGGTGAGAATGTACAATCTTGTTGCTATGTTTTAAATAAATCGTCGCCTGTAGGGGGGAGGCTTGCATAGTGTGCCTTTAAGTGAAAGTGAAGTATAAAGTGTATAAGTTATATCTGCAGATTTTGCATGGCTTACTTGCCACTGATACTGGTGACGAAGATGATGATGGTGATGATGATGATGATGATGGTGATGATGATGATGATGATGGTGATGGTGATGATGATGATGGTGATGATGATGATGATGATGATGGTGATGATGATGGTGATGATGATGATGATGATGGTGATGATGATACTGGTGATGGTGATGATGATGATGATGATGATGATGGTGATGATGATGATGATGGTGATGATGATGATGGTGATGATGGTGATGATGATGATGATCATGATGATGATATTCCCCGTTTTCCCTGATGGCATCTGAGGCAGCTGTTGTTTGCCTGGAGCGTCGGAATGTGACTTGCAAAACCCACAACAGCACAGACAGCATAAGGCAGCATGACAGTCCCTGCATGTCCCAGAGCTGTACGGCGTTACACACCAAGGCCACACACCCCGGATGCCCTCAGCCTCCCAATCATTTCTCCAGTCTTGTTCCTCTTTTCAGAAAATATCAATCATCCGTACTCCTCTTCTCTTTTCATATTTGCATCTCCATCAAATCCTATGCAGTGGAACGGATGAAGTTAGAGTTACATCTCTTAGGAGTTTGCCATTTTGACACACAAGTATCCAAAAACAAGTAAGAGTAGCAGCACTCTGTGCTTAAAACCTCATTAAAAGTTTCTGCTCCGACATGTCAAGTCTGTGAGACTGGCTCCTCACCCATGGGTGTGTTGACAGGTATTCGTCCTGATTACCACCATTTCCACAACTTGCCTCGACGGAAGCTGTGAATTATGAATGCACTGTTTTTCAAAGTGTGAATTTTGATTTGTTTCGAAAAACTGCAAACTACAGCATGAACAGTGATATTTTGTCCCATCCCTTCACACGTCCAAATCTATTTATAGTGACGTTTATTGTGTGAAATAAAAATCTACAAATAAAAATAAAAATAAAAAACCCTATTTTGGGGTTCAGGAGTGAACTGTGAGGAAGGAAGAATGAAATGGGAGGTCAGTGTTTGGGGTTAAAGTAAGCTAGTCTTCCTCTTCCTCTTCCTCTTCCTCTACTCCGCTGCATGACTTTTTTCTTCTTTTTTTTGCCTGCCTCAGAGCAGCACTTTCTGCAGTGAGTGGAAAAAGAGGAGTGTGAGGAACAGACAGAAAGAGGGGAAGAAGTGAGAGGTAGAGACAGAGACCTTCAGGAAAGAAATACACTTTATACTTTCAAGGGCTTCTCCTTCTCTCTCCCTCCCTCTCTCTCACGGGCCCTTTTAGAAAGATGAGAAACTTTTATCCACTTCCCCCCCGTCATGATGTTGCTAGTGGAGAAATGCTCTGTTCTGTCTTTCCTTCTCGCTATGCTTTCTACCTTGCGGAGCCTCTCTCTCTCTCTCTCTCTCTCTCTCTGTCTCTCTCTCTCTCTCTTTCTCTCTCTGCCTCTCTCTCTCTCTCTCTCTCTCTCTCTCTCTCTCTCCCTTTGTCTCAACCACACAGCTCTCTTTTATTGTTTCTTTTCAGCTCACTTCATGTGTCACCTGAACCATAACCAGGTTCCTGGTTACTGTTGTGTGTCGGGGTAATTATGGCAGTGGGTGTGAAATCAATGCGTGCGTTTCCTTGGGTCATGTCCAATCCTCCGCAGCCATCTCAGACGGAGGCGAAACAACATGAAAGAGGGCTGGTTAGCTGCTCAGCCGAGAGATCAGAGAAAAAGGTATGGAGATGTTTTTTCTTTCCGTTGCTGACCCGTTGCTGGAATGGAGATGGTGCTGTGGCCTCTGTCTCCAGGAGACGAGCTAAAGGGCTCCTCATTCAAGTGTAATTTCAGTGATTTATCAGAGTTGTCTTTTGTTTTCCTCATCTGCTGCCCTG
>JASCQY010000057.1:7759460-7773220 GCA_030264315.1 Sardinella tawilis | reverse complement strand
GTGTGTGTGTGTGTGTGTGTGTGTGTGTGTGTGTGTGTGTGTGTGTGTGTGTGTGTGTGTGTGTGTGTGTGTTGATCGAGGTCCAAAGACGGCAAAGACAAATGGCCAGAGAAAGCGGAGTGAGCACTGGAGACAAACTGAGACAAAGAGCTGGAGACAAACACAGCAGCACAGAGACGAGCGTGAGTGTGTTTATGTCCACACCCTGCCTGCAGACGTCTCTGTCAGGGACGACACGTTGGTGACCAAGCGGGATTAAGGAACCTTATTGCTTCCTGGGTGTGATTACAAGCAATTATAGAAATACATGAAACCATATCCAGCAAGCAATAGTGTGTGTGTGTGTGTGTGTGTGTGTGTGTGTGTTTGGCTGCTGGGAAAAATCCTTCACAACTCCAAATCTGGACATCTTGCCAAAAGCTTGATTATTGATTATTATAAATGGCACCAATTATGAGACAGTACAATATGCATTATCATCTATTATTTGAAAGACTACGGGAAATGCTGTCCCCTGACACTGTTCTATAAAAAAGTGAAAAACGTACTAATTCATCTACTTGCGTGTGACATTTTTTTCAAAGCATCCACTCACTTTCTGCCTGATGGCCTCTGCTCGTCATTTCTCAAGGCATTGTTCGTCAAACCATGAGTGGTCATCAGAGGCTGTAGCGACCACAGCTGACTGGCGCACATCGACACTCACATCACCACCTCATAGAATGCCTCATCCGCATTTGTGTTTACGCCCGTGTTCTGGTCAGTGGACTGCATAATTGTGCGCTGAGGAGCACAGATGGGACAGTTTGGCCGAGAGGAGGCCCGCGTTACAGTAGGTGAAGTCTGTTTTGGCAAGCGTGCTGATGTGGCGGCATGGATAGCGTGCAAAGTCGGCCGTATCAGTCGGGGCGGTGTCTGCTGAACTTGAGCGCGGCACTCAACGTATTTTTGCAGCTTTATCACTCCTGTCCGTCTGTCCTTTCGTGGGAAGCCTGTGTCTGTCAGCCCAGACTAGAGGCACAGGTCTGACTGCAAATCAGAATCCCTTCCCAGCGCTGCGAAACAGCCAGGGGGAGAATCACAGAGCGGCAGATTTAGTTTAGATTGACCAACGTCTCCTCCGCTGACACCTGTTTTATTGAGGGCCATTCTGATACCGTGTGTGTGCCTGCCTGTGTGCACCTGTACATGTTAGTGTGTGTGTGTGTGTGTGTGTGTGTGTGTGTGCGCGCGCGTGCGTGTGTGTGTGTACGTTCTGTAATGTTATCATCCATCTCCCGGGGACTATTCCAGGGAGCAAGAGGTATTTTTATTGGAAAATGTGCTGTGCTGGTTGTTACTCCTAAAATGAAGTCAGATGAACATTCTTCTAGTGGCCGACCGCACGGCTGACCCTAAAAGCTGAATAAAATATATACGTTCCAATAACCTGAGGCTAGAATAACTCAGACATCTATTTATTTCACTGAATGTGACTTTCACAGTCTACTGAGATGTCTCTGTCAATCCGAGATTTTTATTTTAAACCAGAGCTAGGGCAACTCTATTGAAACCCCCGCTGTCTGAGAGTTTTATATATAAACTTGTCATTACACAAGAATAACAAAGACCAACTATGCACTGCTTTAAAGGAGGAGTTAGGGTGTCTCTACGTTTAGGGGTATATAAGCATCACCGACAGGGTGTCTGTACTGTGCGTGTAGGGGTGCATTGCCAATAGGGTGTCTGTATCACCAATAGGGTGTCTGTACTATACGTGTAGGGGTGCATTGCCAATAGGGTGTCTGTACTGTGCGTGTAGGGGTGCATTGCCAATAGGGTGTCTGTATCACCAATAGGGTGTCTGTACTGTGCGTGTAGGGGTGCATTGCCAATAGGGTGTCTGTACTGTGCGTGTAGGGGTGCATTGCCAATAGGGTGTCTCTCAGTGTGAGACGCATTCTACTGGAAGTGGGCAGCTCTGCCCTCACCATCTGCTAGAACCTCAGGCACCTATGACCTCAAACTGAGGTTGCAGGAGAAAAAAGAACATGCCTTGGTTTAACCCTTTGCTACCTAAGACAACGTGTTATTTCAGCGATCTTTTTCAGGTAGTGAAACGCACTTGGGCACTAGTGCATGATTTGCAATAAAATGATCCCATCAATGACAGGTAATATTCAGCACTCATGTTCATTAAGACAATCATCACGTGTCCTGTTGAGTGAGCCTCACAAAGCAACGCTGATGACATCAGCCCTCCACACACCATCCATCCACATACTGAGTCAGAGGTGAGAGTGTGTGTGTGTGTGTGTGAGAGAGTGTGAGAGAGAGAGAGGTACAGTTTGTACGACAAAAAAGAAGGGAAGGGTGTCTATTCTGTGTTTCTGTTTATCTGTTGCAGGTGGAGCTTAACGGACACAAACTCCACTGTAAGCGTGCTCACTGTCAAACAAGCAGCACAAAGTGGCAGCGAATGATTCATAATTGTATAAAATCTGACATTTGCAATGACGGCATCACTAATAAAACCGTGAAGGTGGCTACATCAGATGTGTCATAAAAACTGCCTCATCTGAAACAGAACTGCCAGGGCTCAGGAAGGCTTCTATCATGACCATCAATTCAGAATTGAACCACTCCAACTCAGAACGACGCTGTTGAGATTAAAATACTAACTGCAAGCAGAGCCTTACCCATTTATCTAACATGCAAAACATCCGCATATGTTGAAAATAGCAGAACTCTGTCTGACAAATGAATTGGAGATAATGAGACGAGTTTGCGATAGCATCCACCAGCGCCATGGCGTGGGAAAGATAAGCGACTATACCACTAGCAGTAGGGTAGAATGAACGCTATGAAATCACGGTATTCTGCACACATTCGTCCCTCGCATCGATTGCACCCTGCACGCGTTTTAAAACGCGCTAAACGGAACAGTGTACTAAGCAATTGGAGCACATATTGGGGTATCGACTAGTAACGAGATCCATTCATCCCCACGCGCGTTCATTCACCCGGGCGAAGTGCGAAGTCACCGTGTACATTTTACGGACACCTGCAAAACCAAGTTATTTGCTACTTGAGGAATTACATGCTTAAATATTGAACGAAGTGGGTAGCTGGACATATTTGAACCATAAAGACCCATATTTAAACCATGCAGATTTATTTCATATTAGGACATAGCAGTGCGTCCGATTCAAGTCTTCACACACAGACATGCACTCACTCACATACACCGGCAACTTACCACCAGAGTCGGGACACCTGCCACCACCGCGTAGAGGAGAACCGGCGGAATAGCGCTCGTCTCCTCGGGTCCGAGGTAAGGCTTGGTGTAGGCACTGTCATAGCAGAAAAATCCTTGGACGTGCACGTTGAACGTGTCGGTGTACTCGAAGTAATATGCCAGCATGACTGTCCCCGCCATAATCACCAGCTGAAAATAAAGCATGGTCGTCAAATATTGGGGAAAGAACATTTAACAATCCACTTTTAAAAGGAAATAAAAAGCAGCGGTCCGCATTCCCCCTCTACGTCCTAAAATATCCTGGTCAAAAAGCCCTCCATCTCCACGTTCCGCCTGCATTTAGTGCTCGCTGAGAAGCATCGGGGGGAGGAATGCGAAGGAGCGCTCCGTCTCATGGCAATCGGCTCGGTCGCTTCCACTAGGATGAGCGGAGTGGAGAGGGAACAGTCAAATGGAGGGGGCGCGGCACTCGCGTGGGTCTGCGTATTCGAGACGCGGGGCCGCAATTCGCTAAAGCATGACACGTACAGCGCCCGGTTTCGTGCGTCTGTGGACTGCACGTAGCGAACGACTGAATAACCTAGCTGGGTAGTGGGTTGGTTACTCACTAACCTCTATACAGTCTTCAATCAACCGACTGAACCAACCACTTTTTTTTTTCTTTTCAATAGACTACCCACATCTGCAAACGTGAAAAAGAGGCACACAACTAACATTCTAGTTTATTATCTGATTCATTCAATCAGATCAATTGTCTCAAGGTTTGCAGTCTAGCCAAGTCCAAGACAAAGTTATTTACCATAAAAGTGTGATTTGTGACCTTAAAGGAGAAGTTTGGTGTGAATCAATCAATAGCCTCACCAAATGCTGTCAGCAGGAAAAGAACAAGAACATTTGATAAAGCATAGACCCAAATAATGAACTGGCAACTAACATTATGTGAATGGGGCATAGTAACTTACTTTAAGTTTCACGGCAGTATGCCCCATACAATTAACATTAGTTATTGGTCCGTTTTTCGTTCCATATTGCATCAAATTTTCTGGTTCTTTATTCCTACAGACAGCATTTGGTGACCTCAAACAACCGGGCTATTTGAATAGTTTGTTTTGCTCATCCTTTTGGACTACAGATTTACTCACTCCACACCATGAATCAACCACAGTCTACTGCTGCCTCTTGTGCCACAACACATGTCAGCATAAGCCAGATATAACCCTCAATAATAGTCCTAGCATCTCATTAACTTTGCGGCTTGCTTTGGTTACTTTGAACAAAAAAGGCCTACTTCACTCTAATCGGAGCCGTCCTCCCCTGAGTTTCTCACAGATCCTAATTAATACATTTCTCCCATCTACCAGTAGCTGTGTATTGTCTAATTAATGAATCCGTGGTGCAATCAATGCAGGATCAGATATGAAGCACAAATGGGCTCAAACAAGAGCATGGTGCATTAATACAGTTTAAGTCTGGCATAATGCTCTCTTTTTTAATCGAAACTCCATTATACACGCTAGGAGGAGTTCTATTAGAAGACAGTGACAGATTTGCAGCTGTTAGATGTGATGGAAAGAAAGTGATTAGTGCGATAGGGCTTTTTTTGGTTTGCTTTATGGATTCAATTAAATGTCAAAATGCTGTTGGTTTTGCGACAAAGGGTTTGACTGAAGCTAACTAGGTTAAGCTTCTGCTTTGCTCTGCTGTTTTTTTTTAATGCAGTTGTCCAATAGGGCATAACAGGTCTGGGAGGGAGGGGGAGGGGCTTTGACTGAGTTCATTTTCCCTTAGGGAAGCTAGGAAGAGACAGAGTCAAAAGGAAGCTCTGCTTGTGCAGATGTTGGTATGCACATCCAATTTGGGGAGCATAAGTCCTAAACCGATTGTTTTCCCAACAACCTACACCGGTACTACAGGCCATCTGTCAGTGCAGCTGAAGGTCAGACTGCGGTGGGGTTTGGAAAGATATCTGTTTGCTTGCAAGTATGATAAATCTTTTAAAATGACACAGGCTTATGCGATTATGTCAAAATATCAAACCAAAGATTTATATTTTGTTTTTGCTTTTTTCAGGTCAGGCTAAACGGCTTTTGCTTGTCGTTTCATCATCTTGAAGTGAAGATCTGAGTCCCACAAATATGGCGTAACCTCCAATCAGGAGTTGTTTTATGGCTCTATGACATTCCCTTCTTTCCTTCTGGTTGTAAGAGATGCATTGGAGAACAGGAGGTTTTCCTCCAATGACTTGAAAGAGCAGCACATACTGTACACACAAATGAAAGCTACACCTGTTTCAGGGCTCTGATAAAATCACCATAACACCGGATGTCTAGATTGCTTAGAAATAGATTAGATTGAGAAATGAAAAATTTTAAACCACTGTGCATATGACCAGCTCTTTAGAGGAAAAAAAATAGATCAACATTTCATTGTGTCAGCAGAAACTACAATGTATGCATTTATGTAAATCTACTTGAGTTGTATTCAACAACCTTGAGTGCACCCATTTAATGCAGGGCTTACTGTATATAGACCCTTTGACATGGCTGCACTGATTCCTCTATTCAAACGACTGAATAAGAACAAGTTAACCCCCCAATACTTAACCATGGCCTGTGCGGCAACTGGAACCCGACCAAATCAGGGTCATAATCACACTGATAATCTTTGAAGTATTAATAAATCTGGACTTTCATCTCCTCTCCTCCCAGATGTTCACATTAATCTGGCGAAGCCCCCCTTTCGGAGGGCCGACTGCCTGATGAAGTGATTTGGTCCATGTTGGATGGGACATTCAGCATCTGTTCGTTCGGGGGCCTTATCCAGCCCGACCGGCAGCGCTCATGACTGGGACTGGGGCATCTGTTATTTACTCCATGGTGACTGTAGTCATTTGGGTTGGTGCTCGTCAAACAGCGGAAGTAAACAACTGCGAGCACCTGGCTTGTCAGATGCAGCTCTGTCTGATGTTTGTGAATGGGTTGCTTTCTTGAATGAAAAGCATCAACCCCCTGAAAAAATAGCAGTGTAGCATACCTTGCACTTATTCATAAACAAATATGTTATTACATGTTATTATGTGCACATTATAATGGGGGCATGTGTTGACAAATATGTTATTACATGTTATTATGTGCACATTATGATGGGGCATGTGTTGACAAACATGTTATTACATGTTATTATGTGCACATTATGATGGGGGCATGTGTTGACAAACATATGGCTACACATCATGCATAGTGCAGACAGCAATCCCATCAAACACCTATTACACTAAATGGGAGAAACAGCCTATCCAGACAGATGCTGAAGAAAAGCAAACCTTTGGCACAGGGCATCTCCCTGTCAAATCTTGCCAATGTGAGAGCATCAGATATCGAGTCCTCCCTCAAGGAATTTAATGAGTTCAAAAATACTTAATAGAACCGAAAATATCAAACCCATCCATTTTAAAGCCAGGATTATGACACAAGCGCCTTTGGTTGATTAGCAAAATTTCATTTCTTCTAGGCCGTCTTGAGCTGCACTGAGAAGCAGTCTATCAAAGGCATTAGCGACTCATGCTGTAGTTACTTACTGTATAAGAATTCATACAGGGCAGATACGGCACTGCTTGTGGCTCCTTGGGATAGAGTACATATGGATTTGCTCATGGACTGTTCTACAGCAGGCATTCAGCCAATGCTACAGCACTGTAGCGTATATGTTGACCTAGATTGGGTCACTGTGTGCGCATGCTGATCTGTGGTCTAAAACCCCAGCGAGGATATTCCTCCTCCTGCCCCTGTGAGACTATTTCATGCGGTCGGCTCCGAATGATCAGACGCGTGAATCATCGGGAGGCTGTGACACAGATGAACGCCGCGACGTCCAGAGCAGAGCACGCGTCCCCAACACTCCTTCCAGACATGCTCAGCACTGCACGCATGTGCTTCATTACATCGGTGCATCTAAATAAACAGTCCTTATTAGAGAGGCAAAAAAGAAAACGAAGGAAAAAAAGAAAAACGCAAGCGAGCGCAACTTCAAAGCAGCCTTCTCCAAGCTGCTGCGCCTTATCTTGCACGCCACACTTCATAAGAAATTCATGCCCTGTCTTCAGCGTACCCGCCAAGATTTGAAGAGATGCTGATAGTTTTTTTTCTCCTCTGTCTCTCTCTCCCTCTCTCACTCCCTCTCTACTTGTCTTTTATTTCCTGTCTTAAATGGAAATATTTGTGTCAGGAAGCAGCATATAAGGATCATAAAGGATGGTGAGAAGCATCTAGAAGATTCTGCTGTCCACAAGAAGCAAAGATCTTGCTCCTCCTGTAGCCTACAATACCATCAAGATGAGAGTTTTCACACAGGCCTTGGTTGTTCAAAGACTAAATAATGAATATCTCCACTCTGCCAGTATTGCTGACCCAGCCTGGGATAGCACTCATGAGGCTGCAATTCACTTGGACACATTGTGCATTTCCTGCAATTATTAAATTTCATTTGCATGAATAAGGGCTGCTCTCATGCCAGGTCTGAGCAACTCAGCAACCACGCCTCAAGCAACTGGCTGGATTAAATGATGCTCTTGCATAATTACACATTTTTCATCTTTCATTTTACAACGAAAAACAAATTATGGAACTCGGCAACAACTAATGTTTACGCCACTGTCAATTCCAACCGACCACCGCACTACAGCAAGACAACTGGCTGATGAATTAGAAAGAGCCTAGCTTTGTGCTCCATGAAAATGAGCGAAAAGTAAGGTCAGCCCCTTGTGCCAACCCCAAGGAACAGTGCCTTACACAGCCCAAGTCAAGCTCATCAACAGCAACCCCTTGGGTCATTAATTCCCCAATTAATAATACATGCTAACCTGCCAGAAACCCTCAACATATTCCCATTGTGTTTACCTGCTAGAGTGCTTGGTCTGTCTTGGCTTTGCAAATGCATGCGTTTGAGCTAAAGAAGAGATGTCGGAATTTACTGTGGATAGTGAAAGACGTTTGAGATTTTTGAAATATGTGAGCATTGGAACTGCAAGTGTGAGCGATGAAAGTGCTGTTTTCACCATTTATCTTCAGTGTGTCTCTGTGGCCCATCTGTCACTACTTTTGGGACAATCCATTTTTTCTTCTAAATAAAAGGTTGAAACGCACAGAAAACTCTCTTGTACAAAACAAGATTTGTCAACTGTTGAAATAAGGACAAACAAGAGTTCTTTTGGCTCCTGAGAACCCACTGTTAGAGTTCGATCTGGGCCAATCACGAGAGAGAAAAAGTGCAACCCCAGCCATTACTGTGGCAGTGCACCACCCAGCCAGGCAGTGCACCATCAGCCCAAGCTAAACTGGGACCCACGTCAAAATCCGAACTATTCAAGTCATCTCCAGGCCACAGCAAAATCTGGGAATCATAAATGGTTTTCACAGCTGAAAATTTGTGATTGGCTACACTCGGTCTTATCCAGTTGACTGTGACACAGTTCTACTGACAGTTAATTAGCTGAATAATTTATGCCCTCTGCTAATCATATTTGTGCAGTACCCAGCACGGCCCCCTTATCGGCTCTGTGTACGCACACAACTCCTCGCTGCACAGACAAGAAATATCACATTGGGCACATTTGCATTATCTTAGAGGTTAAGGGTAATGGAATCACACACTGTTTCGCATGCAGAAGTAGCTGTCTAACAAGCTCCTCAGACATGCAGTCCAATCACTAGAGGAGCCAAGACAGGAACAGGGCAAAATAATGCACACTTGCTCTTGCCTTGGGTGGCACTGATGGTTGAGGCGCTGTGAGGAAGTGATATTCACAGTGTCTGTGTCGCCTCCTTCATAGCCGAAACCACACCCTTGCGTTCCCATGGACACGGGCTTACAAAGTGCCAACATTCAACACCGGTCAGTCCCCTTCATCTCATCTAAACCACTTATTCTCAATCTCATTCCAACCGTCACTCCAAATCGGCTTGATGAGGATGCCAACTAATATAATGCTAATTGAATAGCTCCTGCACTCTTCTTCAGTTCAGTGCTCAGTGATCACATCCTCCTGCATCATTTACTAGTGTAAGTATCGTCACCTGAGCTCACCGAACATCCCGAGCAAACCCAGCCATGGGTTGACGTCCTCTGTGGCACACTGTTCCCCCAATTAGAATGCACCATATTGCATCTTGGGTGCATGCCAGGGATATATAAGACTGACAAGCTTTTATTTCTCACAGGTATCATAAAAAAACAGACACACCAAGAAAGTCACACCAGGAAAGCAATATAAAGTTTTACACTGGCATGCGATGGGCTCCGTTTAATGGGCTAGCGCTAGCTCATAACCAAAGCTGAGATGCACCCAGCATATGGGCACAGTGCTAACGTAAAGGAAATTAACTCTGTTCACAGGAGCCCGTAGCCGGTGGCATTTATCCCCCACTGCTTTCAAACTGATGGCTGCCGCCAGGAAGCCCAATCACAAACAAACACATTTTGCCTCATGACGCACAGCCCAGCCCAGCACAGCACAGCACAGCCCAGCACAGCACAGCCAAGCACAGCACAGCACAGCACAGCACAACACAACACAGCACAGCACAGCACAGCACAACACAGCACAGCACAGCACAGCACAGCACAGCTCAACACAGCACAGCACAACACAGCACAGCACAGCACAGCACAGCACAGCACATTGCACTAACTCGCCTTTATGGCCACTGGGGGCCATCAGGAGCAACCTACAGCACGTAAAACTTACGCCATTGTCATTTGCTTTGAGAGCTCTGTACAATATGTTGGCTTTGTTGAGATAAATGGCCTGTTGACTGAGGCGGAGGGAGGAGTTTGTCGTCCCTGAGAGAGCACACAGGCATCAGAGAATGGGGCTCCAGGGCCAAGTGTATACAACATAAGCTCAGCTATGTGAGTTTGGCTGGCGTGAACGAACGGACTGTTCCATCATTAATTCATCTACCTCATGGTTCTTTAAAGTGTGTGTGTGTGTGTGTGTTCACAGTATGTGTGTGTCCATGTGTGAGAGTGGGGCCATCTTGTCTTTGTTTCAAAATGCAGAGCACTTTAATGGCGCTGTGAATATGTTGGAGAAGACAAGTCGACATCTGGGTTTGTGGGACTGTGGCTGCCTCAACATCATTTCAAGGCTTGGGAGGGGGGTGCATATGCTGGCACTCGGCTCCAGGTGCTAAGGACAAGTGTGTGTGTACATGTATTTGTGTGTGTGTGTGTGTTTGTTTGTTTATTTATCTTTTTTTGGGGGGGGGTGTGAGGGGACACTCATATCCCCCTTCCAGGCTCTAGTTGACATTCCGCTCGCCTCCACTCCTGGTGTCGCCCCAGAGAGCAGCCCTGCCTATCCACAAAGGATTCTCATTAGCCGCCAGCCGTATCCTCTCTCACAGGAGGAAGGATAAGAGCACTGCTCCTTTGTTCGGCCGGGCCGTGGGCCCTGACCTCAGATCAGCTCCATCATGAGCGTCAGATGCTGCACCAGATTAGCAGCAGGTGCTAAGTGGCATTCGCAGGGTTAAAGACACGGGAATAAAAGAAGATAGAAAGAAAAGATTTTTCACACAGAAGAATGGAACAAAATGTCAGTGTTGTGCAAATGGCTAGCCCACCCCTCCTTCCTCTCCCTTTTTCTCTCTCTCTCTCCCTCCCTCTCCACCTCCTCTCTGTTCACCAGCCTTCTTTCATCTTCGGGGCTGGAGAATTCTTTCTGCTCTCTGCCATGCCCACCGCTGGTGACATTTGGAGGACATGTGAGCACACAGAACCGGGGAGAAATATCTGCGGTGGGATTGGAGAATGTGAAATGAGTTTTCCACCGAGCTCGCTGGAGAAAATAAACAGAGGACACTGAATCTCTCAATGGTCAGATCGAAGTGATATGGCGGCCTCAGAGATTTTCTACTGGACTTTTTATTTCACACAAAGTTGGATGCGTTTACATAAATCTTAAGTGCTAGAGTTTTTCATGAGTAAACTTTTTCCAACACACACAGCGTTCTTTACCCACTGGGAATCTACGAACTATACTTGAGGCCAAATTACTTTGCCTCGAACACATCAGGGCATGAAATATAGATGGAGTCAAATTAAAGCAAGTTCATGCCAGTGCAAGAAAATGAAATAACAAATAAAAGTTTTATTCCACAATCCGTTCCTGCTATTTTAACATAAAGCGCTCTCTCAGGTCGGCACGCGGTACAAGCGAGACCCACACCGGTGGTTTGTCAGCAACAAGCATCTCCTAGAAACCCCTCTCGAAGGCCCCATGAAATCATGAGGGAGTCGGTGTGAGTGCCCATACTGGGGTATGGGAGACCATCACTCACTTGTGTAGCTGCTGATTCAGTTGCTCATAAATGTCAGCAGAAACTTGCTATAAAGTGACGCCTGGCCTGGGTGAGATTTATCATGAACTACAGCTAGTGCCAGGATAGCGACAGCCTGAGTCATTCGTAGCCACAATCCAGTTGCTGTAAGACACCATTAGATGCTGTGCACGGTGAGACTTAGGTGCTTGTGTGTGAGGGGTTGTATATTGCTACTATTCATAGCCACTGAAGTGTAGACGGTGTGTAGGACTGGAAAGACAAATGTAAGAAATGTCTGCAAATTCACTCTGATGGTGGCAGTGCAAAAATATATGTTAACAATGTGCCACCTAATGGTTATTAGCAAAGGAGATGCTCAATTTTTCATTCCTAATTGAAATAGTGAGACTTTAATTTACTACAGAGCATATATCTCCATGAGTGCAATGACCTGCATCAGCTATGAATCTTGGGAATAGAGCGCTTTTACTGAGAAGCACAGAGACTGCTTGGAGCTTCTCCAGCAAGCCTGTCTGAGGGACACTTGCGAGGGGTGTGCAACCCCTCCACCCCCGTCCCTACCCCCCACCCCTATCCCCGTTCTCCCAAAGCCAATCCAAAAGAATCCTCTGTGAGAAAAATCATTTGAGTCAACGAGGCTGGCCGCCCCAGTTGTGAGCTCGTAAGCTCCCAAGCTATGCGGTGGTGGCGGAACACAAATATTTACAGGCGGCATGTCCTCTGATGGCGCTGGCATCGCAAACATGCCAGCTCATTCCGGGGGGCTCGCCACCGCCACCGCCTCCCCTCTGCCCGGCCGGATTAATGAGGAGTGGGCCAGTGGGAGCGATGACTGGGCATTTCATTAGCAGCTGAGGCACAAAGACTTTTCCCTATATGCAGCCTACTGCCTGCCTGCCTGCCTGCCCGCCTGTCAGATACAAGGCTGGACTGCATGGCCACCGTCTGCTAAATCAAAAAATAGCCCCGGCAGTTTCATTATTATCATTTTTTAAAAGTGCAATCGAATAATGCATTAGCGAGAGCAGAACATTAAGCTATCTATCGATCTGACTTGGTAAACCCATCTGACAGTGACTTTAATGAGGCAACTTGTCAATACCCAGCACAGACCATGCATTTGTTAACATATCGATAATTTTATCTACCGATGATTATCTTGAGGTCGTTGACCTTCTGCAATAATTATTCTGCTTACATCTTGAGTGCCAAACACTCAGTGAGGTCACTGGTGCACGAATGCAATTTCATCCTAATGCATTCAGCACTGAATAGAGTGATTTGTAAGGCCAATCATCTAAACCATTATTGCACATGACATGCACCAAAAGAGAATCCAAAGGAATCATATTCGGCTTACAGCACCTTTCAGCTTGAGCCGCCGCATTTGGGATGCAGCTGATCAACTTGGCACTATCCTGACACAACCCATCCCAAAAACAAGCCCTCAGACTGGGGCTGCAGCAAAGGAGAAGAAGCACAAAAGAACAAAAGTTTAAAAAAAAGAGAAAAAAAAAGAAACACACTCTGCTCTGAGGCCGGACTGAAGGGAGAAAAAGAACAAAAGAAGAGGGACAACATGTGGATGAAAGAGCAAACAACACCAAGGAGAACTGAAGGAGGGAAAGAGTGAATATGGGGGAAGAGGAGAGGAGAGGAAGAGGAGAGGAGAGGAAGAGAGACCAGGACCAGAGGAATCTACAGACATGAACAATACATGAGAAAAAAAGGCAATCAAGATGGAAGAGTGAGAGGATGGGAAAATAAGAATGAAGAGAGGAATAGGGGAAAGAAAAGAAGAGAGGGAAGGAGGGAGGGAGAGAGACATACTGTAGAGAGACGAAAGAGAGTTAGGGAAAAGGAGATGGAGGGAGAGAGACAAAGAGAAAGAGAGAGAGAGAGAGAAAGAGAGTAGAGACAGATAGAGAGAGAGAGAGAGAGAGAGAGAGAGAGAGAAAGAGAGTTAGGGGAAAGAAAAGGGAGGGATAGAGACAAAGAGAAAAAGAGAGAGAGAGAGAGAAAGAGAGTAATCATACTTTGACAAATTTACACACATAATCCCAGGATTCCAAAACATGTGTGAGCAAGAAATGTTATCTGTCCTACTCGGACAGCAAGGACAGACAGCGGCCCTAGCTGCCAAATATGTCACTGAATGCCATAAAGTAAGGGACAGTGGA
>JASCQY010000057.1:7732696-7746244 GCA_030264315.1 Sardinella tawilis | reverse complement strand
GTGTGTGTGTGTGTGTGTGTGTGTGTGTGTGTGTGTGTGTGTGTGTGTGTGTGTGTGTGTGTGTGTGTGTAAAAAGCTGCCAGGCATGCAAGAAGAGGCAAGAGGAGGCGAGGGAAGAGGAGAGGCAGCTGCTTCACCTTGCAGATTTCTGCAGAGTCCGCCGTTAGCTGCGGTGCTACCACTGACCTATATTTCTGCTCCGAAGAGAACACGTGGGGTATCAGCAAGCACAGTGCCCAGATCAGCCTTGCTCCACTCCTCCAAAGCCAGAGACTGGGGAAGAAAGAGGAAGAGATACAGACAGAGAGAAAGAGAGAAGAAGAAGAGAGAGAGCAAAGGAGAAGACAGAAAGAGAGAACAGAATTGGCAAAGAATACCAAGCAAATCACTTGTTCTGACTTCCGGCCCAATCTGGTCCAGCAAACACATGTGCGGCATATACACACAGTCTCTCAAATTCTCTGCACACATTCGGGCTTGAGTTCAGTTCAGCTGGAGCTATTCACTCTACCCACAGAGCAATGATGACACAATTTTTCTAATGTATTCTCAGGCTGGCTACCTTCCCCCTTCTGGTCTGTTTAATATGGATATCCTAATGGGGATAGCTGTAATACTCGAGCACTGGGCACCATGAATATTTGAGACTGGTGAGCTCACTGATCTGCTGACCAGTGGATTTGAGATTTCTGAAGTGGTGGACATGGATGTTTTCGAGCATGTGTGAATGTGTGTGTGGGTTAATTTGTTATGGATGTATGTATGCATATAAAAGATGTATGAACTGTGTGTGTGTGTGAGAGAGAGAGAGAGAGAGAGAGAGAGAGCATAAGCCTTTGCTGTATATTCCATATGTCCTGTGGTGAAATGTGCATTTCATGGGGCACATTTAGACCCCTATATGTATACTGTATGCATCGATGTGTGGACGAGCTCCGTAAAGAAGCCACCATGTCAGCAGTGGAATTAGGAATAGCAATATTTGCGGCTCTTCTCAGTGCGTGGCGTGCCGACTCTCCGTGGCTTGTGTTGGGACTTCAGAGGCAGATCTGCCAGCCTCCTCTCCCTCTCAGCTGGGGGCTGCTCTGGGCGGCCGACATGAAGAGACGTCCTTCTGTTCCGCTCGTGGCGGGGGGGCTCGGTCACACACACTCTTAGCCGTTTATACCCCCTTGCATGGAAGTGCTGCACCGCGGAGCCCGCCGGCCCCACCGGCTCCACCGGCCCCCACGCTGCACTGCAGTCTGTGGAGAAGGCCGCCTCAGAGACTTCCAGAAACAACTAGTGCTGTCTCTAATCGCTCAAGAGTCGGCTGGGCTTGGATATACTGTACAGCACAATAGGCTCCACTCTGTGGAAGAAGCGTTGGGTTGAACTTAGAGGCTACAGAAAGGCAAATTGGCTCTGTCATTTATTGGCTCTCTCTGTGCACACTGATAGAACTTGTTAACTTAAAGGTATAGTTCGGTATGTTACACTTTAAGCCTGTTTTCTGCATTGCCCAGGATGCAAACAAGTGGTTAACACCGAAATCTCGACGATTGGTCCTGTCGCAGATATTTTGCTGCTTTAGAATCTTCTTTGTAGGGCTTCAGCATTGCTCGCTGTCCTTAAAAACACCCCTAAACATTTGTTTTAAAAGATGTGCAACTCACGAGTGGTTACTGGCCTTCAACGATCTTCCATAGCAAGTTTTGTAGAGAAATACAACTTCTGTCGTCTTTTATTTCCTAAATCCTGGAACTACTTTTTCCAGATACCTCACAACCGTGTATAAACTTCCGCTCTGTATTTGAATCTGAATATTACAGAAAGAAGTTGTATTTCGAAGAGATATTCAGATTCAAATAGCCACGACAGGACCAATCGTCGAGATTTCGGTGTCAACCACTCGTTTGCATCCTAGGCAAAACAGAAAGCGGGTTTAAAGTGTAAAATACCAAACTATACCTTTAAAACGATTAATTACATGATCTACATGTACCTGACTGAAAGTAGTCCTAATTAAAGTCAGCTGATTTCGTGAAGAGTTGGAAAAAGTCTGCCATAGCGGTTTGATGGCCCCCATCTGTGCTCTGCCTTTAGCCACTGGCCCCTCCCCTGTGCCAAATCCATAATGCTTGTCACATTAGAATCCTTCCATGTCTGTCAGAAATGTCCCCCCTGAAACCTCCTCCCATCACCTAGTCCACCACTGGCTCTCTCAGCTGTCAGTCACACCAGAGCCAATCAGAATGATCTGAGATCTGCAGGATCGCTCACCTCTCCCTCACCTCCCCCTCCCCAGCTGATCTCACCTCAGCCAGCCCCAGAAACCATCCTCTCAGCCATCAGACAAATTATTATTATTATTCCTTTTTGGTTTTAGCCGTTCATTTCTTTCATTTCTGCGTCAAGGCTCATTGTCCTCACCTGCTTTTCTCAGTTCCACTCCTCTCCTCTCTCCCCTCTCCTCGTGACTGGAGGATTGTGGGTGTTTTCTGTTATCGTTTTATTCTGAAATGGGGAAAAAAAACAGCAGCTGTTGTAGGCTATAGCCTGCGAGGCAAGCGCTGATCTCTAGAGAGACACTGCTTTCTGAGCACTTAAAGGTAATTACTCCCGTCTTAGGGAGCGGTGGCACGTCAGCATGAAATCAGTGCAGTCATGCATCCCTCCCCTCCAGCCACTGGCCAAGCAGGGGAAAACTGCCTCTGCATTACAGACCCTTCTACATAATGGCCCCTTTAATAATACAAGTGACATGCTAACTTCTCCAAGCCTGCTGCCGCACCACTGGCAGTGCAGTAGTCCCAGGACAGACAGTGTATAGCCTGTTTTGCTTTTGAATTATTTTAGAGGCACACTGATCTTATTTGTTCCTTGAATATACAGTACAGACAAGAACAGGTACTACAGGGCTACAGATCTGCTTACAGTGTTCCTTCCTTCCGTCTCTGGCTTTAGGCCTCAGAGGAACCAGTGTTCCGGCCCCTCTTTACTGCCTTTACCCATTCACTTGCAGCCTACTACCTTCAACAGGCCTCATTTGTTATGACTTTCAAAATAAAGGGGAGAACCACTTGGAAAAACAAATGCTAAAATCATTTGAAAGACACTTGGTGCAAGAAACAATTAATGTGACCTCTTATCTCCTCTTCTCTTCTCTTCTCTTCTCTTCTCCTCTCTTCTCTTCTCTTCTCTTCTCTTATCTCCTCTTCTCTTCTCTTCTCTTCTCTTCTCTTCTCTTCTCTTCTCTTCTCTTCTCTTCTCCTCTCCTCTCCTCTCCTCTCTCTCTGTGGACAGCTGCCCATCCTGGTGTCATCGGTGGTGAGTCTGTACTTCCTGGAGCTGACCGACATGTTCAAGCCAGTCCGCTCGGGCTTCAGCTGCAACGACCGCAGTCTGAGTCTGCCGTACATCGAGCCCACGCACGAGGCGGTGCCCTTCCTCATGCTGCTCAGCTTGGCCTTCGCTGCTCCCGCCATCACGGTAAACGCGTAACTCCATTATGCTATCTGCTAAAACAGCCCATTGGTCTTGGTTTGTTTATCCGTGCTGCTGGTATCCAAAGCAGGAAATGGTGGGCTTTCTGAGTCTGCTGTTTTTCATACTGTCTCTCTGTCTGTCTGCCTTTACTGTCTGTCTGTTACTTTGAGGTAAGCTTACTGTTGCTGAGAACGTGATTGGTTTTAACAGGCTGATATGTTAAAAGAATCACCATGAATTACATGAGTGATGAGGAATGTTACAATGGTGACAATGACATCTCAGGAGCTGTTTTAATTTTAGCTCAGGAGAGGGATTTATTTTTGGAAAATAGTAAAGGAGGGAGTATGAGAATCTTAGTCTTACAGTAAATCCACCAAAATGAGATTAGTTTCGTTCTAAACCTCTCAATCTGAAGGAATGTGGAAGACTAGTGGTATGTTTGAACTGAATGATGCTTCAGTGATTCCCTGAGGTGATCTGGCCCTGATGGTCCCTGACAGCTAGGACTGTGTGAAAGATTGACATACACAATGGGTAATTCAAAACCGGAAGCCCTGTGAAGCCTTCGAACATTTTGCCCTGGATAATATAAAAACATCTGGATCCTTTTTGTGCTTCAGATTTACATGGTACTGAGAAAATGTGAGAAATTGTGTGTGTTGTGGAGAATATTATATCCCTGTATTAAGCTTTCTCTCAGTATATACTCAGAGTATACATTGTTGGATTCCCTATAACCTAATCTGCTCCACATACAGTCGCATGTTGCTTTAGATAAAAGATGAAACTGTGATTACTGTAGCGTGAGTTTGTGTGGCCAGTCACTGATTGTGAGAGCAGAGAGATATTTAACAGGGATTCTGGCCTATGCTCGCCACGGCCGAATCCCGTTGGCTGGGAGTCCACCAACCCTGCAAATAGCTCCCTGCATCTCTAGGCACAGATGCCCAGTTGGATTGAGGAGTGGCGCCTGGGCAGGCGTCTGGCGCAGGCTGTATTCACCATCCCGATCTGTGGAGGCACTCCAGGGCAACCCTAGTTTGATGGCATGGGCTTGTATCTGGCTGGGAAAAGACTTCACAGATGGGCAAGATGCTGCCATGAACAGAAATGATACCCCATGTTACCAAGAGGTTGTGGACCGTGCGTATATTGAGTGCAATATCATAACCAGTAGTGTTATCTGTGCTTGCATCTGTGCCCTCTTTCTCGACAGGCTGTAGACCTAAAATTCTTTATTTTTGTTAAAGAATTTTCACAGTTATGACCCTGCATTCATCCAAGTATCTCGTCCACCAGAAAAAAAAATGATTGGATTGGTTAATTGTCAGCAAATCTCTCAGAGGCAGCGGATAATGTACAGTCTTTTCATTGTATTTATAGTCCTTATCTGAATTTCACACCTTCAGAGTTGACAGGCCGAAAATCTTTACTTGACGGATAATGCTCTATTTGTGTCCTAGAGTCTTAAAAGCTCCTTCATTCCCCTGCTAAAAGTCCAGAACAAATGATCTAGTTTTTGAGGAGACTTTGTCTGTAACAGCCTACATGTGTATGACTTGAATTTCTTTTGTCTTTTTTTTGCATTACAGTAAAGATAGAATCTTTACAAGTGAAATGAAATTGACAGGTGTATTCAGCATAGAATTCGGATTTTCCTGGTTATGTATAGAAAGTCGATCTTAGTGAAGGATATAGCTGGCAGTCTCTTTGACAGCGAGACAGAACTCCCCAATCATTTGACCTGCTTCACTGCTAACAGCACAGTGAATATACTGTAGAGATCCCTCAGCGCCGTTACAGAACATTTCTGCTGGCGTGCACAGACAACAGCAATATCTCAGGGAGGGATTGTAAGAACCAGGGAGGCATCTGTGCTGGAGCTCCACCACTGCTATTTGATAAGGCATTCCTTTTAGCTCCATGCTCTCCTAGCAACGCAAAGAGCTGGTCTCCATGGCACTCTGGCAGACTTGGATTCCGGAGTGCCCACTCAGTGCCCACTCAGTGCCCGCCCCTGACGGCCCCCTCTCTCTCTCCCGACTGACGCCCACCACGGGGCACTGGTGCAGGGTGGGTTTGTCCGCATATACCCCCCCCCCCCCCACCACCACCACTATCATCCCTCCATACACACACACACACACACACACACACACACATACACACACAGCAATCTAACCCCTTTGTGCTGTGCATTCATAACGCTGTAAATCTGTCCTTCCCCTTATGTGAGCTGCTGGGGGTGAATTGGAAATGCTGCCCTGTTCCTATGTGTACACATTGTGTGTGTGTGTGTGTTTGTGTGTGTGTATGTCTGTTGCTGTCGTTCATACTGCATGTGTTTGTGTGTGCATTTGCAGGTTTGTATTTGCGTGTGTGTCAGTGTGCATGCATAAATGTGTGTGTGCGTGCTGCTGTGTCTAGAGTATTTTGGTGTGTGAGAGCTTGCTTTTGTATGCAGACATGCATTCACGTTTTTGTGTGTGTGTCTGTTTGTGTATGTGTGCGCGTGCATGTGTGTGTGTGTGTGTGTTTGTGCGTGTCCGTATGTCATGGTAGCCAGGGCCACAGCGCCTAGCCGAGCTCTCATGCAGAAACGCGTTGATTATTTCACCCTCGGCTTCCCACTGAGTTCTCAAGGCATATTAGTCTGTTGTTATGGAAATGACAGGGAGGATAAATGGTTCTGAAGTGTGAACTCCCTCTGTCTGGGGAGAGACATGCCAATGCTGATGGAATAGCCAGTTATGTGTAACATTGCATTTTTACTGTCTTGTTTGTGTGTGAGCGTGTGTGTGTGTGTGTGTGTGTGTGTGTGTGTCCCAGTTCCAATTAAACATGTTCTGCCCCATGAAATGGCCCATGAAAAAGTCTTGTTCCTGATAGAGGATTGGATGAGAAGGGCACATGTGGTTAATGACACTGAGGCAAATTCACTGGGCCCACTTATATGTGAGGATATGTGAGTGGCTGGCGTCATGCTTTGGTTCGTATAAAAACGCATCCCTCTGCACAGGCTGTGTTTCAGTCAGAACCTCTCTCGTCACATAAATATAAATTACTGGCCATCCACTGCTAAGTCCTGAGGGTAGGGTTTCATTCTGGACAGGATCCCTGTCCATCCAAGCGTGCTGAATGAATTCCCCCTTGGATAGCACGACAAATCCGGAAGACATCAGATGAGAATACTGACATAGTTCACAACATTTACACTACATTTGCTGATGAAACTTTGCCCTAGGTAGACGTGTGGAGAACGTCAGAGAGGAGAGGAGAGGAGAGGAGAGGAGAGGAGAGGAGAGGAGAGGAGGAGAGACTGTAGAATTGGGTGTTAAATGTAGCCTGCAGGCGTTGCCGGCTATTAAAAGACAAGAGTGCGTGAGGCTGTGGCCAGACTCAAGATGACCGTCGTCCTGACGTCTCGAGTCATGAATCATCAGAGATGTTGGATGATTGCTCCGCTTCAGTGATGTAACCCGCCTAACCTGCAGCCATCCTCTCGTTATTGTGAGGTCACAAAAGTGTAGTCATGGCAACATGGCACCAAGTCTGAGGTGAGTGCCAAGCAAGTCAGTCCTTTAAATCCTGGTGGCCGGATCAAACCGCAATGACCATTAGTGGTTGTGCCTGAAATGTGGTTAATTACAGCAATGATATGATCTCACACCCATTCATGACGCTTCACCCAAACAGAAAGAGGACAGATGGGATTGCTTTGGTTTTAGTGCCACTCTCTGCATTGCTGCCATGCGCCTGATGGCTCTTATGTTTCTCCCCAGTTCCCACTCGAAAAAAAAGAAATCCCACCGCAATGCAGATGTCACATATTTTAAAAATGTAATCCTTTTCCATTACGGGAAATGTTCAAACCAATCACGTGTAATTGCTTCTGATGAAGAAGTCCATAGAATATTCTGATTGGGATTAATTGGAAAAAATCACAAGCCACTAAAACGGGTGACAGTCAAATTAGTGTCAGCAAGAGATAATGTGTGCGGCATGCCAGCAAAGGAATTAATTTACCTCCTATATGAGCAATAAGCTGTGATGGGATTCCACCAACACTGCACCTGATTTTTGCCCGAATTCTGGCAGGTTCACATTCAGCCTCTAATCTGCCACAGGGTCAGACGGGCAGAAGACCCACATCTCCCATAAGCCATAGAATAGGATTTGATTTGCTATATTAAAGCTGCCATCCATGTCTGCCCTTGATCTGATCTCCTCCGGTCTCGGCGTGCCTCTCGTACCTCTCGTGCCACGCGACAGATTTGGTGTCAGGTGGGAGGTTGCCCCAGGTGCTCCGGCCCCCTGCTGCGCTGCCAGTTGTCCCATTTTTTTTTTCTTTTTGGGATGAGCGGGACAAGCATCTCCGTATCCATCAGCCGGACAGGCGGAGCAGCTGCGGAAAGTGGCGGAACCAACACGGGAGTGATGAAGCTCACAGCGGCTCGCTAGCCTCTGGGTGTGGCGCTGGGCAGTGCTGCTCCGCGCCGTTCCGTCTCGTGCCAGGACAGACCAGCTATATGCTTAGCACCTCCTTTGCCAGGCCTGGGCGTTGACGGCGGCTGACATCAAAACTGGCGCCCCCGTCGTGATTTAAACTCCTCACCCGTGTCAAAGCCAAACGCCACGCATGCACAAGCTCCACCAGTCTTGGCGTCTGTGCAGGGCACAGCACAGCACAGCACAGCACAGCACAGCACAGCACACAAAGGCCAAGTGTCTGCCAATAGCAAAAGAGTTTATTTTGGAGGGTTACTTGTCCCAGCAACACACAGACTAGTCTTGACCCCGATTTCAAGCCCTCCACCGATTCCTCCATCCAAGCTATTCACAGTCATTTCCCTTTTAGAGATCGCACAGATACACCTGAAGATAAGACCTCTGGGTGATTTTAAAAATGCAGTAGCCATGGAAATGTGTTATTTTATTCTCTCTTCATTTGTGTCCATTCTAAACCACAAGTGGCCTGAAAAGCCACTTTTCACTGGAAATTAGTTATTACTGCCTAATTATATATTTATAGCATTCTTTAATTCAGGAATGGGCTACTTTGGGTTTCAGAATGACCGTGGGTTACTAATTACAAATGATGTTTTCGTATCGATTGATCTTGCACATTGTGCGCAACATGGCACCTTGTCAGTGTACAACAATGTCTGTCCCATTTGATCAGCCAATTACAGTGAAGAATAGGATAAACCTTGGAGGAGTAGATGCTGAAATGAAGTAAACAAAACAGACGACAAACAAACAAACACTAGCTTGCTGTGGCGTACCCTCTACCTGATGAGGACAATGGAGATTGATGGGATACAAGGAAGTGTTTCAAGGACAGTAGCCATCCCAGCTACATATTGATTTGGAATCTGCTGTCTCTCTGCTTTCTGCCTTTGAACTTCATCCACCATCATTGTCAAGTGGAGGCCAAGTGTGAGGGTTGCTTTAAGAAGCTGCAGCAGCATGTCTCAGTGCGAGGCTTGTGTGCTCACAGAGGGGCTTTCTGCAGGATAACACTCGGCCTGCCATTGACCTTTTACTGTGTGAGTTTATGGAGCCAGGCTTAGGTCATATGCACAAAGACAGCACCTGGGCTCCAAGGAGCTGACGCGAGGTGTGTGACAGCAGGTCACATGGGGGGCATGGATGAAGACAACACTATGTGTGCTTGTACTTGTGTGCATGTACAGTATGTGTGTGTGCATGTGTGTTTGTGTTCTCTCGCTCTCTCTCTCTCTTTCTCTGACGTCTGTGTGTGTGTGTGTGTATGTGTGTGTGTGTGTGTGCACACATGCATGTGTGTGTGTATGTGTGTTTGTGTTCTCTCTCTCGCTCTCTTTCTCTGACGTCTCTGTGTGTGTGTGTGTGCACGCATGCGTGTGTGTGTGTGTTTGTGTTCTCTCTCTCTCTCTCTCTCTCTCTCTCTCTCTCTCTCTTTCTATGTGTGTGTACATGTGTGTATATATATGTGTATATGTGTGTGTGTGTGTGTCTGTGTGTGTGTGTGTGTGTCCACTTTCATGTGTGCTCTGTGATTTCACTCTGAAAGTGCAAGTCACACAAAGTTAAGCAGGTGTACGCTAAGAACAAGGTCATTCTAGAATATCATTTCAGAGTCTGCATGCTCAAGTAAGCAAAAGCGTGTCCTGCTTACAAGGGTGCTTGGGACACCTCCTGCCAGCCCTCTGCATATGCATGCCCACCACAGTGCCCTCTGTGCCCGCCCCGCACAGAGAGAGACAAGAGAAAAGTAGGCCTCCCACACTACAGTTCTTGCCCCAGGCTTGTACCTGCGTCTCTGGCTCCGCAGCTGATAAATGATATTTGAGTCCCACTGGGAATACTATGGGGGAGGATAGCGCTGCGAGCCGAGCTAGGATAGCTAGCATGGGCATTCTGGGAGCATTAAATGACACTGTGGGCACGTGTAATTGTGTTGGTGGACTGCAGAGGACATCGGATCCGGTGTGGGCCTGCTGTATTGACCGGGTGGCTTCTGTGCCCACAGATAATGATCGGAGAGGGGATTCTGTTCTGCTGCCTCTCCAGGCGGCACAATGGGGCAGGAGCCGAGGCCGACATCAACGCCGCCGGCTGCAACTTCAACTCCTACATACGCCGGGCCGTGAGGTTTGTGGGTAGGTCACCTTTCATAGAGTGTGTATGTGTGTGTGAGTGTGTGTGACTGGTTCTGCGTTTGGCTGTAGAGGTTCTTGGCTTTAATTTAAGATGACACTGTATATATGTGTGTGAATGTGGTTATGACTGTGTGTGTGTATGTGTGTGTGTGTGTGTGTGTGTGTGTGTGTGTGACTGCATCTCACACAGGTGTCCATGTTTTTGGGCTCTGTGCCACTGCCCTCATCACTGACATCATCCAGCTGGCCACGGGCTACCACGCGCCGTACTTCCTGACCGTGTGCAAGCCCAACTACACCAGCCTCAACACCTCCTGCGACGAGAACGCCTACATCATGGACGACATCTGCTCCGGCGCCGACCCCGCCGTCATCAACGCTGGCAGGTGGGTCACCTGTGACCTCTTCACCTTTCACCTCCCAGCCATATCTGATGAATTAGGCAAATGAGTTCCCAACATCCTTCCTTGTTCCCTCAAAAGTAAGCCGGGCTAAAAGTTTGACACAGCGGCTGCTCTTGTGCGGTTAAGGCATCATAATATTGCTTGATGAGATTAAGCAGGGACATTTGACCCCTGCAATAATTGCTCCAGCCACAAGTACACACACTGACCCGCAGTGCTGACGAACTCAGAGCTGGCTTTCAAGCCTCAGCATGTACAAGACTAGCCACCATTCTGCACAGTGACACAGCATTCAACACAGCGCCTGCCTGCCTTCACACAAACGCTCCAAGGCGTGGATTAGACCTCTTCGATAGGTCAACCCCGCGGGGGGGATGTCACAGCCCCCCGACAGAATGAATAGACCATACAAGCAGCTTATCAGCGCTCACTGGAAACACTTTCACAACCAGTACAGAGAGAGAGAGAAAATGTCTTTTCACAGGCTGGTTCTCAGCAGGGGGTAGGGAGTGTGTGTGTGCATGTGTGTGTGTGTGTGTGTGTGTTGAGGGGTGGAGGATGGGGTGAAAAGGGAAGATCAAGCCGTCTCTCTCATTAGGCCTCATTTCTCCCCGTTCCGTGCTCCAGATTAGGGTGCGCGCACACGCTCGCACTGCCTGGTGTGCGTCGCTACGTGAGGGGCTCATGAAAGCCCCCGCATGCACCACCCATGCGCTCCCTGGGGCGCAGAACAGCAGCTGTAGATTAGGGCAGAAGCCGTTTGAAGTACCTTCCCCACACACTCCCCATAACAAGGGCAGCTTTCAGAGAAAGTGCCGGCGCTGCCACGTTTAGGTAATGAAAGAAAAAGGCCGTTTTAAGCACCCAATGGAGGGCGGGTCGCATAGAAAGACTTCAGTTTGGATTAGTTAGGGGGAAAAATGCACAATGCAAAATGTCATCCTTATGGGGTGTGTTTTGTAATTGACTTTGAACTCAGACCATTTTGTAGCTGACAGAGAAGTGTGCTACCTGTTACAGTAAATACACCATGCACTATGGCACTAGGATCCTGTATCTGTGAGAGTGGTCATGTGTTCGTAGATAAGCCAGGCTCTCTAGTTAGCAGATGCTCGGCTCGTGCAACATGAGACTCGGGACTTGAGCTCTAGTTGCCCGATTACAACTGCTCCTCCAACATGCCCGAAAAAAGTGTGTCTGAAAGTGTGTGCATTTCAGTAAACCGTAAATCTTGTAGTTGCTGCCATGAAAAAGAGCAGGGATGCAGAGGTTGGTGATGGTGGTGGAGGTGGAGTTGGATGGCCTCTGGCTGAGATGGTGGTGGTGGTGGGGTTGGATAGCCTCTGGCTGAGGATGGAGGTGGAGTTGGATGGCCTCTGGCTGAGGTGGAGGTAGTGGTGGTGGAGTTGGATGGCCTCTGGCTGAGATGGAGGTGGAGTTGGATGGCCTCTGGCTGAGATGGAGGTGGTGGAGGTGGTGGATAGCCTCTGGCTGAGGATGGAGGGGGATGGCCTCTGCCTCAGGTGGAGGTGGAGGTGTTTCTCTCCTCTCTCACTGAGTGCACATGGAGATGCTCCTACTCACGGGGAGACCATAACAAACATCAGCCAGGGTTTTGTTTATGCTCGCTACAAACAGATCAAACCAGGCGTTAAATATCATCGGAGTCTGTGGAAACATTCAGCATGGCACTGCAGTAGCTCCAAGGGTAAACAGACAAACCCTCCGCTCCTCCCCCAGCCAAAATGGCTGTGTGTGCTTGCGACTTGTCACAAGCTGGGCAACATGCACTTTCCAATAAGTCACTGCTGGGACTGTGATTTTTAGCTTGGGTTTGTGCTCTCGTTCTATAAACACACTGGTTACTGTAACATCATTGCCCAATGGCTCAGCCAGTGATGAGGAATTAAATCCAAGGTTTGCCAGTTCAAGGAACTGGGAGAGAAGCATTTCTTCATGGAAGATGGAAGATGCATTTGGAAAAAAAAGAAGAAAAAACCTCCATGGAATCGAGTTCCCTGAGTTGTAAAATAATCATTTTCCAAGGCTTGCATGCACTGAATTGCCAAATGTCAAAACTTTACCCCAAATTGTCTTGTCAGGTTAAAACGCTTGCAAGGTTTCTAAGTGGATGGTGTGCCGAAGTGAATCGACTGCCTTGAACTGAAGCCATTCTTGAGGTGGTTAGAAGGCATGATGAATGCTTCATGCCCATCTTTAAAGGCATTTAGCTTGCCAGAAGGGGTGAGAAGCGGGTTGTGCTAAAAACAAGGTCTGCTGGAAAAGTGGAGACGGAACACTTACAACTGAGGCTCTGCTCAAATAAAACACCACCTAAGCCGTCCCATCTGCACTGCAAACACACAGGCTGCCAGTGGGTTTTATCACTTGTAGACGTAACAAAATACAGATCATGGTTTGAAAAGCCGTCCCTTTACGTCTTCATGACTTTAATTCCTCTTTTGCTCTCTGTTTTCAGAAAATCTTTTCCTTCCCAGCATGCTACTTTGGCATCCTTCGCCGCCGTCTACGTCTCGGTGAGTAATACGCAGACGCCCACGCCACACAGAGCTCCGTGTCGGCATCAGACCGCTCACACTGCAACCAACGCTCCATCTGACTGCATTTCTCTCCTCCACCGCCACCCCCCTCCTCCCCTCCCCACCCGTCTCTCTCTCTCTCTCTCTCTCTCTCTCTCTCTCCATCTCTCTCTTCACCGTGGCCCTGTTTCATTGCTTCCCCCTCTCTCTCCTTACTGTACCTCTCTGCACTAAAGAACTTTCAAATCGCCATTTTCTCTGGCGTGTCTCTAACTTAGCTGGCTTTTGTTTGGCTCTTCAGCACGTCTCTCACACTCTCTCTGTCTGCCTGTTCTTCCCCACACAGTAGTTCAGTGAGGCTCTGTCTCACGCCGCCAGGTCCCCTTGTGTCACCTCTTTTCTCTTCCCCTCACTCTGTCTCACGCCGCCAGGTCCCCTTGTGTCACCTCTTTTCTCTTCCCCTCACTCTGTCTCACGCCGCCAGGTCCC
>JASCQY010000057.1:7682039-7697039 GCA_030264315.1 Sardinella tawilis | reverse complement strand
ACACAATAGCAAATGATTGCTTCATTTGTTCCCATTTGTCAGACAGGGCTATTGCCATTGTGTCATGTAGCCTAAGCATGGTGCAGTCAGACCCGAGTCTATGTCATAACTCTAGACAGTAATGCCTCTGCCCGCTGGACCTGGCCTGTGTCCCTGCTCTGACTAGGGCCTGATTTATTCTGTCCCATCATGTGCTGTGCTGGCTGTGCCTTGTCTCGCCTATTATTAGCCTGCTTAAAACACACCACATCCAGGGACAGACCGGGCACCTGGTAAAAGTCATTGAACCCTGTTGCTGCTACAGGAAACACCATTCCAGGAATGGACATTCCCTAACTTCTGGTTGTCATGGTGCAACTGATAATGATATGATATGATATGATATGATATGATATGATATGATATGATATGATATGATATGATGTTATATTATATTATATTATATTATATTATGGAGAGATTATATTAGATATTATATGTTATTGTGTGCAGATATGCAGATTGTTATTTGCTAAGCAATATGGTGCTGCAGCATCTGCTCTGCTGTGCATAATTGTCTATTGCTGTGATGCAAAATGATTCCCTTTGCTGTTTCATAAGAGAGCATTAGGGAGGTTCAGCCTGGTAGATGATGAAACAATCCCATTGGCTGACTAGTCAGTCAGGTAGATGATGAAACAATCCCATTGGCCAACTATTCAGTCAGGTAGCTGATGAAACAATCCCATTGGCTAATTCCCATGGATGTCCTTCTCCTGACTTTCCTCCTCTCATCTGTGGGCAGCCTGTGGTCATGATGTCTTATTTATTGTTGCTCATTAGAAGAACAGGAGGAAGCAACGCAATGTCAAATGCCACAGCAGGGTTCAGACATGTCCCTCTCCACCCCTCGGCCACCCCGGTCTAAATGTGCCATGTGAGACGGCAGGGAAACATGACAGCCATCCCAGCTATTCTAGCAGGTCTCCAGCGTCCCAGCTAGGACCAGGCCTGCACAAGTCTCAGGCCAGGCACATAACTCATCTACTGAGAAACCCACTCTAAACCTAAATCACACACACACATATACACACACGCACACACACACACACACACACACACACACAGAGAGAGACAGTTTCCGGTGTCCTATGATGTCGACACAAATACTCACCATGGACTGTTCAGTTGCTGGTCTCTCTCCGTCTCTTTCTCTCTCTCTCTCTCTCTCTCTCTCTCTCTCTCTCTCTCATCTCCCCCTCTGTTAGCTGTTGCCACTCGGAGAGAAAAACGTTTTCTGTTCCTGTCTTCCCAGGGTCAGCATGGAGGAGGCCGACCTGTTGAAGGAGAGACTGCAGGCCATAACGGTATGACACATCCCTTTCGCCGGGCTCCGCTTAAAGACCAGACAGACGGCTTTAAAAGCTGCATTTGACAGCACAGCTGTCAAGATGCCTCTATGGAAAAAACTATAAGTGGGTCTAGGTTGAGCAGCTGTGGACAAATGGCCTCACTAACCTCATGCAGTAGATGACAGCAGGGGTGGGTGGAGTAGAGGAGGTGTTCATTGTAAGAATTGTGAAGGTCATATGTGCTGATGAGTAAGAGTCCGTTTGACTGAGTTCATTGGCGTGCAGAACTGAGAGAATGCGTGGAGTATGTGTGGTTTCTCTAAAGAGACCGCAGGCTGTTATACACACTCAGATACTCAACTTGCTGGTGATTGGGTTTGTTGACATGCATTTCGTGTGACTCTTTATAAGCCCAGCCTACTGTAAGCCAAGCTCAGCTGTCATTCATGTTGCATAGTTTAGGAACTTGTAAATTACAATCTGACATGGAAGAGCTGTGCATGAATGGAATATATGGATAACGACATTGCACTATCAGCTTGTTTTAGTAGCGCTTTAGACTACCAGGCAACAAATGTGTTGTTCATACATATATATAGTATTCTGTACTAGTATATACATTATATACTGTATGTATAGTATTCTGTCTCTCCCCGTAGTCTAAAAGCGTGCACTTTCGTGTTTATAATGCATCCTATCACTCTAAATAGATGACTGCCACTGATATATATGGTCTTCCTGGGGAGGTAGAGACTGAAGGGGACTTCCCAGTGTTGAGGTCAGAGGAGCTTGAGAAGAGATTTTATATCAGTGAGGGTCTGGAGTGGAATCCTATATTTAGTCCCCAGATGGACAGAGAGAGACAGTCAGGCTCTTCTCAGATTCTTCTTGCCCAGTCGGAGAGTCTTTCTCCGCTTTTCCTGGCTTTAAAATAGACCAGCAGATTTGCCTAAGACTAAGAGCTCGTAGTCGGATGTGGGGACTAAAATTGTGGCCACGCAAAGTGCTGAAATAGTTCACCAATGTGAAAATGTCCCTGACAGCCTGCAATTAAAAAGTAATGATCCACTCAGGTCACATGATTCATCCCTGTTGGAAGAGGCTGGAGGAAGAGCTGCAGAAGCCTCCACCAAAATGGAGCTTTTCTGTTTGAAAAACAATCTGGTGCATCAGCTTTCACTGACCACACAAGTAGCACTCATGTACTGTGGTTCTCCCAATGTATTGGGACTGATTTAATGATGATGATAAAACCAAACTGTTCATCCCACTCTGTTAATAATGGGTGTGATTCATCGCAGGACAAAAGACGAGTCCAGGAGGACATCGCAAAGAAAAGGAGACAGATTGAAGAGGAGAAACTCAAACTCCAATATCTGAAGGCAAGCATGGCTCCAGTGCTAATTGATATATAAGCTGTGTTGTTACAGTGAGAAGCTCTTATAGTGTTAGTTATATAGTGTTTCTGCGTCTCCTCACCTGTCCTGTCCTGTCCTGCTGCCCGTGTCACAGAAAAAGGCGCTGCGTGAGCAATGGCTGATGGACGGCCTGAGCGGCCAATCAGAGGAGGAGCAGGAGGCCATGAGAACGCAAGCCCAGGATGACCAGCAGCAGACCAAACTCTTGCAAAGCAACATCAGCAGGTACAATCAACGCTGTGCTGTTGGCAGATACAGTAGCCTTATATAGAACATAACTATGCAGGTATACACTCATACACACACACTCACAGCACACATGCAAACACACACACACACACACACACACACATGCATGCCAGCATGCTTACAGTATAAGCTTGTGTGTGCAGTACAATTGGATTGCAAAATTCATGCACACACAGAACATGTAAAGTACTGTACATCTACACAGCCATTCGTGTGTGTGTGTGTGTGTGTGTGTGTGTGTGTATGCTTGTTTTGGTGGAGTTGGATCCTTCCCTGAGGGGTGTGGAACTCTCTCCGGTCCTTCCCGTCAGAGATTACGTCCCTGACGTGGCTGTCCGACTGTGGTCAGTAAAAGCAGGCGGCTTGGGTGGGATTAGACCCAGATTGTCCACCTCAACCCACTTAAGTCTGGTGATGAGCTTTATGTGTCAACCACCGGTTACTCAGACGGCGTCCTCACGCAGCACATTATGTAACCCGTCTGCCCCTCCCCACTCCTCTCCAGCCTGTCTGCACAAACACACACGGGGCTTTATCAGGGCTTACTGAACACTTACTACACGTCTATGTGATCTAAACAAGCATCACAGCTAAACATTACGCTACAATAGGCCTTTCCTTCAGCCAATGCTTCAGTAGTTGGCCCAAGAGATATTAATATGCATTAATAAAACTCTAAATGCAGTAATTAGCATTTCTGTGCTGTCGGTATGAGTGTGTTGACACTTGCACACACTTCACATGAAAACAAATCAGAACCGTAAGAATCAATGTGAGATACAGTCTGTTATGAGTACCGACAGATGGAAGAATGACACTCTGTGTGACGAGCTTAACATGACAGTCCATATGTCATGATTGCAAACCCAGTGATGGTTTTCATGGTGCACCTCTGAAATCAAACTGCATCACAACAAATGCCACTCTATCAGTTGTTGTGCGGGGCACTATATTGAGCTATAAGCTCCTTGATTTCCCAACTCTAAGCCCAAATAGATGAAGCAGGGAAGACAAATAGGAACCTGGAAGCAATCTGGCAAAGCCTTTATCCCTCATCTCTGTGGCTGCTGCTCATTGGTCGCCTCAAATTAAGCCGCCGCCCACTGTGCGCCTTGCCGACCCATCTGAGAGAAAATCTCTGTCTCCAGACCATCATAGGTGTGTCTTTCATTTAGGCTGAGCAGTGAAAGCTGAGCCGTGTTCAAACAGTCGTTAAGAAAGGAATGGGCTCATTTGAGACAAGACCCCGTCTGCTCTGGGGTGGGAGTATTTACTATAGACTGACATGACATCACCTGCCACACAAGTGTCTGGCTAGGTCTTGTTAAAGCAAATGTGTTAAAGAGATGAGACACATCCATCCACTGTGTCCGCCCTGACATAGTAATTCACACAGAGGCCGCAGGTCGCCAGGCCATTTAGTCACTGCCACAGCAGTCATCTCACCTGTCTAATGAGGTGCTGTGATCTGATGGGGTGTGTGGACTGGAACTGAAGTGAACATGAGGCTTTTGAGTGCTTGTGCTATTTTTTACAACGCAACACATTTATTTCACACATCTGTGTGTATTCACAGTCCGACTCAGAATTAGGATTTGGTTGATATGAACATTGGCAAGTGATCATTCTCCTGTCTCACTCTCACCTGTTTATTTTGTGTTTATTCATTTTGTGCAGAGGTCTGACCCTTAGTCTATTACATTTGGGTTTGTCTTTTAAAGTTGAGATTTAAGATATTGCCCCAGCTGATTACTTGCACTTAACACCAAACAAAAAAAGGTTTGTCCCCATTTACAGTATGCTGTCCTGTGTTTGAAAAATAAAACCAAGGAGTAGAGTTCTTCTCTCTCAGAATGCAGACCTTGTCTGTATTCCTTGCAGAGTTCATCCCAACTTAATCTGCTCTTCCAGGTCCAGACTCCTCTGTTCCTCAGGGTTGCAGTGTTCTTCACTGCTCTAAATTACTTGTGAGCTCTCCTCCAAACGAAGAGCAATTAAGTCTCCACCATCCTCTCAGACACACTTTACCACACTACTACAGCCATCCCCAAGAGCTCAGGATGTCCACCATGGCACAACTAATATAACAAACTATAACAAAAAATAAATAATATTATAAAATAATAACTAAAACAATAAAACCCCTCAAAGCTGTTATTGTTCTGTAGGCAGTATGCTTTATGCACCTGTCCAGACCACATAGGAGGTGACACATGATCTATGCAGTCATTTTACCACTACTGAGTGAAAAAGGCAGCATTATCTTTGTAAAGCTTCTGTCTCTCTTCCATGAAACTTGCAAAGAGATGTACAGCCTCTTTAGTGATACAAAACCACCGTCTGCTTTGGCATTAGAGTTCTGCCCTGATAGCCTATATTTACAGTACAGCCTCCTGGCCAGTTTTGCCCCTGCCATATATATTTTCAGTGTGCAAAGACGTCTATCAGTGGATTTATGTAGGTTCAAATGAGCAAGATTCTTCCTTTAAGGTGACACCCCCCCCCTTGCAGTGATCTTCTGTAGCCCAAACTGCAGGCTACTATGCGAGCTCAGTATGTCATTGTGTACTGCATGTGCTGTAATCATCCAGCATCACCACATTCAATTGGTGATGAAGTCACTGTATTATAAAATCGTCCATCTGTCCTCTCACAGAATAGAGGAAGAGATCGTGGCTCTGGAGTCTGAGGAGATACGGATCTCTTCCAATGAGGAGCGCATCCTGAAGCGACTCAAGGAGGTGGAGAAGACCCCAGAGGACATCATCAGGGTACTGTAGCCTACTGCTGGCTGTGCTGTACAATGGCTGTGTACAGTATCTGCTGTGTTTGTGCAGTTCAAACTAGCATTCGGCAATGAGGTACATCCACTTTTGTTGAGGATTCCAAGTTGGTGGACTCACAGATGTTTGTGAGGGAGCTCAGGAGCTTCTGTTTGCATTGGTGTCATTGCTGGTGTCTTGAATGGCTTGAGTGCAAAGCATCTTCTGCGTAGCTTTTCTCTCCTACTCTCTCTCTCTCTCTCTCTCTCTCTCTCTCTCTGTGGTTTTTCCTCCTGGACAATCTAGAAAGAACAGCAGGGCTGAAAGCGGTAGAGGTTGTGCAGTAATTGGTGTGTCATCATGTCAGCCGTGCAGCGGGCTTGAGAATGATGGCGCTTTGGCGTGTGACGGCATGTTGTGTATGCAGGAACACAGAGGCATTTTGGGAATGGTTTAGGGTGACATATAGTGTACAGCTTCACCCTCTCCTGTCGCCAGTGTGTCCATGTTCTGTTTTCACACTCTTGTATCTCTGCACAGGAAATAAATGCTGATATTCCACAAGGTAAAGACCTGCTCTCTGTTTGCTTTCTTCTGCTTGTCACATTATTCACTGACTTTTCCACCCGAAATACATTTCCCCTCTGACACACTTGTCCTCTTTTCTTCCAGAGCCAGTGCAGTACATTTACTCACCGATTCCTGATATCCCAAAGACCTACAAACCTTCACTCCTAAGGAAGAAAAGTCCAAAGCAAGAACCGGATGGTGAACCGAAGAGGGGTATGGATCACTGCTATTTAGGCCTACAATAAGACATATTATACCATAGCTCAAAATGAATGGCATAGCTGTAACGGAATGCATTTTTAAAAGCATTATTTAAGACATTATTTTGTCCCAAAAGAGACATTTTCACATATGGCATTTCAGATCTTTGGATATCAGGGTAAAGTAATGAGATAGTGTATTTGGTATTTTACATGTAATATCAAGCACAGACACGAAAGGCCATTTCATAGTTTAACGAGACAGGATGATGTAGACCTCCCCACATCCAACGCCTAGGTTGGATGAAGTTTGTGCAAATGTTAGGGGACCTGTAAGTAATAACAGAAAGGCCATGCATTGTTTTGGAGACAGATTGTTAACTGGTTATGGTACAGTACAGTAGCCTATAGTCTAATGGTAGTCCTTTTGAAGAAAATACACAGTTGTAGCTTAATGGAGGTGTCTTAAACTCTACTTTTCTTTGCTATCCACAGCCATGTTTGCCATGGAGATCAACGTGGAGCTTGACAAGCGCACTGGTGAAAGTCAGGTCCTCTCCTCACAAACAATCACCACAGATGACATCCAGAGCAAAGGGGTGAAGGTCTTTGACGACGGTCGCAAGTCCGTCTACGCCCTGAGCTCGGACGGACGTGCCCTCAAAACCGACGTGGTTGATGAGCTGAGCCCTGGTGACGTGGAGGAGCTTCTGCGCAAGGCCACGGAGAAGAAGATCCCGGCCGACGTCGAGTACCACGAGCCCGTGTACTCCAGTCCCTACAGCCGACCCAACACCCCCAGGAAATCCGACCGAGACCAGAACAGCCCAGCGCCCAACGGACTCTGGACCCCCACCCTCACCCCCACCCCCAGCCCTCTCCCGGCTGACAGACAGGCCACCCCCAGCCCACGGCCAGCCACACTTACTCCTTTGCACATTCCAGATTCCCCACCCAACAGGCCTTCGCCCGGCAAACTGTCCCCCTACTCAACCCCCAGGAATGCCCAGATGAACGGAGGTGGAGGTGGAGGTGGAGGGGTGAAGGGCACAGATGGTCGGAGGCTGAGCCCTGCTCGGAGCCCCATGCCAGGGCACCAGGGCATGAGCCATTATGGAGAAGATTCTGGAGTTGGGCTTGGCAGGTTGTCTCCTTTCAACTCAATGATGGAGGACACCAGGTTCAGCTTTGCGGACGAACTCCCATCTGACATCGATCCCTCCGAGCCGGTCACCATGATCTTCATGGGCTACCAGACTGCTGAAGATGAGGAAGACGAAGGCTTCCAGGCTGAGTTGATCGTCATTGGAGACGAGGAGGAAGAGGAGCTCAACAATGATGGCTCTCAGCTGTCCTTCCACCCAGAGGGCTACCGCAGCAAGGTCTTCACTCCCAACAAGACCAACATGCACCGCTCTGAGGTCAAACCCAGTAGCATCCGTAACCGCTCCCAGCCCCGAGCAGACGACCCTTCTGCTACAGGTACCAGAAAGAGGCCAGTACGCCTCTTTGCTCTCTGAGCAGGGCACTGCCGTAGAAACTGGCTAACTGGCTGCTGATGTCTTGCTGATGCGCTGGCCCTAACCATGCTGCCTTAGTTTCCTGTGTAACACATTGCCTACCAAATGAACTAACCGCACTGTGACATTAACCACAAATAATAATCTTCTGAGTCTAAGAAAGCCTGCAAGCCTGTTAGAATAAGATGACTAACCTTTGAGTTTGTTTGTCAGCATTAATGCCACAGCTTGATTTCACCTAATTGGAAATAATATAAGCAGTTTGCTGCTGCTTGTATTAGACTGACTTCTCTGAGCTTCTTGTGAGGTCCTCTAGCTCCATCCAGTGGCTCAGAGCAGCAACCTTTTCAACAGAAACACTCAGTAGAATTGTACTGACTGTCTTTGTAATATTCTTGCCATTTTGTAATAAAGTTGCTTCTAACTCCTCCGGCTTCTTGGCTGTTGAATGAGAAGAGCTCTCTAACAGACGTGTGTATTGTTACCTGTGCACACTTCCTCTTGCCTGTGCTTTCTGTGCCTGCTCTTATGTCTGTGTCCAAGATAATAAATGTTTACAAAATCCTGACATCTTTGCTCAGCTTCTCTGCTAGTTACATTTTACACAGGCTATGTATTGTATGCATTCATTAAATTAATTGAGATTTAATTCAACTTAATTCTGTATTAAGTTTAAATTAATTAATATTGCCTCTCTAACCTCTTAACATAATAACAACACTGTTACCATCAATTTAAAATGATAATGTTAAACAGCATAGGTATTGACAACAGGAAATAAATTGCACATGAAATTCCATTTAAAGGGAATTATGAAGTGGGTTATCTCCGGGTGCCCTGACAACTTCCTGACTGCATTAAATCTTGATGGCTTCTGCCTCAGTCTGTCAGCTGAATGCATTAAGCCAAAGTTGAGTGGCATTCCCTGAGATGCTCGATGTGTCTCTCCGGCTTAATCGAACTGTTTGTCCTTGGTGGAATTCTTAGGAGCTGTGGATTTTTCAAGTGCCATTTCATAACATATGCTTGAGAAGCCCTTACGTAATCTCCTAGCCTTATGTAAGACTCAAATTTTGTCTTAAATTACAGCAGATTCAGCGCAATTATCCTCCCAGCTCTCTCATGTCAATGTGAAGTAAAACAGCATTTGGTTGCGAGAGACATTAAAAAAAACTGCAGTCAGAACATCTTCACAAACCCCCCAGATTAAGCATCACGCTGCATCATTCATTCACCACTGCAACAGACACCGTCAACTTTTTCTGTAGATATTCTGTGAAGAAAATGTCCTTAAAAAATCTTCTCCGTCTCCCTCTCCGCAGCTTTGAGGCTGAAAATGGCACAGCTAGGAAAGCAAGCGTAACTGCCAAAGAATAGGACTCCCGCCTATGCCTGCCATAGATATTCCAGCAAGAGGATGAAAAAAGAAAATCAAAAAGCTCTGAGTGTTTTCTCTCATTTTTCTCTTGAGCAAGGACATGATGGGAAAAAACTGCTGTTAAAAGACTCATCAGTTTTTCAAAAAAGGATTTCTTTTTCTTTGCTGCATTAAATCACTGCTGCCTTTCATGATTGGATGTGCTTAAGCCAAAACTGTGCCATGTGAAGATTGTACATAAAATATGATAGAATGTTAGTGAGTGTGTGTGTGTGTGTGCATGCTGCTTCTTTTTCCTTCATTTGCTCACACTGAATGTGAATGAGGCTACTGTGCTGCCAATACCTGTGCCTTTGCTTTTAGTGCCCCTTATGGGGAGCAGGGCTGTGTCTCTCAGTCATCTATTTCAAGACAATAATGCTTTCAAAGAGAAAAGGCTGAATTCCCCGTTTTCACCCCCCCCCCCCCCCCCTCTGGCCCTGCTGCTCTTCATCTTCATTAAAAAGTGTTAAAAGGCTCGGATGTGTTTCAAACTCATTGCCTGTTCATTCGGGGATGGAGGTTGGACATGTAGGTTGGGCTTTTTGTGTGCAAAAGTGTGCCACTATCCAATGTACATCGCTGCAGTCATATTCCATATGGGCTCAGCAAGACATCCTGTGTGTGTGTGTGTGTGTGTGTGTGCTTGTCATGCCCACAAGAGTGTGCATCAGTAGGGGGAGTGTGTGTGTGTGTGTGTGTGTGTGTGTGTGTGTGTGTGTGTTGGAACACCAGACAGACTGTGCTGCGATTGGCTGTTTCTCGGCACATTGAGTGAGAGTTCCAGTATCTGTGGCTACAGCCAGCCAGGCAGGCAGAGAGTGCAGCAACTCAGCTTTGCCATAGCAAGCCTCACACACTCGCGGAGGCACGCACGCACACACACTCATACACACACACACACACACTCTCACGTACACACTCGCTCTCCACCCGGGCAGCTGTGTGAGGTAAGCCCTGTCAATAGCAGGGAAGTTTCAAGTAATTTACTTACCATTAAATAGATCAATAGCTGACTGGATAACATGCATGTGGATCCAATGTTTGTGATGAGGGAGGGAGATCTTTGTTGTCAGTTTTGCTCCGGTGTTGGCATGGAACTGCTGTCTGGATGAAGTTAATGGGGGCTGAGCAGGGGAGCTGCAGTGAAGCGTGTTGTGTTTGAAAACCTTTGAACAAAATGGGGAGAGTTACCTTCAGATCTTTTGTGAACCTATGAGTGTGTGAGTTTACGTGTCAATGACTCAGTGTCGTGTGAAGTGAATGTGAACTAGAGTAGGTTTAAAAGAAATGTCTCAAGTTTTGAATGCTGCATCACTCTGCTATTGATCATTTCAAGTCAAATTACCAAATGAAGAGATACTCAAGTTACAGTATGTTAGAGCAGAATTAATGGTGTGTCTAATATCAACACATTTGATCTTGACTTCATTACACTTTTTTCATGCTGAGCAAGGGCAAACAGACAGAAGCTGAGCGAGTTGCACTGTCTTACATCAGACCAGAGAAAAAAATCTTTAACAAAGGAAAAAAAAAGCAAAAAAAACAAGGTATTCCGGGATAGGCAAGATACTGTTCCTGATGCTGAAGGTGCTGCGCAGTTGGAGAAACTCTGCCAAAGTGTGTGCAACTGCCGCATGCTAAAGTGCTGATTAAGACTGTCAACACAGGCGACTTTTTCCCTGTTGTTGTTTGGGCACACGGCTGTACAGCTAGAGCCGTCAGTCACGTCCTATCTGAGTGTCTGTGCTGTGTGTGTGTGGAGAGGATTTTACTTCTCTTTGTTTTGAGTGTCTCTCTGCCCATTAGTTGGCATCCGGTGGCATCGGGGTGGCATGTAATTAAATCAAATCCCCCGAGGGCATGTGCAGAACAAGGACATTTAGAATGATGGTGTGTGTGTGTGTAAGTATGTGAGCATGTGCGTGTGAGTATGTGTGTATACAGTATGTGTGTGTATATGGTTTGTGTGCGTGTGTGCGTGTGCGTGTGTGTGCGTGTGTGTGAGAGGGGAGTAGCGGTAGGTGGTGAAGCCATTGGGATGCAGATTAGGCATCTCCTATCTTTCCTCTCCACCCCTCTCTCCACATTTACTCCAGAGAGGGCAGAGAGGGGTCGCCCAGCCGAAACCTCTGCAAGGCTTGATTACTCACTGCCCCTAGTCAAGTGCCACTCCACCCCACTGGGCACGCAAAGTGTCACAGCGCCTGAAAAACAACAGCTTCAGAGTGCTAATAGCTGATGCCATGTCATTTTCACAGGCATTGGCAGTGCCAGACATCAGTGATGCTCAAGACACACAAACACGTACAGTACCATCAGAATTGCATATTTCAGATTTGCTCTGGTGTTTATCCAATGCAATCTGGCTTGTCCTCGCCAAATTCTCTCCTAATTTCACTTCCAAATTACCTTGAATCTGCGCGCTAATTGAGTTGCCTTTTAAGGCAACGGAGGCATTATCATGGTGGGGCTTTTTGTACGGCAGCAGCCAGCCAGCCAGCACGGGGGGGTGTAATTGGCCTCAACCTTTGCAGAAGGGTAAGTGCTTCTGTGGAGAAGCTGCCTTTCCCTTCCCTGTGCAGGCTGCTGCTTGCTGCTTGTGCTCGGGTCTGAATGGCCTGCCCACGCAGAGACGACACACAGCCTTTCAAGTGTCTTTCAATGTGTTTCAGGAGCCATTGTGCGGTTGCGCTTCGAAACATCCTTGAAACGAAAAATCAAGTCGCCTTGGCGTGCGAACAGTACGTGCGTGCGGTCTGGCTTTCAAACATCAGTCATTGCTTGGCCGTGACGTCAAAAAGGCAGGTGGATGTGCAACGTGATCAAAACGAGGGCCATGTGATTCACCTGTCTGGAAGTTTGAATATATTGTGATGGGACTTTGGGCATTCTTGTTTTTTTCTTTTGGCTAGGATGCGTATGGTGTCCTGCCAACATGGCAAAATTCATTCTATAATTTCTGTGACCTTGGGGCCCCGACTGATAATCTGACAGGGGTCAAAATGAGGACTAGAAAACTGACAAAATCTGGCACCCAGTGAAATAACTGCATTGATGCTCTTCAGAGGAAGCCTTCCTGTGGTACATGTACTTGTTTAACATGTGATTCATTGTGGGGAACTCGCTGGAGGGAAGTTCTGGTTCGAACATCAGTCACCACGAATCTGATCACAGTGATGGCTTTGTCAATAGTCCTCTCATCACGGTGGCTGCACCGTGCAAGCCAATGCTGATCAATTCACACATCCCCCCATCGAAAAAAAAAAAAGAAAAAATCAAAGTGCCCATGTATCTCCCATGACCCGATCTCACACAAGCCCCAAAGTGCATGTCCGTCCAGCAGGGAAGAGTGCAAGAGTGCCACTGTGGTGGGACCCTTCTTTTAAAGAGATGATCTCCTTTTGGCTGCTTTGGCTAAAGCTTCTGGTAGGTTCTGGAATGCAATGACACCTCTCAGTCTGTCTGTTTGTGCGGGCAATCTAATTCAGAAATCTCTCGCTGAATTATTTATCGGATCCAGACTGTTATGACACACAGAAAAAAAAAATGCCGGGGTTGAGAAGTGGTGGGGAGGCGAAGTTTTGGTTCCCATCGGCTGAGCTGTTTGGCCGTTGCCATGGCATTTAGAGGTTTGCTGCTTGCTTATTTTGATTGGGCACATCGCCTTTTGTCAGGCTCGACTGCGGGTGAATCTAGCAGGATTTCAAGTGCAAATCAGATGGGAGAGAAGTGCTTTGTTTGTTGTTGTGAAGGCCGTTTTTTTACAGCATAGCATACTTTGTATAGTCCAATTGTCTTGACTCATTATAAGTGAAATATACCAACAGGAGCATTTTAATAATTCAACTTTTCCAAAAGGCTGATGAAATGGGAAGTCACTTTTTAATCTAAAAAAAAAATGGCAACAGCTAGTAATTATGTCCACTGCATTCTTTTTTGGGGAATCCAAATGTGGACAAGTCAGATGTGTGTGTGTGTGTGAGTGTCAAATGCCACACACACACTCTCACACACATAGAGCGTCATGAAGGCGGTAAGGATTATGGATGGTGGTGTTATGGCAGAGTCAGCACTGTCTCTGTTAGTTCCTCCCTGGTGTGAAAGCGGCCGCAGATCAGAGGGAACATCTCTGTCTCTTGGCAGGCGTGCCGAGATGAGCTCACTGCCAGTGGGTACGGCATCCCGGCAGACAACATGACCTCTGTCAACCTCACTCAAATCAGCCGTGCTAGCTGGGAGCAAACAGCAATTACAAATACGAATTGGCACCTGCACAACACGATAATTGGTTGCTGTTAATAGTGGTGGAAAAATGTTTTGTATCCCCCTACTCACTGTTGTCGATAAACAATCTAATTAAAACAAAAGTCGTGCACAAACGCTGGTGTGATGTTTTTGGGAAAAATGCGCACAGGTACTCTGTGTTTCTGTCTAAAGGCTTCCAGAAGAGCGTGGGCGGCATAGATTTGAAATGCCCCAGGTTGCCGGGCTCTTGCTGAGCTCCCCTCCCCTCCCCTCATCTCTTGGGGCTTAAGTACTGTAGATCCAGGGGCTATCTGACTGCGGGGACATAGCTATGCTGTGTCGCCTGCATGTGGGCGAGGGAACTGGTTCCTGCAGTCTTATATAATGGACGCTTTTAATTCAATCTCGGCTGCCTTCGCCGTCTCTCTGTGCATAACCCACTTTGTGAAATGATTCACTGTGATAGTAAATAAACAGCTTTTTAGTTTCCGCCACCAATTATGGCTGCTCTCACTCAGCCCTCAGTTTCGGAAGCAGAGGCCAACTGAGGGTTTTCTCTGTTATCTACCTTAATAGAGCAAAGAGTTTGAACAGTGCATTCTCTGCCAGTTCACAGCTGTGTACAGTACAAGGTAAGGATCTGTGTGCAATGGAATTGAAAGGTGACTGATCAACAATGATCTCTTTTTCTGTTTCTCTCTCTCTAACCGCATGCTTAGTCCTATATAGAGAACTTAACAAACTGTCACTATACCCACTGAAGACCATATTGAATGTTCTCATCAAGCATGCTAATACCTTGCTCAAAATCTTGAGTGTCATAAGCATAAATATTGACCATCTCACAAACATAACAAATATTGTAGAGAATGTGTGCACTCTTTCAATACAAATTCTGTTCTCCTCTGTTGACTGTTCAAGGAGCTAACGTGTGTTCTTCGTAAAATCAATCTTGTTTGGAGGTTTGCTGCATGATGTGAAATTAATATCTAACCAGACTGTGCTTTGGTGTAGTGCTATCTTGCAGGGCATGTGGGAAATAAGGCAGAGCAGAAATACAGTGTGCAGGAAAAGAATCAGAGTAATCGATGAGGGTCGTCAGACAAGAACAGACTAAAAGGAGCAAACTGCAAACAGTCCCTCTTACACAGCTACTGTAAGAAACAACAAACCTGAGAGACAAAGAAAGAAAATAAAGATAACATAATAAAGAGAGAAAGAAAGAAAGAAAGAAAGAAAGAAAGAAAGAAAGAAAGAAAGAAAGAAAGAAAGAAAGAAAGAAAGA
>JASCQY010000057.1:7646470-7665936 GCA_030264315.1 Sardinella tawilis | reverse complement strand
CGTTCCCTTAATCAATCAGTAACCTCATCCACTCTCAACTGTTTGGTGATTGGCTAAACCGTGAGCGAACCGAGCTGCTTTGGCTAGACTATGTGCGGAGCCAAAATCTTTTGGTGGAGAACATAGGATGGCGTGCTAGGCTACTTTCTCTTGTGCACAGATAATAAACTCTTCGTTTTTCTGGAATTCAAATATTAATTTGTGCAATGTCTTTAGTTTTGTGTAATGTTTAACGTTTCAACGTTCACGTTCATGATAGATAGCCCAGATAAATAGATAGATTTTACTAACTTTATCCGAAAGGAAATTAAGGTGTCATGCGAAAGGTGAAGTGGTCGTAGAAATGTACAGAAAGATGTACAGACCCCCCCGCCCCTCCCTACAGTTATAGATGATATAACTGTAACTGTATAGCTCTTAATTGATAGATGCCTGCTGTTTGGTATCAAATAGCTCTCATGCTGGCTGGGGTAGGAATAGCCCTCTGTCTGTTTACATCGTTCGGGGGAAGACAGATGAGCAGATGCTTAGGGGTGTCGACAGAAGTTGATGAATGGAGTTCGATGTGTTCCACACAGTAGTCTTTCGCAAAGGTAGATAAGACAAATTTTCCGTAATACTTGTTTACAGTGGCGTTAAATGTGTGCTGAACAAACTGGATTCGACAAAGCTGTTTTTCTCGACCGGGTAAGATAGTTACAGTCCTAGATACGTCTGTGTTTCACTGGTGAATAGCAATGAGGCGGATGTTTTAGTGTGACATCTGTGTGAGAACGCGTAATGTGTTTTGCCTCTTCGCCTAAAAAAAAGTCTATCATCGGATCAGCTGGTGCTCTGTCTTCTTCTTTCCCCGCGAACGTGATAATAAACAATAGGACGCAGTTTATTGGCGTCATCATTAAGCATCGTCATCGCAAAGTTCAGAGAAGATACCATGGAAGGTACTGCTCCTCAGCGCAGAAATATGATGATGAACAGACACAATTTGTTTGTTAGTTAGGGAGATTTGGAAGAGTATTTAGCTCGCTGCTCGCTTGTATAACGTTACTTTTAAATGGCACAGACACTCTGCCTCAATGACCCGATATCGGAGCCTAGCGTCTGCTAATTTCCAAGCTTTTATTAGACGCTAGCTACCAGCGAGTGAATTCGTTTCAACATAAAATACTTATTTTAGTTTTATTGGATAACCACAGCGTTTCGGGTTACTATCAGCTTCTGACTCAACTGCTGTACGATAGTGCGTTAGATCGTTAAAGCCGAGGGATGGGTAACATATAAACCAGGATGACAGTTTGCTAGCCAGCTAACGTTAACGCCATCGAGTCGGAATCGAGTTGTTTTGCTAAGGTAAGATTAACGTTAACGTTTATCACATGTGGTATACCGTTTTTGTATTTAGTGCCACTTATTATAACTGACCTATTTATTTTAATTCTTCACAGTCTATCGCGATGGTACTCTCATTGGTGGACCTGTGCGCTAAGGAAGTGGTTAGTGACCACAGCTCGTCGCCGTGTTGGCTGGGTAGTGTACCCAGAGAGTTGTACCGGCCGCTTCTTGAAGCAGCGTTCACATACTGTCGCCCGCTAGCCATCGGTGAATTAGTGCAAAGATGGCCCGAACGTGCTCTGGCCGTGGGAAGGAAGAGGCGACCGGGGCAAAGTCCTCCCAACCGACTCTGTGTCCAGGCGCTGCTCTTGGCTGTCGTGAGAGGATTGGCAGACAAAAGGTATGAGACTCGTGCATGGTGCATCGTTTGACTGACAGCACTGAAGCGTTTTGATGGGTGGTGCAGGTGTTTTGTGTGGTTGTAAATCCCTCCAAGTTATTTAGCAGGGTATTTGATTACATGTCGAGGTCAGTGTAATCCTGCAGATCCTGCCACAGGGTAACGTTAGCCTTCCTACTGCACCATACACTGTAGTTCTCCTAGTGTCATGAATGCGGTAGGCATGTTCAACATAAACGATGCAATGCCGTATCCTGTAAATCACAGTGGACTGGTCACACATCATTTTGTGGATAAGCAGCTTGATAATGTATTCATGTTAATATGGGCCACATGATGTAATAAGTGTAAATCTCGTGACCCCCTCCTTATTCTCCCTAACTGTACTGTAGGTGTGCCCTGCAGTTGCTGGATCTGTGTGGGTTGCAGTGTGAAGATGAATGTGTGGAAGACTCCATGGGTGGCTGGTCTCTCACGGTTGCCCTCTGCTCCACGGTGCTGCAGGCCACAGTCGTGGCCCAGAAAGGGGCAAGGAAAGAGGTGGAACGGGAGAGGAAGAGAGGCCTGGAGACGGAGAGAGCCAGGGACGGCATCATAAAGCGGGACCGTGGATCGGGTGGCCGAGGCCTGGAGGTGGAGAAGAGGAAGGAGGTGGAGGTGGAGGACAAAGGCCTGAAAGTGGACAGACTCCAGGAGCGTGAGGGGGAGGTGGTGATAGGGGTCAGGAGGCGGATGGAGATGCAGAAGAGGAACGGCTCAGTAGACTTGAGCAGAGGGAGCAGCGACAGTGACCGTGACCCTGACCCTGACCCTGACCCTGACCCCATCCTGCTGCACATCTGCGCCGACCTGTTTGTCAACGCCCGGTCATGGGAGCGCATGCGCAGCGCTCTCACCTCCCAGGGGCCTTTGCGGCTCCACTGTCGCTACCTCCGCGTGGAGGAGCTGCCGGCCCCCTCCATCGCCGCCCTACTCTCCCTGCTGCCCGAGCAGGGCCTGCGGGGGCTGGACATCCGCTACTCCAGCCTGGGGGTGTCGGGCCTGGCCCTGCTCCTGCCTCTGCTGGCCCCCTTCCCTCACCTGCGCTCCCTGAAGCTCCACTACTGCAATCTGGACCTGCACAGGGCCCTGCCAGGACAGGAGGGGGCACTCCAGGACATGTCCCAGGGCCTGGGGGGGCTTAAAGGACTCCAGCACCTCAGCCTCACTGCCCTGCGGCTGCCTGGACATCTGCGCTTGCTGCTGAGGTAGGACTGGATCTCAGCTTAAGTAAGGATAATGTATTGTCCGCAGGTCATTATAGACAGAATGAACCGGTGTCTTGTTCATTCTGAAGGGAAATATTTTCCTATAATGACCGGTGGACAATACATTATCCCGCTTATTATACGGCTTAAAATTAAATTTGATACCGTTTCGTAGCTTCAGCGGATTAAGAAATAGTTCACAACGGCACTTAAACTTGAAACGTTCTACAGAACGCAGCTGATCTCCTTTCATTTTCCTGAAATGGTCTATAAGATAGACTCCATATAGTACATGTTATAGACCATTTCAGGTTCTAATTCCATAGCTGGACAAAACTATGCTTGAACATTCTATCTTGGTCCCCAATTACTTCCTGTTACATTAACATATAGAATGTGAAACAGGAAGCCCTGGGGGACCAGCTTTGGTACTAGAACCTGAAATGGTCTGTAATAACAATAGTTTAACAAACAACACAGGAGATATTTTTGTTACAAAGTTTCAAGCAGAGATGGAGTCCAGTGCAGCTTCTGAGTACAAGTTCTGCCACATAATCTGTTTTAAGCATTCACTTACACCGGCTGAGTCTGATTAGGATGACTGTTCTGCCAGGGAGCTAAGCTAATTATCGGACTCCCCTTCGTTATCTACACAAGTACAGCCGATGCATGACCGATGATTTTTACTCTCTGATTTTTCCTTTGGTTAAAGATGGAAAGTAAACACAACTACTAGCATTGAATTTAAATTGATGAAGAGGAGTAAACTAGAATAGGGTGATTTTTTTTTAATTTGATTTGATTTATTTCTGGAATGACGTATAAAATACAGAAATCCAAAGGATGACATGCAAAAGTAACATACTTATTTCCAGCATGGTCCTTCATTCTTGATGCTGATTGTTTTTCTCCAACCTGCAGCTCTCTCTCCCAACCTCTGGAGGTGCTAGAGCTCCCATACCTGAGCCTGACGCCGGCTGACTTGGCCTACCTGTCCTGCAGTCCTCACGCTGCGTCCCTCCAGCGCTTGGACCTGAGCGAGAACCGCCTGGACGAGTCGTCGCTGCCCTCCCTGCGCCGCCTCCTGTCCCAGGCCTCCCTCTCCCTGGCCCAGCTCTCCCTGTGCGGCTGCGGCCTCTCGGACGGCCTGCTGGGGGCGCTGCTCCCCTCGCTGTCCTGCTGCCGAGCCCTCCAGAGCCTGAGGCTGGCGCTGAACCCCCTCTCGCTGGCGGGCCTGCTGGCGCTGGTGCGGACGGCCGCGGGCATCCCCTCCCTCCGCCTGCTCCTGTACCCCAACCCGCTGGAGGAGTACGAGGAGGGGCTGCCCCCCCAGCCCTCCAGTGCCCAGCTGCTGGACTGGCCTCTGCTGGAGGAGGGCGAGACCCGCGAGGCCATCCTGTTCCAGCTGGAGGAGCTGCTGAGGCAGGGCGGACGATCTGGCGACCTCCTCCTGACCTCTGACCTGCTGAACTTCACCAAAGACCTGTTGGAGGTCGAGTAGGGTTGGGATCTCCAGCTCTCAGCGAGGCTGAAGGTTGATTAGCAGTGGAACATGGTGATTCAGGTCTTGGGGTCAGACGGGTGTCACACCATGTCTGAGGAGCACATTACCTCTCAAGGAGCCTCGGCCATGCGTCCTGGACAGATGCTTGGAACGGTAAAGTCCAACTCTGTCTGACACGTGGAAACTTGCCTGAAAAGGACTTTATTGTCGCTACATATCATTCAAAGCTATCAAATAGTTTGCTTGATGTAGCTAGAACATCATGTTGCACAAATGACGTTTGTGCACATTGAAAGATGATCTTTGTCATGGGTGCTTTCAGCTTTGACATTTATTTTAGCACTCTCTAAGGTGCAGTAATCTTCCAGATCCAGTTCACAAGAAGTGCCTGACAATCTGTACAGAACATCCTTTATGTGGATAATGCTCCCTGAGAGATTTCAGTGCGAGTCTCCTTTTATAGAAATGCATCTGTACAATAAGCTACTGTATGTGCTTGTTATTGTTAACTATATTGCTGGCTTTTGTCACAACCAGGCAGGTAGTACTTTAGTGGGCATTACTGTGGGTGGCACTGAAGCCAGAGATGTCAAGCAGGCCATCTGACATACACAAGGCCTGGCACGTGCTTTACTTTGGCAATGGCAGTGAACCGCTGCTTGTGCAACGCCACCCAGGTGCTGAAAGAACCAAACGGGCAGTAAAGCAGCTTAACCAGAATTAGCCTGTGCACACGTGTTATTTTCAGCCATCTGCATTGTTTCCCCTCATATTTTCTGTCATCGCGCCGCCCCAGGCTGAAACCCAGTATCCTATCCGTCACTGCTGAACCAGGCATGTCAAGAATCAGATGAATAGAACTTTGCTCCCATTGGCTCCTCTCCCGATCAGGTGACCTACTGTGTGTGTGTGTGTGTCCGTAGTCACCTCTCTTATTTAGCGCTTGGGAAGGGGTGGGATGGGGGGGGCATAAGACTAGTTACCAGCAACATTTCCAAAGGAAATTCAGTGCATTGAACCTCTCCTGAAAAGCGCTGATGTTCTGGGAATTCCGGGAGATTCCGGGAAAGCACTTGGAATGGCCAAAAGTGACATTTGATGTCTGATGTAGTTGCAACACAACACATGCTGTAGCAATGCATTCATCTATGCGATTGGAATGTACTTGACCCCTGTGTGTGTGTGAGTAGTGTGTTTTGCTTCGCTATATCTATTTGTGTGTTCATTGTGTGATCATTTTTGTCCAACTAAGATCAAAGACGTGCAGTAAGTAAAACTGACCACACAGTGAGTTCCACAGACAGTACATCTAACATGTTATTTGTGTATTTCCTTTGAAGTCCATTTGAACATATCTGTGCTATGCAAGAGTTATTTGTACAGACGCGACCTTAGGGGGGGGTGGAGGCACTGTAACACACACCAGGTTGAGCAGAACTCTGTGACAAGCTAACTCCTAAGCAAGCCCTTAACCTCTGACACTACAGCCAAACCCTCTATCAGGGAGCACTGGTCTGCCCTACCAAATACCCAACAACCAGCAGTCACCATTGTGTTTCTGTCTACATCAATAAAAGAAGATTTATATTCTTAATTGTCCGTATTGATTCAAATGATTGTGTTACATGGTCTTTTAACATGTTTTAATAAATCAGTTATAAAGGGTTGATCCAACTCCTGATGAATAGACATCAGTTAGAGAGGATTGTTGAGCTTGTGTCTTTTTCCTTTCAGCTCAACAACAGCTTGGTCGCCAAGGTAAGCAGCCATCATCATCGGTGTCCCCAGTGTGGGGCCGGGGCCATGGCCAGCCAGCTCCAGTGGAGGTGGGTCATCTGTAGTAGCTGATGTAAGACTGCTCCACCATGAAGAAGCGGGGGGGCCGAGGCGAGGGCTTGAGGCAGTGGGGGTCTGGCGCCACGGGGAAAGGGTCCAGTAGGACCCGAGCCAGCGGCAGCGTCAGGAAGCGCGTGAAGCCCAGCAGTAGGGGTCGGTAGGTCAGCGGGGGGAGCACGATGCCTGCATCACACACACATACACGAGAGAGAGAGCGAGGGAGTTAGCACGGGCCAGGCGGGGTCGGAGGCTAGGCCTCGCCTGCTCGCCCACCGTCAGTGCTCTTGTGTTTCCATGTGTGGATTATGTGCTGTGAATGTCAGCGCCGTGGCTCGCATTTCAGCTTAATGAATGAGAAGGGCAAACAGGACCCATTTGAAAAGGATGGGGGACGGTGTCTGTCTGTTGGGGGTGGGGGGTGATCTCACCTCGTGGCTCACGTGTCCTGGACATGCTATATGTCTCTCCAAGTCGGTATATTGGCTTGGACCTATACACAAACATATATACATCAGAACGTCAGCATGAGTGACAATTTCCATACATACAGTGTGTGTGTTCAATATACTATGGGGGAAGAAGTTTGTTTTTTTCCCACCTGGGGAGCAAGTGAGGCACCAGCACAGCATCGTTCTTCCTGTCAAGCTTGACGTGTGAAGACACGGACTCTGCGATGTCTGCCAGCGAGCAGAAGTAGTTGAGTACGTCCACCGGAGGGATGCTGCTCCTCGTGCCAGCACTGGGTAGGGACACGTCCCTGTTCTGCCCCTTATGGGGACAGACAGACCCATAACCAGGGGCATGTCAAGCCCGGCTCCAATACAGTCATTAGTTCAGCTCTTTGCCAGATTTACTTACGCCAATGAAACACTAGCTAGTCTGTTAATGAGGGCCCGGTCAAATGTGTGGGATCCGTGACACCATTCGTTTTTGCTGCACGGGACAACAATTTGCTGAGTAATTCAAGAGAGCATCTAAGTTTTCCTGACCCTGGTAGTAATAATAAATAGCCACATACTGAACATACCCGACTGCTCGACTGACAGTCACAACATGCTGTCGAGACTACCACTGCTTTCGGAGCGAGTTTAACGGGTAACGGGTCTGATGGACAGCTTTGCTCTGGAGTCTTTTAGAAAAGTTAAATTAACAAAGGAAAAGTATTATTTTTCCTCCCTACCTTATATTTGACAGTCCAGATGTTGAGCCAGTCACCAGCTTTTTTTCTCAGACTTTGCCAAATGTCAGACTGGCCCTGGACAGCTTTGTGCCAGGAATTAAGCTCCTCAGTTAGCTTGCTTTCATCCTCTCTTAGGCCCATCCTGTGCAGCAGTGACAGCACAGTCTTCCTGAGCAAAAAGAAGAGCAGATCGGTAGTGTACAAGCTGTGAGGGAAATATCAGGGCCTGTTGTCAGAGGACGTGGAGCAAAAGGGCTCTGGGTTGAAACGTGCTGGGGATCACCCTTAACATTCATCCACGTACACTATTTTAACCCATGAGGACAGAATAGGGGAATCGGGCTAAAAAGTGTGACTACTCACTAAATACCTTTGCACTCAGGAAACATTATGCATAATAATGTTGAAAATATGATCTTATCCCTACTTATCCATTCTGTGTTTTTAGCGTATGTGTTTGACCGCCTAAAGAGAAGGCTTTAACATTTCAACAATAAACTTTAAGATTTAAAGGTGGGGTATGGAATTCTCAAACACAGTCAGATTTTGAAAATGGTCCCACCCACGCTTCTACCCTTTCCTCCAATGGTTGAGTACTACCTGCAACTTGACATGCAACTGTCAAATGTCCACAGTTGATTGACATGTTTTCATATCAGTGCTTCCAACTCAGTGGCTGTGAGTGGGAGATGAAGAGGATTTCAAGTAATTTAGCAAAAATGGCCAAAAAACAGAATTCCATACCCCATCTTTAATGTCACATTTAAATGAATCATGACAGTATAGTTGCATATGTTTGGATTTGGACAGTGATTTGCATAACATTGCTATGTTTGTTCTAGATGAAGAACTCACTCAAAGTCCAACTGTCGGTGAGCCATAATCACAAGCAGCTCCACCATGAAAGCGCTGTCGTTGGCACAAAGGCACACCAGCATGTTCAGCAGCTCATGGGCGAAGCGGAACGCTGCCTCCGACTGAAACACACACAAGCTTATTCTCACACAGTGGCCACAAGCAGCTGGATATGCATGGACTTAGGCTGGAGATACTAATCAGATAGTTATCTGATTTATGCAGGATGACATTTAAGATGGCTCAAGTTGGCATCTCGCCCGGACAATACAGCACAATATGCCACCTGCCTTCAATAGACAGGACTAGTACTGTAAGCTCTGTAAAATAGGTTGAAAAATCCCTAGTTATATACAGTATATGTCTATCCAGTTATATTTCACACACATTCATTCGTTTTAGACTGACTCATTTTGGAACACATTCATTTAGTTCCTGATCAGCATTTACCATGTTTGGTGTGATGCTGTGGCTGAGACACGCCACCAAGCCTTTGAAGACGAGACTAGAGTCCACCAGCACCCCCTGCTGGGACAGAGTGAGCAGTGCAGTCATGACGTGCATCTTCACTGAGGCATCAGCAGTCTTCATGTATTCCAGCACTTGCTTGACAAAGTCATCAGGACGTAGCGATGCAGGAACGCTCTGTGAAATATGACATGGTTGGATGCCTCAACAGTAGGGGTCTTTTCTTGCAAAAAGAAGGGGGGGGGGGGTCAAGAGGCTACAACACAGAGACATCTCACCTTGATGTCGGGAAAGATGTACGTGAACCAGACTTCTCCAATGAACTGCAGAAGAAACTCAGGAATGGTTGGCGATGGAGTGCGCTCACGTGGGGGAGTGGGTGTTCGGGGAGCAGGAGTCTTCCGTGGTCGAGGTTCTATGTCTTTTACTGGAGGCAGGAGCTGCCGAGTCTAAAAAAGAAAAGAAGTGACGGAGAGCTGAATCGTGAATCAGGGGGAGAGCCAAGGGCTGACTGTGAGCATAATGAACGTTAGGAGCGTTATGTGTCTTTGAGGTCTACTTCCAGCTGAGATCATTTCCTGCTACAGTACATAAAATCTCAGACACTCGATGGTGATGAAACCAATAGCCGTGTGGGAAATAAGGGGAAGCAACAATTACGTGGATACACACAAACAAGTGTGCGCGCACACACACACACACACACACACACATGCACAGGTGGATAATAGTCAAGGGGTACTCAAGTACACATTTACCTCAACAAACCACACAGCTGAAATGACATACAGAACACTGCTGACGACATACTGTACATTCTAGCATGTGAACGCACACACACACACACACACACACACCTTAGGTTTTTCGACAACTTTAGGTGACTTCTCCTCTACAACTTCTGGAGGAGGTGTTTCCAGTTTCGGAGGGCTGATTTTGATTGGTTCGGGGGAGTCCAGGAACAGCATCCGGGCCTCGTCCTCAGAGTCCTCTCCCTCCTCAGACTCCTCGTTCTCCCAAAACTTGGTCTCGGACTCGGAGTCCCACTCTCGGAGCTTCCATTGTTTTCCCTCCTCTGGGGTGGGGGGCAGAAGCTCCTCCTCCATGGCCCTGGGCCACAGCTGGCCCACCAGCACCGAGTTGGGAATGAAGCCCATATTTGTGTACGGTGCCTGTGCCGTCACCTGGGCAACAGCAAACAAACAAAGACAATCTGCATCATGAACCCTGGAAAAATGAATTCATAATAAGACATCATTGCAGTGTTGGCATTATATGCATAGTGAAATGTTCATACTAGCCTCCTACTCAGTAAACAGACTTGACTGCTGCTGTCCCAAGCAGCACGAGCTCACAAAGGTGACGGATATGACACTAGTAGGTAGATGCATGGGCCTACACATTTAGAGCTCACTTTGTGTGGGTGTTGGGCTGGGCTGGGGATGGGTGGAGTTAACGGACGCTCCTGGCGAGGTCTGGGGGGAAACATGGTGAAGTTCAGATCAAAGGGGTCCACCTCTGGGATCTGTGAGCAGACAAAGACAAACCAATAAATTAGACCACAGATAACTGACTTTAACTTTATTATACTTTAACTATCACTGTCTGACACAACGCAGCTCCTTTCTCATTCAGAGTGAGAAGAAAAAAGTCTTACATCAATCTTAAGAGGCTCTTTGTAGATAAGTTTCATGTAGGAGTCGAATGCCTCCTTCCTGATGCGTTTTCTGACCGCTCGAGGGTGCTTCTTTTTCTTACACTTGAGCTCCAGCGCCTCCTGCTGGAGAGCCTCCAGGTCTCTGTTCCGAGCCTGCACAGCAGCCACTTCCTGTGCAGCACAGATGGGCCACTTCAGTGGGAATTCAGTGGTAATCGCTCATATACACTATACTGTATGAAGCACATACTGGTTACAGTACATAGAGCAACTCACTGGGTCTACTCTCACATCTCGGTGCTGTTGGGGGACACATTCAGACCTAGTAAACATAAAGAGGTGTGGGCTATGTGAGATGCATGGGTATCACTATGGAGGAGTGAAGGCATAAAGAGATTTTGTCAGACTGGCTGTAACAAACATACCACTGGTAAATAGATACCTACCTCCGCTTGATTGCATCTGACGACTTGCAGGGGATTGGCAGATCAGGAAGTGCATCATGTTTCTCAAGGCACAGAGGCTGTTTATTCACAGTTGGGAAGGGCACAGAAAACACATGAGAGATGCTCAAACTCCACCTTGGCTGAAAGACATAAAGCTGTACACTTCCATCCAGTGGGGACTCTATCCCCTCTCGCCCCCCCCCCCCGTCTCTCTCCTCAGTATTGGTCTTTTCTTACCTGAAGTGGCAGGTCCTGGGGCAGTATCTGAGAGAAGCTGATATAGTATAGGTCTCCCCTGATGCCCAGCAGCAGGTCTTCCTTCGGGCCACAGAAGGCTAAGCATTCTAGCTCAGCAAACAGCTCCAGTGTCCTTCAGAGACAAAGGTGAAGATCTACTGTACCTGCCTCCACACCGACTACAAACACAGACTCACACATTCTGTACAGTTCTGTACATACAGTTAATACCTTAAACCTTCTGTACATACAGTTAATACCTTATCAAGCGATTCTCTTCATCCCAAATGCGCACAGTCCCATCCTCACTGCCGGAAGCAAACACTCGAAGCTGCCGATTCACAGAGAGGCCTGAACATACGTAGAAGTCAAGGTAAAGTACCTTTTTATGCAAAGTGTGTGTGTATGTGCATGCCTGTGTGTGTGTGTGTGTATATGTGTGCATGCCTGTGTGTGTGTGTGTGAACACTCTCGGCCCATACCTGTGATGCTGCCCAGGTGGTCCTGTTTGGGCGGGTGGTCCAGGCGTCTCTTGTTGTCCATGTGGTAGTAGACTAGGCTGTAGGTGGCGCTCTCGGGCTCCTGAAAGGCCAGGGCCAGCAGGGGCCCCAGCAGGGCCAGATGGAGGGGCGGCTGCCCACAGAAGACGCTCAGGTGCAGGCTCAGACACTCCTCAGCGTAGGGGAACACGCGCCACACCAGCACCGACTTATCCTCGCCTGCCATCATTCACAACCATCATATCACTTTCATTACACCGTCACAGCTATTTCCATCAGAAAATCAACCATCATTATCAGCTTCGTCATCATCTCGCCCACGCCAGCAATCAAAGCTCCATTATCAGGTCGGGTCTAACCCCCCCCCTCCCACCCCCCCCAAAAAAAAAATCAGGGGGAGATGTGCGACTGATTACACCTACACACATTTCCTGTATCCATGTATCACATTTCCTGACTGAGTTCATCATGAACTGCCAATGGGACCAGTGGGTGCGTCTGTCTGTCTGTCCTCACCTGCTGTGAGGAGGTAATTGGTCTCGGGATGGGCCTGCATTACAGTGATGTCTTGGCCCTTGTGAGCCGGCGTTCTGTACTGGATCCTCTTAGTGTTCAGCTTCAGGACGGACACGTAGCCTCCGCAGTGCCCCTGCATCACCAGAAACCTGGGCAATCAGTTAGGAGGCACACTTGGTCATAATTTTGATAGTGGCATATCAAAAAAGTCAAATAGACGGCATGAAAAACACACAACATGCACACACAAACACACACACACACACAAACACACACAACCTGTTCTTGGGGTCGCTGACATATTTCTGCTTCTTGACCATCTTGCCTCTCCGTTCCTGGAGGCTTCTCCAGTCCTGCAGGGCTCTCTTCCTGTCGGCCAGACTGCTGTAGAGCACCATATAGGAGGCTGGGCCGGGCCCCGAGCTCTGCCCGTCCCCCTCCCCCTCCTCCCACAGCCGGGACTCCTGGGCCTCCCCGGTGCACTTGTCCAGCACGGTGATGGGATTGGTTAGCGTGCTAGCGGTTAGCACGAACCCGTCCTCAGTGAGGACCAGCACGGTCTCCTTTGGGAGACAGTAGTCTGCACAGAGCACCTTACTGTCCAACGTAAGCCCTGTGAGGACACACCCGGTTGCCGCAGAGACCAGGGTCACATCACGGTCACCATGGACACAGAGGATACGGGGTGGATACGGTGGCGGACAGGGCGGGACTATCATTTGACGGACAGGCCCATGAAGCTCTCCACTGAGCTTGCAGTGGGGTTGGTAGAGATTGTTGATCTTCCAGAAGTCCACTCCACCTTGGGAGAAGGTGAAGAAGGTCCCCCCTTTGGCTGGCCCGCCTACAGCCAGAGGAGGATTGATGCCCCTCACACTGATCTTTTGCACCTGGTCCCCCTCCTCCAGAGACCAGCAACGCAGAGACCCATCCACAGAGCAGGACAGCAGGAGACCAGAGACAGGACAGCTCAGCAGAGAGGTCACCAAGCCTAGGGCCATATGAAACAAAGACTAGTTATATTAGCTAGCTGTTCCTTCAATTGGGAAGTGGTGAATTGTGGTCTTCATGCCACGTCTTACCTGTGTGACCAACAAATGCCACTTTCAGTTCCCAGTCTGGGGCCCAAACTCGGATGGTCACATCTTTGGACGTACTGACCAAATAGTCCATCTGGGGGCAGTATGCTATTGCAGTTATGTCCCTGTAATGAAGGGGGAAATGGAAGGGGTCTGTAAGATTCTGTATAGCAGTGGCTCATTCAAATATGAGCTACTAGTTCATATTTGATTCCTCTTCTCATTTACTAACTTGTACCGAAATACATACATGCATACACACCTGAGGTGTAGGTTTTTCCTTTCCAGGATTACCCCCTTCTTGAGATCGATCACAATCACTGCGCTCCCATAGACTGCAAAAGCCCTGTGGCCGTACTTGGAGACTCGTGGAGCCAAGGCTAGCTGGCTAATCACCTGCTTCTCCAAACCCTTCACCACCTGCACCTGACTCACCATGTGCATCAGGCACCACAGACAAACATTCCCCTCCCCGGCCGTCACCACCTCGATGGGGTTGTCTGTGGCCACACACGTCCTGACATCCAGGGGCTCCATAGCCTGAGCCAGGGGCCTCAGCTGCTCGTCAAGCAGGTGTAGAACGGCTCCAGGACCCCAGCCCACTACTCGGCCAGGGCTCTGGGTGGATGTAACGCCCAAGTAAGGAATGCTGTGGCAGGTGGGCGAGGTCTTGTCGACGCTTCCATCAGTGTGGTAGAAGCAGGCACTAGAGGATGAATTATTACTGTCGCCATGGAGACTGATGAAGCCATCCACTCTATCGCCACAGGTCATGTGACGTGGGGGGCTGTCACAGGGTACATGGCGCAGGTGCTGCAGGCCATGTGTGATGACTGAGTGCTGCAGGTCAGTACTACGGATCTGTAAGTTGGAGGCAAGGAGAGCTGGACAGGTAAGTAAATGGAAAAGGCAATATTGACTAAGCAGTGAAAATGACCCTATGTTTACATCCAAGATATTCATACTGAAACCAAACACAAATGGGTATGCAATGTAGCCTTCATCACAGACACATTTGTAGCTACCTCACCCCAGTGTTCGTCTTCTGTTGCAAATCTGAGGAATCGGATGCTTGGTCTCTGCTCTTGCTGTCCACAGGCCCGGAGCCAGCCATTTCATTCGCTTGAAGGTCATCATTGTTCTCGGTGGGCATTCTGTCTCCGCACTCTAATAACTAATACCGCCAAAGCCAATAGTAGGCTCAAGGGCAAAAGTCAGCGCACACACCTGTAACGCTGGTCTTCAACTGCGATAACCAAACCCCCAAACACTCATCTATCAACAACTAAATCGTATGTTCGATTCTTCTCATCTCAGCAATGGTCGCTGTGTGCGCTACTTTTACAGACCGTAACCATGACAGAGAGCGCCGACGTCGGGGCGCACGACTGGTTTGACAGCAAAGCTTTCCCGGCCATTGTGAAATTCCATCGGTGTCTTTGACAACCGCTCCTCCATGCTGATAACTTTTTATTAGTCCGTGCCCGCTGGTGCTTAGAATTCGTTGCTAGGATACTTGTCGCTCAGAAAAGGCAATCGGGGCACTCTCTCTAATGAAGCTTTTTTTTTTCATTTTAATTCATAGATTAAAAAGCTGAAATATGAGAATTCATTAATGAGAGAGAGAAATAAAACAGTATGAAAAAGTGGACTAGAGACAGACAACACTGACAGTCTTTATTACAAAGATATTTGGAAATGTGGAGCCACAATATACAGTAATCAGCATAAACTACAATACAAGAGATTAAAAAAATGAAATAAACGTAACGAATTGAGATCAATTTTCCCTGAGGTGAGGTGAATCAAACTTCTTCTCTAAAGCTTTAATATTTTGTCAAAATGTCTAATTGTCAAATAGCCTACTAATTACTTGGCATATTGAGCCTGGGCGATTTTCAATAAATTCATATGGCAAGTGCAAAAGTATATGCCACTGTGGCACTTCATGAGTGTCATCACAAATGTGATTTCAAAAGCAATAAATACAATTCTGTCCTAAATAAATAAACCATGATATGGTTCTACATAGCTCTATCCATTTACAAAAATAAGTGGAGAATTACCACATTCTCCAACCTTCTTGTGCCAAACTGTATTAAGTTCACTTAATAGTCAGTCTGTAGTCTAGACTGGTGTGCTCAGGCACTTGATTTAGAAAGCATCATGCAAAAGGCTGTCCAACTTCTTGCTGTCTGCAGGCATAGGCACAGTGAACCGTTTCTTGAAATAATGAATCTCAATCTTCCCAGAATGCTTAGCGAGGGCAATGCCAGAGTAAGTGTTTTGCTTGGCAGGGTCTCCAAACGTGGCCATGGTGGTCACCCTGAGTCAAGAGATAGAGAGGGGCAACAAGCCCAAAGTAGATCAAGATTTAGATATTGCATTACACATCTTCCTTTTTTAGCAGTGAACTCAATGAATGTCTAAATCATAATGTCAAATCTAAAGCCCTGGACCCTTACATAAAGACACTTACCAGATTTCTTTAAATGAAAAACAAAAGCTTTTTGCCATCATCTAAACACACTGTATGAGGCTAATATGAACTAGGTTCCCAAATGAACACTTGTTGGAGGACTACTGTAGCGTCTCTGGCCTGAGTACTGACCTGTCCGCATGGATCTTCTCTGTGAGGACGGGCCGCTGCTCATCTTCCAGCAGGTCCCACAGGTGCAGACAGGAGGCCGCGTCCAGCACACAGAACACAGCCGGCCGGGTCAGAGCCCACTGGACAGAGAGCACCTCCTCCCCACCTGTGCTCCCACTCCACTCCAGCAGGGGCTGCTCACTCTGGACCGAGTGGAGCCGTACACTTCCGTCTGCACAGCCCACCTACAGCACATGCACACAAATATAGCCACACCAACACAGAGCACTCATATTCAAATACACACACATTGCCATTACACACAATGCATATGGCCACAATGTCAGTTCGATCAGTGCTATAAGAGACAGTCTCACACAGTTATAAAACTGCAGTGCCTCAGCAGCATTACCTCGACATTAACTTGTAAATAATTCAAGTCCATTCGTGTACATCCATAATATATCTATATAAACCTTGCTAAATGTGATGACTCACCAGAAAGTGGGGCTGTCCACTCGGGCAGAACTCGAGGGAGCTGACCTGCACAGGCCTGAAGCCAGCCACCAGGGGGCAGTAGAATTTGGGAGGGGCCTTCAGGCCGTGCCTGGTCCCATGGTTTACCACACCCTGTCAGAGAGACACAGAGGGACATCCTGCACCCTTACAGACAGTTCACAACAACAACAACAACAGGATAAACAATAAACTGATCAGCAACAACATGTGTCTGTGTTATTCAGTAGACTGGCAGAAGAAAGGGGTGGCCACTGACCATGTTTGTGGCGATGAAGTAGTGGCTTGAGTCCGATGGGAGGAATTTCAGTGACAGGGCCTGCAGTGGTCCGGGCTGAGAGAAATCATGAGGAGAGGACCTGCAGTAGACAGAGAAATGGTGGCGATTTGTGCATGTTATTAGTGAGTGACCGTGTGTGTGTGTGTGTGTGTGTGTGTGTGTGGGTTTAGTGCTTTTATGCTCAAACGTGCATGTGCATGTGCATACACACACACACACACACACACACACACACTCTTATTCCTTACCTTGGGTCGCATGTCTGCAGAGTGGAGCTGTGGAGGAGTTTCACCTTCCCACCAGGCCGCAACCCTGTGACACATTTAGATGGGATGAAGCACAATAAACACAATAAGCAAAGCTGCACTTGAACCTTCCATCCCAAAGAGCTGATCAACATCAGCAGCAGCATATTGCAGAGTGTCTCACCAAGATCAGTCTGTGATCCCGCAGTACTGGATTTGGGAAGCTCCACAACAACCTGATGGCACAGTTTTTTAAGGCAACACATTAACAGAATAACATGGCTTTGAAGCAGCTTTGAATGTGTGATCAGAATTAGTCTGTGACTTGATCTTACCCAGAGATTCAGCACCCCTTTATCATCCATTGAAGCTAATTGACAGGCCAATCCTAATGACTCTGGATGAAAAGATATGTATATATTTCACAATGAAATGACATGTTTACTGTACATTAGTGGTGCAACTCCAGTCCATTCACAGCCTGTTTAGTGTGTTTGAATGAGTGAATACAGTAAGGAGGAGCCTTTGTGTTCACCTTCCTGGTTGGCCAGCAGGGGGAGCTCTGGTCTCAGGCCCCCAGTCCCTGGGACAGAGACAGGCTCCACTGCCCGCACTGTGGACAGGTGGCCAGAGCCCGAGAGCACAGCGTCTAAGGGGGGGAGAACAGGGTCAGAGGTCATACTCATCATGGCTGGATTTACATCACTAACCACTAATCTCTAACCAGGACCTAAGATGAAGCCAAGATACAGTAAATATAACATAGACATTGAGTACATAGCCACTTTCTATTACAAAATCTAAAAAAAACAAACAAACAAACCAAAAAAACAAAGAAAGAAATGGAAAAAAAAAAAAATTGGCAATTCATACATTTCAGTGACATCATCCGAATGACATCATAATAGCGTTCTTTCTGGCCGCCGCCATTCTGGTTGACTGACCGGTGGAGAAGGTAGGGTAGCGCAGCGTCCAGTGGCTCTCTCCTATGGTCAGGCTGTAGTGGCTGCTGGACGGCTCCCTCAGGTCCCACAGGACCACTGAGCCCACAGAGGTGCCGGCAAACACCAGGGTGGCCTTGGCTGGGCTGAAGCAGCAGCAGCTCACCTGGGCCACGGGGGGCAGGTTGGGAGACACCAGGCAATCAGAGAGGATGAAGGAACAACTTAAAGACACAGAAGGATTCCCACAATAGAAACATTTCAAGGGAAAAATCAGGCAGGGTGATGAGGATGGGGTGTGTGTGCGCTGGCTTGTGTGTGTGTGTTTCTGGTAATGAAAAGAGCTGAGAGTTGTGTGACATAACTAAGTAACATGAAACAGTGATGTTTTCACTGTACACAGAAACAAAAGGCCAAGAAGAGCCTCTTGTGTCAGAAGCACCTCAGACTCGTAGAGCAGGATGTTCTGAGGCCGGGATGGTTCCCAGATGTTCCACACGCAGATGATGCTCTGGGAGTCCAGACGCACGCCACTGGGCACATTGGACGGGGCGTGGACCGAGAGAAGGGTCTGCCGCTGGGCGTCAGAGAAATGCAGGTGGCTGACCTGCCGGCCTGCACACACACACACACACACACACACATAAACAAACAAACACGCACACACACATACACACAAAAGGTTCAAAGACTGGTCAGAATGTTCCATCTATGAACAAGTCCAGACAGTGACAGACCACAGTTCCTGACAGAGCAGTGCCATTTTCTGACCAAAGTTTCCAGTGGTCTGCTTTTGTCAACAGAGAAGATAAATTACTCCACAGGTAGTCACTACTGTCCCGCCTCAAAGCACTCAAGCTCTTGATTTATCACCTGGAGGAGCATAAAGACAAGCACACACACACACACACACACACACACACACACACACACACACACACAGGGCCTGCTGACAGAGGGCAATCTCCTTTCGTTTGATTGGTCACTGATAAATGAGGCTTGTGACGCAAGTCACTGTCACCTGGGACAAATGCGCAAATACGCAAAGGTGCGCTAATGCAAGCATTCAAGCACACACACACACACACACACACACACACACACACACACACACACACACACACACACAGAAGTCACATTGTTTCTCTTGACCATCTGAGTGCCCCCATTTGGAGGAGCACATGTGCTGAATGAGGAGCTAATGAGGGCCACCAGCGCCATTATTATCCAAAGCCACATGGCAGCACTTTCAGCGCCGCTCTTAAATTTGCACCCAATCACGAGCTGCCTGCCGTACCGTGCAGAAAGGGCAGCCTGGTGTTAAGCTGAAGGCAGCCATCGCTGAAGGACAGGGAGTCGGACTGGGCCTTGAGCCTGGTCAGCGCGTGTCTCTCCGCCCGGTCCTCCTCCAGGAGCACAGTCATCACCTGACAGGGACACACACAGTTACCCTCTCAGGAAGTTAGCCAACAGCCACAGACTGCATGATCAGGATGGGGACATGGGTTGACTTGAGAACAAATCACACGGTTAGATCTGCACTGCTGTTAGACCCACACCCCACAACACACACACACACACACACACACACACACACACACACACACACACACACACACACACACACACACACACAC
>JASCQY010000057.1:7631606-7645112 GCA_030264315.1 Sardinella tawilis | reverse complement strand
ACAAGTCTAGACATGAGCAGCAAGACAAGACCACTACACTGGTTATTCAGAGACACATTATTACAAGTCTACACATGACCAGCACACATGACCAGCAAGACAAGACTGTTACACTGATCATTCAGAAAATGGACACATTATTACAAGTCTTACATGTAGGTTGGCCACGGCATTTCTTAAAGTACTGTTCAACTTTTGCAATGCAGTTTAAACTAAGCTAAAGTCTACACATTTGTAAAACATACACAAACAAATGAAGGAATTGAGGTTTCATTTGCTCAGGATACCTACTTCTGCCTGTTAGACACCTTCTTATTGACCTCCCGCCGCTTAGCTGACACAAAGTCTATGACTCCTCTGTGCTGACGACCTCGGCTGGGCTGAGCTTCAGTGTCTAAGGTCAAATACATTGAGAGAAATTAATAAACAATTTTACAAATAAGTGTTCTTTCATATCAACATGTTTTCTTAACACTACGCATTTCATGCATTTTATTCAGCTCTCTTTACAACCTACCAACCTTTACAACACTGAAAGAGTTTGATACTCTATTGGTGAAGGAGACAGAGGGGTTCAGGATGGTTGGGCCTACCTGTCCTGGGAGTCGAGCTCTCCTCTGTCCTGGGCCGTGACTGGGAGGACTCCACTCTCTCGTTCTCTTCATCCATGGCCCGCTGGATGGCCCTGATCTCCTCTCTCTTCTGTGGGCTGAGCTCCTCTTTCACATCCTCCTCCTCCTGTCCTGAATCATCTTCATCAGCATCCTCAAAATCCTCTTCGTAATCCTATAGAACAGCAAGTTTGTTTCATGACTAGAGACAAAGTGTACTTATCATAGCATATCAGGACACACAGGCTAGTCCTCACTGTAGTATGTGTATGTATGATGAGTGTGTGTGTGTGTGATGAAACATAAATCACTCACCATTTTCTTGATGAAAATATCCATTTACAGCATGCAAAATAAACATTTTTGTAAAGATGGAATTTACAAAATCGACTGATTAGGGGGAGAATGTGGAATGATGGAGAAAATGAAATGTCAGGTGTGCTATTCAGCATTCTTCTTCATTTTTACCTCAAAATCTTCCTCATAATCCACCTCCTCATAGTCTTCACCCGCTGGCTTTTCTGATTCTTCATTTTCAACCTAATATGAACAAAGCAAACACTCATTCATCTGGGCATTCAATAAGCGCATGGCAGACATACTGCATGGCAGGCATAAGCAATAAGAGAGGAGGGAGAAAATGACATGCAAAGGGGTGAGTGCCAAGCAACATTCGTCCCAGCAGCTCAGTAAAAAACATCTGCTGATGACGACATGCCTTCCCACACACGTACAAGGGGAAGCTAGCGAGAAGCACACCAGACAGAATGCTATCAGCTAACAGAAGAATAGAGGCCATCTTGAATGTCATTCTTACAGGAGTTTCAGGGTCACTAAAGTCCCCCTGACTAGATCTCCACGACGACTGAGAGGTCAGCACCGCAGGATCCTATTACATCATGGAACAGAGAGAAATGCTAAGTGAGAAACTCCACCTGGACAGGTTTCAGATTTCTCAATCTCACATACATTTACTAAACATGAAATGATAGACCCTTACACATTTCTTCATTGTTCTGGTGTTCTGAACGCTCACTGTTGTTTTTACCTGTCTGTCTCTGTGGTCTCGATGCTTAAGACTCGATGTGGCTTTTGGGTTATCCCTCTTCACCCATTCTGATTCTTCCCGATGTCTCTTCTCCCGATGACGGTCTCGCTCCTCTCTCTCTCTTTCCCGTTCTCGATCCTTGTCACCATGGATACGACCCTCAGAACCCTTGTGCTCCCGGTGGCGTCGTTCCCGCTCCGAATCTCGGATCTCACCTCCACCCTGTCCGACCAATCAAATATCAGAAGTCCATTCATATGCCCATTCATAGGTCCAGCAATCGGACAGACCTCTTCACAATGAGCTTATGAGTTACAAGTGTTATAAATAGCATAAAATACGTCACCCTTACACGCAGGTCTCGATCTCGTCTTCTCCTCTCAATCTCCTCTTTATCTCTTCTCTCTGAAAACATTGTCCAAGTTGTTACCTCCATAATTAAAACCCTAAGCTGTAAGTTATTTCTAATTAATGTCAAACATCTCATTTCCATTTCACATCAACTTACCTCGGCCTTCTCTGTATCCAGAATGTTCCCTGTCACTCTGACGTTCTCTTCTGTCTCGTTCTCTGTTTTTGTCCTTCCCCTCTCTGTGGGACTCGCTCTCTTTCATGTAGTCTCTGGACCTGTGTCTCTCCCTCCTCTCTCGCTCTCTGTCCATCTCTCCATCTTGTGACCTGACTCTAGCACCATCTCTGCCCATGTCTCTGTCTTCATCTTTCCTTCGGTCTTTTTCACTCCTTCGTTCCCTTTCTCTCTCTGCTCTTCTTCTGTCCCTCTCCCTCTCTTTTTCCCTCTCTGACATGGCTTCCCTATATCGCTCTCGCTCTCTTTCTTTTTCTCGATTCTCCTTCTCTGCTCTGTCATATCTCCTGTCTTTGCTTCCTCTGTCTCCATCTCTGTACCGGTCCTGGTCTGCAGCCCTGTCCTTCTCTCGCTCCTTGCGCCTCTCTCTGTCTCGTTCATTCCTCTCCTCCACCCTGTCTTTGGTGTCATCTCTCCTTCTGTCCAGATCCCTGTCCCTCTCCAGCTCTCTCTGTTTCATCCGCTCTTTTTGTTCTCTCTCCTTCAGTCTCTCTCTGTCTCTTCTCTCATCCCGCTCATGCTCACGATGTCGGCGGTCCACAGATGCACCAGTCCTGTGCCTCCTTTCATCCTCACTGCGTCGCATTTTCTCCCCTCTCCTGATGCCGTCTTCCTCATATCCCTAATATGAAATGTCAGGTTTTAATGTCACATAACACACAGCTAACAGCATATTCTTTAGGTCAAATCAGATCATCTTACCCGCATGTGTTTCTTTAGTTCATCTGTTCTCCAAGTGTCTTCTTTCGTGATTTTCTTTAATAATCAAAAAGCAATTCTCGATTATTTGAGCAGTAAAAGCACTCAATTACACATTAAAGTATCAACATCTCGTCAGTGAACTACTAGAAACTGGCCGTTCCTACATTAGGAGGTGGTTCTTATCATACAAAGTCAAGTCTAACAAGAACAACTTTATATTATTCCAACTAAACATTATCATGAAAACCAAGTCCCAACAAGCTTAGTAGAGAAGTTACAATTTCACTTCGTCTATCATTGCTATTTCAGTGACAAACTCCTTGATCCTTAAAGATGCCAAGTTGCATGATAGCTTGACAGCATAACTAGCTTCTGTTAACACTAATCATCAGGGTAGGTAATCAGCTTAGTTGCTGACAAATCACTGTAAACTATGACAGCCAAGCTCACGCTAACTGAAAAGCGAGTAAAATATCATTACTTGCAACGTGATGTTTTTGCTAGCTTATACGTCAATGGTTAAATGAAATGCTAGTGTGTGAGCAAGCATGGCTCCAATTCTTAAGTCGAATACGTAAAACGCTATTTACCTTCTCATGAAACATACTTTGTGAAACTGGACCAATTATTAAAACCCAAGCCCTCCAAGGTAACTGTTATGCTGCAACAGATTTATGTTTCTGCAATTCACCGCCATGACACTTTTGCAGTGACTGCGTTATCATGGCAACAGAACACAAAATAGCAGTAGCTTCTTCTTCTTACGGACTTCAGGCAGACTGCAAACCTCAAAGGCGCATTGGCGCCTCCAAACGATCTGAGATGGTACTGCACCTGGTGATGCAATCATGCAAGAGAAGGGCTGTAGATATAAGACAGTTCATCAATCTATGTCAGGGGTGGCCAAACTTTTCTATTTGCGGGCCAGATATTGAAAAATCTGCTGAGCAGCTAAGCTGCTAAAGGCCAATGCAAGATTAATAGTTTAGTTTTGAGGTAAAAAAAATCTTTTTGACTTCATATCGGGCCGAATGAAAGACAGCAGAGGGCCACAACTGGCCCCCAGGCTTTTGACCACCCCTGATCTATGTCAACTTTCTCAATATTATTTCCATCACCAAGTGACAGATCAGTTTACCTTTTGAAACATGCCATTTCCTTCACTGACCTTAATATTTCACTCACACACCTTTGCAAAATATTCTCCAGGCTTGCAACTTGCTTTCTGCACTTGAAAAGAAAGCACAGTCGTATCACAGGAAAACTGCATTTGGAAGTGTATGCAATATTGAATTTCTATCATAAAGATTATTTGCACAATCACTTGTCCTAAATATCATAAACTACATCTTAGCCTAAAACATAAAATAATAATGAGGGTTGACTTTTTATTTGCAACCTTCAGCCACAGGGTGGCGATTTTGCGCTGGTCTCAGCTTGTGTGATTGGTCCTGTTTTAACAGAGTGTGCATGGATGGTGGACGAATGAATTTCCCCTGGCCGCTGGAACGTGCAAGCGCGTGTCCCAAATCAACGCGAGTGTATGGGAGTTAAAAGGGTCTCGCGCGGGCGGCGCAGCTCGAGAGGAGAGGAGAGCAGAGGGACTGAAGGTGACGCGATGGTCTTGTAACGGTGCGGTGGAGCCTCTGAGGAGAACGGATTGAAGGTGACAGCGAAAGATGTATGAAGAAGTCTACACCGACAGTGGTTCATAACAACATTATGCATTGGATTCCACCCATCGGAGAAGACTAAATAGCCGAGGTTCCTCTCAAAATGGAACAGGGCGCGAGAGACTTAACCTGAGATAGCATGCAACCAAATATGGGGACAGCAACTTTCGGGATTTGGAGATGAGGATCGTTAACGCGTGATTCTTTTATAAATGTGATTTGTTGACAATAGCATGGCAAGGCGAAGTATTGTTACGTTTTGTCCATGTCGTATATGGCTTAACTATACTCAGTGACAGTTCGAGCATCCTCTTTGAATCACTGTCAAACTTGCTGGAATTTTAGCCTAACTGGATTGACGGCAGTAAAGACGAGAGGACGCTCACCTTCCTCGGTTTGACATGACAGAAGAGAACATGACGGCAGTACGAGGAGCACATTCGCACCCGACGGGTTCCGCAGGGCCAAAGGAGAGCGGCCAGTGCGGACCGGACAGCCCCGCACACCCCAAGCCAAACCCCGCTCCACCACCGGACTACACCAACGAGCCCGCATCTTCTACAAATGACTTGGTTCGCACATGGAGACAGTTCGCAAAAACTTTTATGTTAATTTTCCCTATATACGCCCTGGGGTATTTTGAGTTTAGTTTCAGTTGGCTCCTTATTGGACTGGCCATATTTTTCTTCTGGAGAAGAAACACGGGAAGTAAAAACTCAAGACTAAGCAGAGCGCTGGCATTCTTTGACCAAGAGGAGAGAAGTTTCAAGCACAGCCTGGTGTCCTCAGAGTTGCCGTCATGGGTGAGAGATTGAACACAGCAGGCTGACAGTCAGAGTTCCCCTAGGCTATAATAAACACGCGCAATTTAATTCTCACGTCAACTCTAGTTTATAGTAGAATGTTGTAGACTAATGGTATTCGTGCCTCCAGTGAATATTTGTTAAAATATTCATACCAGGCTATTGTCATGTGATAACTGAAAACCTTAGGCCTAATGAAATTTGCTTCATCTCCACATCAACTCACCTCACAAGAAATACTAAAATAGAAAGATTATGCTATCTTATTTTGTTGTTGTTGATGTTGTTGTTTTTACTTAAAAGATCCTGGTGATTTCATCTGTAGTTGCAGCTGTAGTGCAGAAGCTAGCATGTGGTCTGGGAAATAAATGTTGTGGCCAAAGTCATTAGAGAAAACAGTTTGAGGTCCTCTACTGATGTTTAAGGCAGCTGTCAGCAGAAGTGACACAAGGGCAAGCTTACTTTAAAAACAGTGATGACCTCTCCTCCAGGGATATCAGCTAAATGATATGTGGGAGGCTGCCCAGTCTTTTGCACCGTGGGAAACCAAGGTGCACCTAAAAGGATTCCTACTGCCAAGTCACAATAAGAGAATGAGGTAGCCTGATGTGAAAGCCAAATACATCTGGCAGTCTGTTGATCTTCTGCACTATTATGCTGCAAAATCACCTCCCTTGGTTGAGATTTTAGCATGACGACAACAGCTTCTCCCGATAGCATGGCAGCAAAGGGTGTGTGTATGTGTGTGTGTGATTTGTTGTTGTTCTTTTTCATTGGAGGAGATGAGCACTGACACGTGCTGTTGGGAACATGTTCTGCTCTCCTGTTCTCATTCTATTCTTACCTTCAGATGTACTGTAGGGAGATGCCATCCATAGAATATGTGCTTCACATCAAGACCCTGTGGGGAAAATGAGGTCTTTGTTGTGGTATGTGTGTGGAGATGAGAGTGAAGGGAAGACCAAATGGACTCAGTCTGCTGTCAGTTTGCATCATGCGTGGGATTTCCAATCCGGGGGATTTTCATTCATGACAGAGCAGCTTGTGCTTCTGAAACACAGAGAGAGAGAGAGAGAGAGAGAGAGAGAGAGAGAGAGGATGGAGAAACAGTGTCTCTTTGGGAATAAGAGGAGCGAGCACAAGATAGGAAACTGTTGAGTGATATCCCTCAATACTGTGGGAGGAGCTAATGGAGACTAAGACATGCCTGTGTCTTCCCATGTTTCCTGCGCATTGCTCTACAGTGCTGTTGTGAAGGAAGCCTTCCATATTTCCTCCTCTGAATACCCCTAGTCCTTGTAAATTGCTAATTAGGAGCTTTCATTAACCACTGAGAACATCATGTTCTGTCATCCTCATTAGTCCAGTGGAAAGCAGTCAGAAGCTCTAGAATGTGATGAACCCAGGGTGCAGTTCTCCTCAGAGATGGTTTAATTGGGTTTTGCCTGTAAATGACATTACAGGCCCTTCTACCAGAGAGCTGGCAGGCGTGAGGAGCGCAGGGAATCAGAGAACCTGGTGGATGTGACCACAGACCGCCTTTACACATTACCAGCGCTGACTTCTCCCAGACATAGATATGGCCTGAAGCATGCAAGACGTATACACACTCCCAGCTTGTGTGATAGGGTGTATGTGTGTGTGTGTGTATGTGTGTGTTGTATGGGTCTGCTTGTCAGTTTGACTTTCAGAAGCAAAAATTCTGGTGCTTGTTTGCGCTGTCTTACATTTCAGCCTATTAAAACCACCAGTCCCTTCACTGAGCGCTTGTGAAGTGTGGAGAAGTAGAGAGAACTGATGGAGCGCAGTAGGCTAGCACGGTCTAATCGCATGCCTACTGCCTGCTGTACTAATAACCAGCTCACACGTTACTGGGTTCTTTAGGCTTAAGATTGGAGTGGTGATGGGATTCTCAAGTGCAATTAGTTTTCTGTGATCGCTTCGTGTAAATGAAAGTACTTGTCTGGAGTCGATCAATGCAGTCCTGTTGTCCGATGTAAGTTTCCGTGTGCTGTCGGTAGGTATGAAAATGAGAGAATTTGGCACAGTGAAGACCAACTAGTGAAATGGCAGCCATCAATAACCAAGGAGGGCAAGGAAACTCTGCTTCAGTTTGGGTGTTCTGTGCCCTCATCGGGTAGCATTAGCTGCTTGCTCGCTCGTTCACAAATTCAGTTCGGGTTGGATCAGATCTTCTCGCTCTTATTCCTATTGACAGAAGTCAGCAAGCCAGACCAGCAGGGCGATGGGTAGATTCCCAGCAGACTATCCCTTTAGTCTGCACACTTTGGATCTGAGCATGTAGGGCTACTTCAGCTCAGACCCCGTTTAGGCATGCAATAGGCTATGTCTCACCACATGAGTTGGTCGGTCTGCGTGGGTAGTCAAGTCCGATTCTAGTAAAACATTTCCAATTCACTGACCCAATGCAATTTCTCTATTGACTGTGTAATGAGTATTTGACCCCAGAGAGATCCAAGCAATTACATTTGCTGTGTGAGAGGGAACACAGCGTGCGCTGCTCTCTAGAGTAGCTCTTTGCTGCCAACTGGCAGGCGAGCAGCGGAGGGATGTTTTGGAGTCCGGCTGAGGTGAGATTCTGAAGGGAAAAAGGCTTTGGGGGCGCAGAGAGAGGTGCAGCGTAGCTTTGAAATTTTCATAATTTTCCTCATCTGCACGCAGCTCTCAGCTGTGCGCTGCACTCATAAAAGCAGACATGTTCATCAGGCTGTGGCTGGAGAAATACTGTAGGCCTATTCAATATGCAATATGCAATGCAGTGTCCTCAGACGTCCTCAATCCCTTTTTGTTCTGTGTGCATCAGCTGCTGTTTGGAACTCAAATAAGTAGAGAGTATATATAAATAAATAAATAAACAAACAAACAAACAAAGAAATAAACATTTGCTGCTAATCCCAAGGCATTTCTCAATCCCCTCTGCATTCAGCGTGCATGGTCTTAAAAACTCATCTGACCTCTTACTCAACACCACTGTACTCAAGCTCCGCTCCGCTCCACTCCACTCCACTCCACTCCATCATCAAGTCCCCCGACCTTTCCTCACATCCCCCACAGCTGGGCGCACTTCCTCATACGACGGGGTACATTAGGGCAGACAGACAGACAGGCAGACAGACAGACAGACAGACAGACAGACAGACGTGGTGTATGGGAGCCAGGTCTAGACTTGATTTTGAAAATGTACCTCTTGCCCTTGTCACCAGCCCTGCCTGCTTAGTGAGTCGCTCCCTAGGAAAGCCCCACCCAGCTCTATGCCGCTGCTAAACTGTCTGAATCTGACAGCAGTGAAGTGAATGCCATGGCAGTTGCGCTGGGCGAGGAGGATCTGCTGCGCTGTCATGTCGCATCCCAGACGCTGGCTAAGGATAACTCCCGCCAGCGCGCTTGGCTTTGGAAATAAATCTAGCGTGAGTCATGAGCGCTCCGGTGGAACCCTGGCGGAGCCGAGCGGAGCAGAAAAGACCCTTCCTCCCCTCTCCTCTCCGTCTCCGCTGCTCGCCATGTGAGGGCCGGCGAGGAAGGCAGAGGAGAGGAGCGTCTCGAGGCGAGGCATAAAAATAGCCTCTGACTGCTGCCTCATCTGGTGAACAGGCTGAGGAAATGGGTTGTTATGCTGCTTTGTAAAAGCTGAATGAGATATCAGATCAGTGCACTTGGGTTTTTCATATACTGTAGTAATACAGTTCTGACAAAATCCCCAGTCTGCAAATGCAAACTCAAAAGGCATTTTCTCTCTGCCTTTTGTCCCCCAACTAAAATGTGCTTGTAGCCTTTTAAACCGAATGATTTGTGTCCTCTGTACTCCTCAAACAGACAGACAACAGTTGAACCTTCTACCGAGACAGATTAGTGTGGGGTTGCTGACATGCTCCATATTGACAGACAGCACATCACAGTGTACAGTATGACTACTGTGTGGAAGGATTACAGCATTATCAGCACAGGAGATGTAAAAGCCACTCCAGTCACCTGCCCAAGCCCAAGGCTTTGACGTAGCAGGGGGTGACTAAAGGTACACACTGAAGGTGTGGTCGGTTCCTAGAAACCAGTAGGTGCAGCCTAACATGCCCCTGGTATCTTAGCAGACTGGGAGCTCCTGTCACAGAAACACTACGGAGACAAGGTTGCCTCACAGAGACTAGTCACTCTGACAGCAAGCCAGCATGCTGTAATCCCCCACTCCTCCTGACTCCTGACCGGCCGTCATCTAGAGGCAGAAATGCTGGTTCAAGGCTAGGGTCTGTCTGTGAGTGTTACCCAGAGGAACAGAGCAGAGCTCTCTGGCACTAATTCCCTACGCTGAACTCAGGGATGAAAATGTGGCATTCAAGTCCCTTTTTTCTTTCTTTCTTTCTTTCTTTCTTTCTTTCTTTCTTTCTTTTTTCCCTTTCTTCCTTTTTTCTTTCTTTTTTTCTGTCTTTCTTTCTTTCTGTCTATTTTTCCTCTCTCTCTGAACTCCTCTGAGGGTGTGCTGCTGTCACAGCATCGCAGAATCAGCGTTTTGTCTGTCTGACTAGTGGACTTGCTGCCGGCCTACTCAGCTAGTGCTAAGCGCCCACTCATACACACACACACACACACACACACACACACACACACACAAGCGCTCTTGCTCTCTCAAACAGCACACTGGCAGTTGTAAACATTGATCACTTGGAGGCGTACATTATGCCGTTGTTCCTTCGGAAAGAAGTCATTGTAGTTTATCCATAACATTTGCATCAAGAGACAAAAAGTGCATTTATACCCACACAGTCTATCTGCCTTCTGCCATTCATTCTTTCTCCCACATCTGTCAGCCTCGAGTCAATGCTTTATATACTGTATACAATCTGCAGTGCTTTTGTACACTTGTGTCTACAGGCTTCTGTAAATACACATAAAGCATGGTGCTCAGAAGAGGGGTTAGCCTTTGGGCAGCATAAAAGCTGCAGAACACATCTTATCCATATGCGGCCAGGCCTAAGTGGTTTTTGACAGCGCAATAATTGCCCCTCCATGTAATAACTACACATAGATAAAGGAGAATGTGAGCGTTTCATTATTCAAATGGTAGATCTGCATGCCATCAGTGTGAGGAATATCCAGCGCTCTCCAGTGCTTTGGGACAAGATATTTGACTTATGGTTTATGCTATTGTTTGCTCTCTACGAATTAGGCTACTCTTCCCCTACATTTGTCTTATTAACTCTGCCTATCTTTTTCCAGGTCCATTTTCCAGATGTGGAGAGAGTGGAGTGGTTAAACAAGGTAAGAGAGGGTGGGCTTGTTTTTGTCTTTGCCTGTGTCTCCTACACTAGATGTCACTGGAGATGGGTGCATCTCCTACACTAGTTGTCCTTTAAAGCAGTCTGTCCATCAGTCCTGTCGCTGGAGATGGGTGCATTTATTGTCTTCCTCTGTGACTAACAGCATTATTGACTGTCATCCTGGTGTGTCTGTATCGTTCTCTTTCTCTTTCTTTCCACGGTGTGTGTGTCTATCCCCACATCTCACTCCCTTTCCTCTTCTCTCTTCTTCTTATCCTCCTCATCCTGTCTTTTTTGCTCTTTATTTCCCTCCCTTTTCCTTTTCTTCTCTTCTCCTCCTCTCTCACTGTCCCTTTATTCCTTTGTTCCTTACTCTTCTACCTCTCTGTCTTTCTGCTGCTCGCTCTTTCCATTTCTCTGTCTTATCTACCCCCTCCCTCTCTGAACCCACACACACACACACACACACGCACGTACACACAGACACACACGCACACACACACACGCACACATGCGCGAGCGCACACACACACCTCTGCCCGTGTTGTGTGTGTGTAGCGGGAGGCTGGGAGGCTGCAGTGGGTAGGGACGTGGCACACTGCAGCACTGCTGATCCCCCATTTCCCCCATAGCATCCATCCAATCAGACAGCATGATATCCCTGTCTAGCGGAGCAGCACACCTCTCAGACAGGTGCACATTCACTGTAAGCCGCACACTCACATGGCGGGCCTCGGTTAGGTGTTTATGAAGATATTGATGTGTTTCTGAGTCTCTCACGCCAGCCCTGATTCATGAAATGGAGGGAGTGTTAAATGTTTAATCAGAGAAGCCTCTTTAGTGCATTTCCTATGGAGTCGGAAAAGGCTTCAACTGTAATGGAGCGCTCACATGGAACCAAAATAGCATTAATATAAAAAATTGTTTTGGCTCTCGCTGATGTTTAGTTTCTGCAAATCTTGCCAACTGTGCACCATAGGGATTTAGCATCTTATGGTCTTAAATCTCTTTTCTTGTAAATAAAGATTTACAGCGTGCTCCTCTTCCTCTCTGATTCTGCCTCAGCCTTTGTTTGGGACACCCTCCTTATCTCTGCATCTGTTCACATCGGACATTGGCAATGCACATTTCACACGAAATAGATAAAAAAGAATTGAACATTCTTAAAAGATTTAGTGGGTGCTTCTCTTCTCTGATTTTGCCTCAGCCTTTGTTTGTGACTCCTTCCGTATCTCCGCATCTGTTCAGACTTGACACTGGAAATGCCCATTTCAGACCAAATAAATAAACACAAACAAAGGGTTGATAATTGAACCTTGCCATCTAGAGAGCCACCCCAAGGACTCACCTACCCTCAATATTCCTCTGCTGCCAGTCTGTGATAGACAATCACATGCCAGTCAGGCTGTCCTTAGTGATCTACGTCCCTCCCACTTTCCCCCCTTTCAGACGGTGAAACAGATGTGGCCGTATATCTGCCAGTTTGTGGAGAAGCTGTTCCGTGAGACCATCGAGCCGGCCGTGAAGGCTGCCAACGCCCACCTCAGCACTTTCAACTTCACCAAGATCGACCTGGGTGACAAGGTGAGCAGAGGCCTTTCTGTACCTTGATCTTATCAGGTCCTGTGGTGCCCAAGGTCGGGCACTGGTCACTTTGATTGATTCCTAACCCCCCTGCACCCCCCCACCCCCCAGTTAGGATGTGCTGTTTTGGATGAAAAAAAACATCTGCTAAATACTAGTCGACTGGTGACCCCGATTCTAAAGATAGATAGATAGATAGATAGAGATAGATAGACGCCTCGGGCTCTTTCATGCCTGTGGAACGGATAGATTTCTGCTCCACGTTTGTCCCGCTGCGGAGCCACTCTGTACCACAGATAATTGCCCCATTCACGGTTCCTTGTAGTGCAAACTGAAGAACAGATAATTGCCCCATTCACGGTTCCTTGTAGTGCAAACTGAAGAACAGATAATTGCCCCATTCATGGTTCCTTGTAGTGCAAACTGAAGAACCTTTTCTTGTACAGTAAGTGAGCTTAACACACGTAGAACTGGCTTTCATCTCCAGCCTCATTTGAGCGTAATTGCATAACTAATCCCCCTCTGGAATCTCTCTATCACAGTCATTCATCCTGTTCATGCGTGGGGGGGGGGGGGGGAATGATTCCCACAGGTCTGGAGAGTTGGTGTCTGATAGGGCACAACATTTTTCTCTTCCTAGTGTATATCCACAATCTGAAAATAACGAAGGTCAATTAGACCTATTTGATTATTTAATTACTATTATGGCAAATGTTGTTATGGTTGTTGTTGTTGTTGTTGTATTTTGGCCAATAAAGGCACAGTGTAGTCATGTTGACTGCATTTGTGGGATGGTAAAAATGGCAAAGGACTGGGGTTAATAGTCTCTTAAATACGGGAGGCTTTCGGAAGCCTGAAGTGGGCAGCGGAAGAGATAGGAATGTTACTGAATGCACCGAGATGGTTTCCATGGCACCGGAACAAATCTCAAGAATTCTCCTGTGTTTTGGCGTGTGTGTTATATATGTGTGTTTGTGTGTGTGTGTGTGTGTGTCTGTGTGTGTATGTGCGTATGTGTATGCATGTGTGCGTGTGTGTATGTGTGTGTTCACAGCCTCTGAGGGTCAATGGGGTTAAGGTTTACACTGAGAATGTAGACAAGCGTCAAATCATCATGGATCTCCAGATAAGGTCAGAAGGAGTTGCCTGTGATTTGTTTCCTAATGATTTCACCTAGATCATTTCTTCTCATTGGGTGTCTAAATATGTATAGTGTATTTTATATGTAT
>JASCQY010000057.1:7611175-7623389 GCA_030264315.1 Sardinella tawilis | reverse complement strand
CCCCCCCCCCCCCCCCCCCCCTCGGGGGACTGCCATATTTTGCCTGTGCGCGGGGACTGGGTATTCCACAGGCCTGTGTTGAAAGTGTTGGAGGGAGGACAGATGCTGGAGTGCTGACTCCTGTATGAGAGCCTCATTGCCTTGTGTCCAGGTGAGGGACGACAAGCACAAGTGCAAGCTGGGTACTCTGAGCGTGCCTCTGAGCGGCCTGCTGGGGGAGGAGGACATGACGCTGACGCAGCACTTCCCTCTCAAGAACTCGGGGCCCAGCAGCACCCTCAAACTCAAGATGGCTCTGAGGGTACGTCTGTGAATTGTGAATATGGAAGAGTGTGTGTGTGTGTGTGTGTGTGTGTGTGTGTGTGTGTGTGTGTGTGTGCACATAAGAGGGATTTTATTCATGAGTTTGTCATTTTATTCTCAAGAAGCCAGCCTAACACTAAAAAATGTTCTCTGTATTGTCAGTTACTCAGTATTTGTGTGTGTGTGTTCCCTACTTCTGAACATAAGAAAAATATATTTGAAATGTATCTTGACAAGACCTTTTAGATATTTACAGTATGCCTCAGAATATATTTCTGAACGAAAATATAATTTAACAACAAATATAGAAAACTGAATTTAGTTGTCCATGTCCTAATCTTTCATTTATTTCCACAATTAGTATAAAGTGACAGTTTTAGGAGCCCAGTGTGTAAGGAAGTCCATGTGTGTGTGTGTGTCTGTCCTGCTCTAGGTGCTCTGTCTGGAGAAGCAGGGCACGTATGGCCAGCCCTCCTCTGTGCAGGTGAGACGCACGAGCGACAGTGTGTGCAACCCCGCCGCCCCTTCGCCCAAACCGCCCCCCTGTGAGCCCTCCCAGGCCACGCCACGCCCCCATCCCCAGCCCGCCTCCTCGGTCTCCAGCACGGCCCTGGCCCAGCAGACCCCCGGGGGCAGCCCAGTGCGGGGCAAAGGGCAGGGGGACGCGGTGAGACGCAGCAGCTCCAGTCTGGCCATCAGCAGCGCCCACAAGCAGCAGGCCCACCGAGAGTCCATGACCAGCCTGGCCTCCGACACCTCGCTGCCCTCCGCCACACAGGAGCTGCACAACAGGCTGAGGCAGCTGCAAAAGTGAGGGCTTTTGTGTGTGTGGGTGTGTGGGTGTGTGTGTGTGTGTGTGTGTGCGTGTGTGCGTGTGTGTGTGTGTGTGTGTGTGTTTGTGTGTGTTTGTGTGTGTGAGTGTTTTTTGTATGTGTGTGAGTGTGTGGGTGTGTGTGTTTGTGAGTGTGAGTGTTTGTGTTGTGTTGTGTTGTGTATGCATTTGTGTACAGTACAATATATGGAAAGGTATTAAGATATCAGTGATATTTACCTGTTAAAGTAGATGTGGGTATGAGCAGAATGTGTATATGTTTGTAGGTCTGTGTGTGTGTGTGTGTGTGTGTGTGTGTGTGTGTGTGTGTGTGTTGGTAGGTGTAATATTTACGTACTTTTTGTCCTTCTGCAGTGGCTCAACTCCTAGTCAGTATCCTCTTGGTGAAGTGCAGCTGACAGTGAGACACAGTTCTCAGAGGAACAAACTTATCGTGGTGGTGCATGCTTGCCGGTCAGTACACACACACACACACACACACACACACACGCTCATTCATTCATTCACATTCATACTCAAACATACACACACACACACACACACACACAGTCATTCACATTGATGCTTAAACATACACACACGTTCCACACAGACGCACACACTAACACACATTCACACTTAAACATACACACACGCTCTTCACAGACACACTCACACATGCTCATTCACATTTACACTCAAACATACACACACACTCACACACACTAGCCATCCCTCTGCACTCACAAATTCTTTCTGTCTCCCTGCCACACACACTGGTCCGCATGCAAACTAACTAACACAAACACATTTATCTTCACAGTCTAATCTTGTAAGATTTACACTTTGCTTGTGGTTGTAAATCCAGGCATGAGTCTGCTAGGGAAAGCCTGCCGTCTTCCGGGAAGGTCCCTGTGTGTGGGGGCGTTTGTTACGAATGACAGATGAGAGATTTCACTCCGTGACAGATGCAGGCAGTAATAGATCTGAGGGACTTCACCAGGTGTCACCGACTTTATTCAGTTACACTCATTAAAGGTTATCTGGAAAGCTGCTTCAGCAATAGAGCTATCAGCTTGACATCAACAAAGTCATCAGTTTGACCCTCCACTGCATGCCAGTCTGATTGGTCAAAGTTGGCTTGAGAATCTGCAATTCCAAAAGACTTACAGTTTTGACGCAAAAGCAGTAGAACAGCGTTCCACAATAGATGACTTTGTGTTCAGCGCTGTGTTTGAACTTAGGGAAGTGTGTTTAATCAGCATTTTATTTATGCCTCTTCTGACATTTGGTTAAACTGGTTTTCAAAGAAGAATGTGTCTGGTTAAAAAAAAACAAAAAAAATCAATAAGTTCCTTGTCTGGCACACACCTGGTCCTGGCTGGCCTGGTTCAGTATGTCGTGTTTTGACATACTCTCTTGTTTCCCCACAGCAACCTCATAGCCTTCACCAAGGATGGCTCCGACCCCTTCATCCGGCTCTACCTGCTGCCGGACAAGAGCCGGACGGGCAGGAGGAAGACCAGCACGCTGAGGAAGACTCTCAACCCCATCTACGACCAGTCGTAAGCAGGCACTCCATTTTACGCTCCTAAATAATGTCAGATCATCATGTTGCAGTTGAAATGAAAGATGCCAGAATGCTGTCCTGACTGGCATTAAGGATGCACTGATGATGTCATCATTAAGGATGCAGCGATGATGGAAATTTCCACACAGAGGGTGCTAGATTATTAGGACTGGAGTAGCAACACGGGTTATTTTTTGCTCCCTCTGTACGCGTGACTGTGTGTGTGTGTGTGTGTGTGTGTCTGTCCTTAGGTTTGAGTTTAGTGTGTCCATGGTGGAACTCCACAGGAGGACTCTGGATGTAGCAGTGAAGAACGGTGGAGGTCTTCTGTCCAAAAGCAAAGGCCTGCTGGGAAAAGTGAATCATTTTATTCTCATCACCTGCCTGCCTGCCTGCCTGCCATTGCACTGCACTGTACTGCACTGTGATACAACATAGACCGAATAATGAACCAACTAACACTAAGTGAATGGGGCATAGTGTCTTACTTTCAGTTTCATTTCGCTATGCCCCATTTAGTTAACAATAGTTATTGGTTTATAACTTGGCCTATGTTGCATCAATTATTTTCGTTCTGTAATCTCCTCTCTGTCTCCTTAGGTGCTTGTGGATTTGACGAGCGATGAGATCTCCAAAGGGTGGACGCAATGGTACGCTGTCTGTACGCTACAACTTCTCTCTCCTTAGTCTTTGCATTCATAGAGATCATTGAATGATTTGTATTGTATAGTGCCAGTGAATAGGTATTTAATTCTTTAGGAATGCTAACTTTTCAGCACACACACACACATGTACTGTATATGTGTGAGCATGTTCTCTCTCTCTCTCTCTCTCTCTCACACACTCACACACACACACACACTTACTCACCCACACACACACACACACACAGCCGCTCCCTGTCTCTTGCTCATTGCCCTCCGTATCTCTTACTGTTCTTTAATTAAACATCTTATCAAGATATCATGTTAATTTAATCTGATCTCATCAGGAAGTGCAGTGTGCTTGTGTGATCAGTTCTGATCTCATTAAGATGATTTATGCAAGTCCTCACCCTCTTCCAACCCTTTGCCCCCCCCCCCACACACACACACACTCACACTCTCTCTCTCTCTCTCTCTCTCTCCCTCTCTCTCTCTCTCTCTCTCTCTCTCTCACACACACACCATCCCCCATCTTCTGTATGTGTCTTCTTTCAGGTATGACCTAACTACTGATGGTTTGAAGACAGTCTGACTCCCAGTCCAGGGAGGCAGCATTGATCTGGCTCTCCCTTATCAGGTCTTTCTTTCATCCACTCGACTGGCCACTCATCATCAACATTCAACACTACGGACCCATTCTGTTTCTGTTTATCTACATGTGTGTTCTTCTGTTGATTTGAAATGTTTGTTTGAAAGCAAAGTCAGTGTTAGCATATCAAGGTATGTGTTTGATGTAATGCGTCAACACGTGTTGACCTCCAAAGCAGAAAAGCAAAAATGTTTACTGCCTTGTTTTGTAAGTCTGCCATGTTTTGTATGTAAATACACGCCGCACCAGTTCTCTTCTCCGTTTGGAGAGTTGCAGGGGTTTGTACTGCTTTCTGTAAAAATTATGCACTAATTTGATTAAAGTTTAGACTTGGTTTATTTATACAAACATGTATTCAGTTCTAAGCCTAATTGTAAAGCGTAATTTGGGGACTTCAAGGCAACACTTTTAAAAGACAATCGAAGAAGCGGTAAAATTGCTCTGCGTTGTGTTGCAAATGTTTGTTTTTGAGCATGCACATGGATGGGGTGGGAGTGGGCATGCCTGCTGCTCTGCACCATCAGCTGGTGGGTTGTGTAATGCAGTTATGTAGGATGTTCCCTCTGGTTCTCAAAAAATGCTTGTTGAGAGGGCAGACAAGCCCAGAATGCCACTGAGAATGCTAAGTTATACTAAGTTGTGTGCTGTTTTATTGTTTGTCTTTTTTTGAAAATGTTTCTAATTTAATTTTTAAAAAAGTACTTTATTTTCGAAGTACTTGTATGCCAGTGTTTGACATGGTACAGCACAGAATGTTGAGTGCTGCAAAGGTTTTTTATGTGTTCCTCTCTCATTTTTTGTTTGCGGCAATGTACAGATCCTGTAAATGAGTAAATCAGATCTCCCGTTTGTGGGAACATAATGACTTTCTAGCCATTTTAAGCACATTCAGCATGGCCGGTATATTGTTTAATCAGATCAACAGACAACATTGAGATTGCCGACTCTCACATACAGTAATTGCAGTAGTGTTGCTTGATTGCCTTCTCATTGTATGCATTCTGTCTTTCTCTGTGCCTTATCAGAGACGGAACCGTCATGTTATTTGGAAAATACACACTTAAGTCTCTGTAGCATTAAAAACTTTGTAAATGCTTCATTGCATATCTAATGTAAAGAATAAAAAGCCAGTTTCAAATTCTTAACTCAGAGTGATGTCTTGTTATTCCTTTCCATCAACTACTGTATATCATTGTGTTATAATGAGCTAGACAAAAATGTACAGCTGCACCTCATTGCCTGTTTGGTATGCCAAGCATTTGCCTGATGGGTTAAGTAAACTGGGCAAAGTGCCAGAGAGCTCTTTTACAGTTAGTCAGCAGACAAGTCACAAGGTAGACAGCCCATGTATATATGGGTTGATCTAAAATCAGTAGTACTGAACAAAAAACAGTAAACCTCAATATCTATTACAGTACATGTGCCAAATGAAATATGAATTCTAACTTATTTAGATTCTGGTGCACATGATAAATGAAGAATCTGATCTGAAAAAAAAGCAGTGAATCTATTTGAAGGCACACATGTAGGCCTAAATCCTTGACAAGTGGATCTCACAGGGAACTAATCGTCAGATAGGGGAAACAGCTATTATATACAGTATCAGCTGTGCAGTTTTAACGTGAGCTGTGTCCGTATCTTACCCAGTGACATACTGTTTGTTATGCTTGTCAACATAGGTGCTCCATCTCCATCTAGTGGGCAAAGAGTTACATCAACTACAACTTCTAAACATCCAGTCCGATAGGGGGCAGAATATTCAGATTGACGTCAGGCTTTGGCGCAAGGGAGGAAATGTAGCGCCTTACGTCACCCATTTCAATTTGGCGCGGGGAATGAAGCAAAACAGTTTGACAACCTCGGTAAGTTTCAAAACATTCCTGTGATTATTCTAGTTTCAAGCTGCGCGACAGCAGGGCTAAATGCACGTATAAAAACATATCTCATGCCTTATTTTCGTTTGCTCGCAAGATAATAAAGCCCAGATGAGATATTTAATTTCCCTTGTAACATTTCAAATGAAGTTGCTCAACTACGAACGTTAGCTTTAGCTAAACGTCAACATCAACAATACAGATTGATTGACAGCACCCATTTATCCGTTAGTTATCTTACTTCTTTTTTAAAAACATGTTACAAAAAGCACTGCTGTAAGTTTGGGTTAATCTTTTTCGGTGGTGATGTTTCCACTTTCCAGGAGCAGCTGAAGAATTTCGCTACATAACATTAGCTATGTCGAAAAGGGAGGCTTTTATAAAATCAGTCTTTATTAGTAAGACTGAGGATTTCTTCTCATTCATCAAACTTCATGTAAGTAGCACATATGGCACAGCATCACACATTTGCCGCATTTTACATAGTAACGTTAGGAAGTACCTGGTTTGAATTTGATAATAATACAATAATATCCATTGCTGACAATGGCCTCAACAAAACGTTTCTTCTGTTTTGCGGGTATGAGCAGAAAGATGCGTCGGAACCTTTTGACCTTCCAGAGTTGCTGCAGGAGCTGCAAAAGTCTCAGCGGCAAACTCTGTGGACAAATCTGTCCAAGCTCCTGCAGGACGCCTTGGTGGCATGCCCCACAGACCGCTGGAATGCCACAGAGGAGGAGGCGAACCAGCAGGACATGGCATTGGAAGTGACCTCAGAGTTGGTGAGAAACATTTAAATTGCTTTATTGAACTGGCAACGGAGCCTTTAGTATAGGGGTGGCCAAACTGTTCTGCTTGCCGGCCGCACACTGAAAAATGTAAGATGCCAAATGCCAATGCAAAATTAAGAATCTAATTTTGAATTGGTTTCAAGTGAAAGAGCGACTGCAGATTGTCTAATGCTACACTGTTTAATGATATTATTGACAAACATGTCACACCAGTACTGAAACCATGACATGCGATGGATATATATATAATAGGGTAATGTAACAATGGGCTACATTCCATCTTATTTTTTGACTTCATGGCGGGTGGCATGAAAGAGAGAGGAGGGACGCATTTGGCCCCCGGGCCTTAGATTGGCCACCCTTGCTTTAGCAGGTCTGTGTATAACGCTTGACATGTAAATATCATTCTGCAGTTCCTTAAAATAATTTCCTGAGTTTTGTCCTCTTGTTGCTTGCAGAAGCAGACCATGCAGATCATTCATGGTGTGACTGAAGTGGCCATAGCCTCCCTGGAGGCCATAGAAGATGGAGACACGTACACGTCTCTGCTGGACTGTGCCAACATGCTGAACGGTAGGTGGAGTAATAAGGCATGTTTCATTCCAAGAGGACGGTTTGGCTCTGTCTGACTGGCTCTGTTGTTCAGTGAATTTGTACACCAGGCATGGATAAATTTAAATTCCAGCTGTTAGTGTTTGTTTGTTTGTTTGTTTTTGTTTGTTTGTTGTTCTGGACACTAGCAGCTTGCTCACTTTGATCTTGATGAGCTTGCATTTCATTATTAAAGGTTCACTGTGAAAGAAGTTTGAGTTAATTTAGCAGCCTTGCAGTCACTGCGATGGTCAAAATGAATCCTTACAGTGTGAATGAAGGCGCTCTCAGATACCCCTGCTATCTCTCGGCAAAATCAATCTCGGCACTCTACAGAGGGAAAAACAAACAAACAAACAAAACTGAATGGAACTCGTGCATGAGCTTCATGAAAATGTGTTTAATACCTTGTCAGTACCTTGTCAGTCGCTGGCTTGTAAACAAATCCATGTGTGTTAGAATTTAAGATGGTGGTTTAAGCTTCAGAAAAAAAAAATGGTGACTGTAGGGGGGGGCGGGGTGGTTCCGGACTTTCATGGGGTGCCTTTGAAAGAAATTCATAAAGAAGCCATTTTGAGCTCTGTCTGTCTGGCCATAATGTCATGACCAAATTTGCCCTTTGAATGATTACTCTCAAAAATCCTGAGAGAGTTGACTGACATATTGCTAAACCTGTCAGTCATACAGTATAAGAGGGTTATTAGTGTGTGTGTGTGTGTGTGTGTGTGTGTGTGTGTGTGTCCCCCATTTCACCCTGCCTGTTTTCATTTCATTTCCTGACTGATTGCTCTTTTCTGATTGGTCTCCCCAGACCTCCTGGGCCTCCTGCCCCAGTCCGAGGCTGTGCTGCTGGAGAGGATGCAGACGCTGTTTGAGGGCTGGTGGACCAAAGGCCTGCATGGGAAGGAGGAGCTGGGGCTGACCATCCTCCAGACGTGCCTCAGGAAGCAGGTAGGCTGCCCTCCCGCACTGGCCCTCTCACCTCAGAGCACCCCATGGATCTGCTGTTAGTGTGTTACATAGTGGAGCTTATGGGCTGGACTGTTGGGACTTTAGCCCACACACTGTATTGTTATGACTTGTGTTATGTTGTTATGATTTATGACACATGTGCTAGCTTGACTGCTGATGGATAGGTAAGGGTTAATGAACAACACGGCGTGTGTATGTTGGGGAAATAATGCACGTTCGAGGTGGGGGTAAGGTCCCGATGCAGAGCGGATGGGCCTTTACATCTCGATAATCCTGTGCTCATCCTACAGTTCATTTAAACTTCACAGAGATTTGGGCGAGTGGATATGCAAGTGTAAAAAAAAAAAATGCACGTTCTAAATAGACATTTGATCAAGCAGTGGGATGACTTTAGTTAAACCTTTAGGCTACCATACAAAAAAGGTTCATGCATCCTATGTTTTAATTATTAGTATGTAAAAAGCATAAATTGTTGAAATTGACCTTGACCGCATTGCCATTTGTAACCATAACCCACTTCATGTGATCTCTGAGCACAGGGGTGTATGAGCTCTAGTCAGTCTTAACCTTAATGTCTTAACCGAATGACGGCTAAAGCATCTATAGATCTTAAAGATCTAGTCTGAACACCCCCCATTTGCATGGTCACCGAAGTTCAGTGACTTAAATAAAGGGAAAATGCCCTTTGACATCTACAGATCAGAAATGCACATAATAAGTTCTTCAACTTTAGATAAAAAAGAGAAATATGAAAGTCCGTCAGAGCAAAGAACAAAAGTGGCAGGCTGATTTTGAAAAGCCTTCAAAAGGGTCATGGCGAGCCGTGTGGGTCACGGTGCCCTGCTGCCGCCGGACTCCTCACGCTCGTTAGCTTAGTTAATCACCTCCGCTCGCGCCGCGCTCACAATTAGCTCCAGCTTCCTCTCGGGGGGGTCTGCCGAGGTGACGGCCCGGCGAAAAGGCTGCCTCGGCTGTTAGCACGCAATTAATTCCTCTCGACGCTCAAAACACACACACACACACACACACACACACACACACTTTGCTTTTTGTGCCTCTACTAGGGAGCTCCACTAGGAGGCGTGCTTGCTCCGCTGTGGGGGAATGCGCTGGTGGTGGGCAGCACTGTGGTGCTCATGCAGGCAAATGGGAATGGATTTCACTCGGTGTGAGGAGACGGTGCGGGTGATTCATATCTCTATTGTGCTGCTCTCCATGCACTTTCCCCCTCCGCTCTCCAAAGCTCTCGCTTGAGACTAATGCTATTTAATGATTGTTTATGGCTCTAATGCAGGCGCTTTGAAGGGCTACCCTTGCTATTGCCAGGCAGGGAGCCCATTGAGCCTCGTGAGCCCAAGACTGCGCGCCCAAACACACTCCCCTTTGTCTCTCGCTAATGCCATATTCCCCCGCAATATCTGAAATCTTTCAACTTCACTGTCTCATTGTATTTTGTCTGCCGTGTGTCACTGCTCTTAGTGCGATTACAGACAGACATGTTATTATCCGCTCAGATTTACTTTATTAGTCTACCCATTTTTGCACAACTGATGACGACAAGTTTGTCTTGGACAACTGAACTTAACAAAGTTTGCCGATTTCATAGCATTTCTCTCCCTGTGGACTGTGCGTGTGTGCGTGTGTGCGTGTGTGCGTGTGTGTGTGTGTGTGTGCTGGTTCGTCAGGTGCCGGACATGAAGAGGCTGTGGGGTTTCCACGAGGCGCTGCTGAGTGTGCCCCTGGAGTCTGAGCTGGGGCTGGAGCTCGCCAACCAGCTCCTGCAGTGCTTCCTCAACCCCAGCCACATCAGGAGGGACGAGGTGAGGACTGGAGACTAGAGTGTGTCTGCTGTGTGTCTTGGCTGGTTGTTTTGTCTTTAATGTTTGTTTATTTTGTTTCTGTTTGTCTCCTGCTCTCAGGGGAAGCGATTCCTGGTCTTCCTCTTCAGCTGGGACTTGGCCTTCATCCGCATGATCCACAAAACCGTTAAGAATCAGCTCCAGTTTCTCCGCAAGTGAGTTCAGTCATCCTCTCTCTCTCTCTCTCTCTCTCTCTCTCTCTCTCTCTCTCCCTCCGTCTCTCCCTCTCTCTCTCTCTTTCTTTCTTTTCTCTCCCCCTCTCTCTCTCTCCCTCCCCCTCTCCCCCTCTCTCAGAGCGCCTGTAGCGCTAGCCTGTGTTTACTCTGCAGTGACCCGCGGCTCTTTTTAATTGTGGCTGTGGCTCAGTCGGGCCTGAATCATCCTTTTAAGTGGCCTTCTGGCAGGGGCCCGCTGGTGAACCCGCCGCACTTTGAAACCGACCTGAATGGGGGGGTCAGTGTCTCTAGGCTGCATCAGGGCAGGGCAGGGCAGGGCAGGGCAGATGAGCCCCAGCCTGGCACAGACAAACCACCCTGCTGGCCTCCCTCCTCTGGGTGACGGGCACACAGGGCAGATGAGCCCCAGGTTGCCCACATGCCTGTCCCTCCCTGACACTTACACTCAGAGCTGCAGTGCACTTGCTGCCTAATTACAGCCATTTCCTCTACATAAACACCATAATTAAAGTGCAGGTCAGTGTTTTTATGCAGACTAAAAAGACTGAGTTATTATTATTATTAACCATACATATAGATTGATTGCACTCTATTAAACATTGCTTGTAATAAATCTCATTTTGCTTTGGTAATAATGTAAAAGAGAGTCCCATGTATGATCCTTCCTCCATGTATTAAGCCAAAGATGAAGAAATGTAGCAAAGTCTGTGCATTAACCTTGATATATTTGAACAGAGTCTTTAAACTGCCCTTTAATCTGTTTCATTGATAGGGCCGAGATGGAGCACTTGGCAGAGATCTACTTCCGCGCTTGGAAGAAAGCCTCCGGAACCTTCCAGGAGGAGATCGAGTCCGCCTGCATCCAGGACCTGATGCAGCACGCCATCCAACTGCACCGCAGCTCACCCGTGCTGCCCAAAGTCCGGCAGGTGGGTCAGACGTCGGCCCTGACGGGGGAGAGACTTCCCCGAGTCTCACGTATTGCATATTACACATCCGCCCGCAATTCATTTGAGGTCTATGGAATTGATTGCCGATAATAAATCGAGCAGAAATGCTTGGCAAGGAGACGGTCCCAGCAGTAGCAAATGATGATGTTGATTTGGCTGGAAGTTTTCCTCAGTTGCAAATTAAATGCCTTATTACTGGTCCTTCCGATCAATACTGCTACATTCGCTGGAGTGTAGTCAAGCACGGCCCAAAGAGTCGTGACGTGTTTTCATTGGATAAGCAATAACCTGACTTGACAAGCCATCATTTTGCCCCTGCAGGTCCTGAGCTACTTCCACAAGCAGAAGTTCCGGCAGGGCCTGGACGAGATGCTGCACAGGCTGTATCGGCCCATCCTCTGGAGGGCCCTGAAGGTGCGCCACGAACCCGGTCCCTTCTTCCACTTCACTCTGTTCTGGGAGCTTTGGTTCAGACTTCAGACGCTCTGAGATCTGTACGATTGCAGTCATTGGTTTTAGTCATGTTCCAGTTGATGTAGCATTAGCTTGTAGTGAAACAGTGAAGCACACAAGTGCCATTCGAAACACGTATACCTGATAGTGTAAAAGAAGGGGTGGATTGGGGAAGCCCTGCTTACCTTTTAGCCTGTGCTCAGCCAAAGCTCTGCCTCACAAACCCTGAGTCCAGAGAGCAAAAGCAAGCACAGAAACCTCACCTGCGCCCCAGAGAGCCAACAGATTCAACAGCCACTCCAAGCTCCCCTATAATGCTCTCCTGCAAGCTAGGATTACACACCAGTCAAACCAGCGCCTCTTAAAGTAAGACGGATGGTTGTGTAAGCGTGTATGTTATAAACAGTATGATCTATATGTTATACACAGTGTGATCTATGTTATACACAGAGTGATCTATATGTTATAGACAGTATGATCTATATGTTATATGTAAGTCAAGTCAAGTCAAGTCAAGTCAAGTCAAGTCAAGTCAAGTCAGTTTTATTTGTCAATTCTTTCACATGTACTA
>JASCQY010000057.1:7471580-7480322 GCA_030264315.1 Sardinella tawilis | reverse complement strand
TAGCAAACACTCAGCACTCAGGCTAGCCAGCACCTAGCACTCCGGCTAGCAAACACTCAGCACTCAGGCTAGCCAGCCCCCCTGCTAGCCAGCACTCAGGCTAACAAACACTCAGCACTCAGGCTAGCCAGCACTCAGGCTAACAAACACTCAGCACTCAGGCTAGCCAGCACTCAGGCTAGCAAACACTCAGCACTCAGGCTAGCCAGCACCTAGCACTCCGGCTAGCAAACACTCAGCACTCAGGCTAGCCAGCACCCCGGCTAGCCAGCACTCAGGCTAACAAACACTCAGCACCCAGGCTAGCCAGCACTCAGGCTAGCAAACACTCAGCACTCAGGCTAGCCAGCACACAGGCTAGCCAGCACTCAGGCTAACAAACAGCACTCAGGCTAACCAGCACTCAGGCTAACAAACACTCAGCTCCCAGGCTAGCCAGCACTTAGCACTCAGGCTAACAAACTCTCAGCACTCAGGCTAGCCAGCACCCCGGCTAGCCAGCACTCAGGCTAGCAAACACTCAGCACTCAGGCTAACCAGCACTCAGGCTAACAAACACTCAGCACTCAGGCTAACCAGCACCTAGGCTAGCCTCTCCCTGGCTTAGAGACAACAGCCCAGGTTTTTTACCCTGCACTCACTCACACACACCAGCTGCATTGGAGCCCATCTCGGTGGTTTGCATTCCACAAGCATTTCCCTCTGTGCGTGTGTGTGTGTGTGTGTGTGTGTGTGTGTGTGTGTGTGAGTGTGTGCATGCGTGTGCGTGGGGTGGTGGTGGGTTTGGTTTGGCAGATAAAGTCATGCCACCAACTCGTACCTGGCTTTGTTTTGATGCTGTTGTTTTTATATCGTTTCTTTTTCCCCCCTGTGAGTTTGTTTTTGTTTCAAGGTTAATAACTCATTGGCTTGGAACTGATAGCACACACAGAATTTAATTACTGTCAATAGGTGTTTTAAACAGGAACAGCATTCAGAGGATCGATCCATCCACTGTACAATGCGGAGGTAGAGAACCACGTGCCCAGAGAAACAATTCAAACATGGCCGCCAGTGTGTCATATCAGCCTTATACACGTGCTTGTCTAATGCTAATCAATATGCCTCACCTTGCAGTTAATTGTACACAGCGCTGCCCATGTTATGTTAGTAAGGCATAGAAAAAAATGAAAAGAGAAGCACAATAATGGCTTTCATGATTATGTGTATGTGTGTGTGTGTGTGTGTGTGTGTGTTCACTCTCTCAACATTAATGCATTTCAAAGATGTGACCGTAATAGGAAAAGCAAATGAATTTAAGCTCTATGCCGTCAGCTCCCTCCAACCACTACTTCACCCAGTAAATTAAATATATTCATTTGTCTGCTTGACTTTTATTGACTTTAATTGCGAACACGGACATAATTGCTGATGCCTCCTGCCCTTGTGATAGGAAAATGGGCCGCCGTGTTAGTCTTAATGCCTCTCTCTCGCACTCGCTCTCATCTCGACTTGTCATTACGGGGCGGCCGAGGAACGGCGAGGTGTTAAGTCGAACATCTTAACCAACCCTAATTCTCATCCAGAGTATTTAAGGCCAATTGGTGGATAGTTATTTGCTGGTGAAGTTAAGATAACTTGAAAAACTTCAAAAACACTAGAAAAATAACACAATTTTTTGTGTCATGTAATGAATCGAACTTTAGCCTTAAGCGTATAATAAGCGTGTTAATGATGAAAGAAAGATTTTCTTAACTTTTTCTCTCTCTCTCTGTCTACGGCTTCTCTCCACCCTTCTCCATATTCATTGGTGGAGGCGCTCCCCTCGGTAACCCCAAGCCCGTGTGCGTGAGCGCGTCATGTACACAAGGAGCGATGGCCTCGAGGCGCTGCGTCTTTGACACGACATTTTCCTCTCAAATACCAAGCGCAATTACCCCGCGAGGCGAAGCGTCGAACCTCGTCACGAGCCCCTGAAAAGCGCTCAACTTCAACCCCGGCTCTGCAGTCACCCTTTTAAGCACCACCGCCCCGGCCTCTGCTCCCATAATGCACCACTTTGGCCTCCATTCCCATGATGCTTTGCTGCCGAGGGACAGCAGTCAGTGCCAGATGGCAGACTGAAGACCATCGTCTTCTTACTCATCTAGTGGAGAGAGTCCCCAAGAATGGCCTCTTCAGGAGACCACAGTTTTGGCCACTCCAGAGAAATACACTTTCATTTCAAAACATGTCAGCTTATGCGGACTGGGTGGTGACCATGACATATCATGCAATTGTCTTCAAATGGAAGCTCATGTATGGAAGTGAGCAGACAGTGTCGGGAAGGGAAGGGGAGCGAAAGGGAGTGCTGTCAGGCAGCCCAGTGTCATGGTGCGGCTCAGGGACAACTGACTGGCACTTAATACAATGGCCACCAGTACTGAGTACGGAACAGCATGCACTCACACACACACACTCACACTCGCACACACACACATGCATACACACACACAAGCATTCACACTCACACACACACACACATGCACGCACACACACTGTGACACAGATACTATCACACATGCACATATCCAATATCCTGGTACCTTGTTGTATTCTGAAAACCTAAAGCATAGCATATGAATCACTGCAATAAAAAAAAGAGAAAAAAGAAAAAGCTCTGCCCACTTATCCATTTTCAACTGCTATCAAGCCATTCTCTGGTCAGGTTTTGAACACTCATACTGTATGTAATTATGTGTAATAGCTCACAGCATATGCTGTACCTGTGCTGCACACACTATGCAGGAGTTGACTGCATTACTGGACGGATCTCGTTACAAATTCAGACAAGATAGATTGTTTTCGCCTCAGTAACAAGTGGCTTGTATCTGAGACAACATCGGCGCAGGGCTGAGACATAAATCATTACAAAGACTGCCTGCTGACCTATCTGATTGGCAGACCTTATGAAAGCAGGAATACAAAGGATGCTGTGCACAAAGAGAAGGATGGAAGGAATATTTACCCAGACACCCTTGCTCCCACCTACACAGAAAACACACCTACCCACCCATGCACATACTGTATGTATGCGCCAAGCACACAATCCTGTGCGTGCTTTTTGCCAGTAGGAGCTAGCACGCACACACACACACACACACACATTCTCTCTCTCATACACATGCACATACACATACAGTACACGCACACACATGCACACACACAATCACACAGAGACAAGCACACACACACACAAGCATGTGAAGAGAAAAAGAATAAAAACTGACACAGACACATACACACACACAGACACATACACACACACACACACACACATAAACACAAACAGCAGCACATGCATGCCCAAACACACCACAGGGTTCATTAGGCATGCGCTGGAGCTAGCGCTCTCTTGGCCCGGGGGCCTGAGCTCTCCCAGGCAGCCCTGGTGTCAGACACAGATAGCAGACATCAGATAGCGGCAGCCAGCAACCACCATCCTCCGCTAGCCAGCGCTAGCCAGCGCTCCCTACACGCTGCAGCCGATTCATTAGCATGGGCCGCCGCGCCGGCAGATTAGCCGTAATTAAGCGGTGGAATCAGAGCGATCGCCTGTAAGTCAGGACACCATATCGGCCTGTCAAGTAACATCTCAGGAGGGGCAGGGAGGCTGGAGAGGAGGGTGTGTGTATGTGTGTGTGTGCGTATGTGCGTGTGTGTGTGTGTGTGTGTGTATCAACAGATCTGGCTCCTGTCCCACTTCATGACCCCTCACACCATGGGAGAAAAAGGGAGGAGGGAGGGGGATAGAGGGATGAGGAGGGATGGAGGCAGAGAGAGAGAGAGAGAGAGAGAGAGAGAGAGAGGGAGAGCAGGAGATGAGAGAGGGAGCGAGACAAATACAGGGAATGGGGGATATAACATCAGAGGAGAGAGAAGAGAAAGAGTGAGTGCACTCACCTCTCCCCCATCCCCCTCTCCTTCCCTCCTTCCCTCTTTCCCTCCCCCTCTCCCCTCATTCTTTTTTTTTTTTTCCTGGGCACTCGTCAGGCGTTGTTTCGCTGCCGTTGCCATGGCGACCACAGGGCTGAGCAGAAGCGTCCTCTCCCACTGGTTGCGTTTAATGAAGAGGCTAATGAGAATGTATGTGGCCTTCTCCGTGTCTGTTATTTCTTTTCTTTCTCCCCCCTTCCACCCCCCCAACACACACACACACACACACACATTTCCCCGTTTACACCCCCCCCCCCCCCCAAAGCGGCACACGTAGCCCTTCCCGCTTAATGCCGGAACAATAAAACTGACAAGAGTTGCGGGTGACAAATGAGGAAAGCATTTCGAGAATCGGGGGGGGTGGCTCTTGCTCCGCAGCTGCCTGCCTTGTTCCAGCTCTGATCCGCCACCAAGGGTGCTCTTGTTGTTCCTGGACTCGTGGTTGTCTTCACTGTTGTTGTTATTGTTGTGCTTGTTGTTGTTGTTGTTGTTGTTGTCGATGTAGTTGCTGCCGCTACTTTAACCCCATTCATTCCTTCGTGTCCCTTGGTGCAGCTCGGCTTACAATGCTGAGTGGAGCTGAGGTCTCGGCTGAGTTGCGCACGGTAACCGTGTTGCCCCCGGGCCCACAGCCTGTTTATGACTCATCCGTGTGTTCATGAATGACTTAAGCCTAATTATGTTTTCTGTGAATACAAGTCTCTCTCTCCACAGTGCGTGTCACTGCATTTAGACATGTATACAACCCTGAAAAAAGAGAGTAAATCTGTAGTATAATGTGGTGTCCTGAAGGCCTCAAGTTTGTTGCTCTTTTTGCTTTATTTTTGGTTAGCTTTCTTCTTTTTTTCCCCCAGAGATGATGTATGCCTGCCCATAACTGTCCTTATCTGTGACGCCGTGTGTAGCCCAGTGAGGGGTAGTCTTAGGAGCAGCAGGAGAGCAGGGGTGAAATGTCCTTGAACGTCTTTTCTTTCTTTCATCTGCATTTACAGAAACACACACACACACACACACACCAGCATACATCGGTGCAGAGAAAAGGAATGATTGAGAGAGAGAAAGCTAGACAGGCAGAGAGAAAGAGGGATAGACTAGAGCAGGGAAGGAGGGCAGACAGACAGACAGACAGACAGACAGACAGACAGAGACTGACGCCTCTCTCACACTGTTCCTGCTGTACTTCCCCCTGTGATTCTGCTGCACCCCACACCCAGCCTGCACTCATGTGTGACTGGGCCTCCCAGCCTGACTGCTCCCAAATTAATTGCAATTTCATGTCTATATAGCCAAGCCCAGCAAACATACAGGAGTCCACAGACAGAGGCAGTGCCAGTGCCAGTGTGTGTGGAAACAGGCAAGGCCGTGCTCGTTTGTCTAGCAATATTATGGAGCTGCTAGGTAAAGGTTTTTTGCCCCTTAATGGACGCCTGTCAATGTAATATTCTGCACTGGCGCGGAGCCCCTAATAAATCAGAGAAAAGTTTAGAACAGCAGCCTCTGATTATTTGTCCTCCCTCATCTTATCCTCTCTGCACCCTCTTCGTCTCCCTTCCTCCGCCCGCTGCCACTTATTGAAGCGATTCGCCCTCCATCACAATCACATTTCAATTCCATCTCAAACTCTTATAATATTACAATTAAAATTACACTGTTCATCCTCTGTGTCTGAGGGAAATTGTCATTGGGCCTGCAATGTAAGTCTATTCATTTGCGAGCGCGGAGCGCCTTGACTCGGGCTGACATGCTCGAACAATGCAAACGCATGCACTGATCACTATTGACTCGCTTCTAATTGCCCCTTTTCAAGTGCTACTTTGAGTAATCACTTCGAGCAGATCTGTGAAGTTTTTAAAGCGCAAGCCAGAAATACGTCTGGCATTTGAAAAAGATGGTACAGAGAGAGGCAGAGCGAGCGAGCGAGAGAGAGAGCTGGTGGGCGAAATTGCGGAAACATATTAATGTTTGTTCAGGTTTTTATAATATCCAGTTTAGAAAAGCCAACAGCTTTGATGTAGTAACATATTGATGTATAATGTCAAGGTCTTATCAAAGTAAATGGCTTTCCTCAGCATGTATTTGTGAAGAGCAGAAACAGAGACTGCACAGTTATGGTAGCTTTTAGCGTTAGGATTTTTTTTATCGGCATTATTATTTTAATTTGTGGTATGCTGCGATAGCCGGGTCATATTTTGGCCCTTTTAGGTACTTCAAACAGCAAATGTAGCTTTTTAACTGTCCCTGTCTTGCTAATGAAATCTCTCTCCATGGCTGCCTCTCTGGCTAGCGCTGGCTAGGAAACAATAGAAAACAATTTGCTCTGATTCTCTGTGTAATAAGTAATGGCTGTGACAGAGAGTGGGTGAGTGTGTGGGACGTGTGTGTGTGGGACGTGTGTGTGTGGGAGGGAGTCAAGGGGGGGGGGGGGGGGTGGCGATGGGGGGTTGCCATGAAATCAGTACATGTAAATACCAGTCTGAAGCTGACGCGTGTGCTCAAAGGGAACGGAGCCAGCTGTGTGTGTGTGTGTGTGTGTGCACAAGTGAGAGAGCAAAAAAGAGAGTAACAGATACTGAGGGCAAGTAAAACACAGACTTTCTGTCCTGAGTATTACGCAGAGAACATTCAAAACTCAGTTTTTTTATGTTATTGTCTGTCTATCCCCTCAGCACTGTTAGAGAACTGTGTCTCTACACAACACTGTTATAATACTCTCCACACACACACATACACACACGCATACACACACACACACACGCACACACACACGCACAAAAAAATCACATCTTTGAACTCTGATGATACATAATTTATTGTAACCATCTGGTAAAGCGTCTTCAAAGAGGTTTTGGCTCTCTCTCTCTCAGTCTCTCGGTCTCTCTCACCCACTCCCTCTCTCCTGCCTGCCTCTCTACCTGTACCTTCATTACCTGTCTGTTTTGACCATTAATTTCATGCAAATTTGGACATTTACATTTTGCAAAGGCACACATCCCTCTTGTCATTTGAAGAAAGAATAATATAAAAAAAAAAAACAGGTTCAAATATGTCAAACTGTACTTGTGTCTACACACAGTCCCAGTTGCCTCTCCTAATCTACCCCTCATCCTTAAACAGGCCTTTGTAAGCTGTTTCATTTTTGTTTTACTTTATTCGCGCCTAGTCCCGCATTAAATATAAATGTCAGAGTATGTTCCTTTTAATCCCCTCGGAGAGTTCCGGCAAAAACAAAAGGGGAGGGGAAACAGAGAGAGAGAGAGAGAGGAGAGGGCAGAGTCAAAGGAAAGTTAACTTGTGGGAGATGTCTCCCCTGAGTTTAATAACCATAATGAAATCCATTGCTCTTCAAATATGAAGGCAGTCTATCAAAAGTATTGATATTGCCTCCTAGGGAGAACATTAATTGTGCACAAGCGAAAAAGGGCGAGGGAAAAAGTGGAAGAGAGAAAAGGAGAGAGAGAAAGAAAGAGTGCGAAAGCAGAGGAACATAGCAACCTGGCCCATAACCTGCCGTCAGCTCTTTTCTGGCTTGAAGGGAAGATAAGAGAAATAAGAGCTAGTATGTAATTGCCTCTGATGACTCATTTCTCTTGACCTCGGCTTTGAAATGCAGGTTTCTCAGTGTTTACAAAGCTAGTCTGTCAGGTTGTTGTCAAACATTGTAGGCTACTGTTGGCACAACCACACAGTAAATCATGGCCTTTGGTGAAGCAAAACTCGTTGCAGAAATTCAGTATCACACTTTGAAGCAAGCGTGCAAAATGCAAAGTATAGATGCGGCTTTGCTCTTGGTAATTTGCCCTCTGTATTGGAATATACTGGACGGTTTCGCTGGAGAATCATAAAAATGAACCCAGCCATGTCTGCTAGCTGATGCAATACTGCAGGTTTCACTGCAGCCTGAACCCAAGTGTGCATTTTGATTACAAATGAGTGTTTCCCCAACGCTTCAATCCTGTTTTTCTCCTTTTCTCTCTCTCTCTCTCTCTCTCTCTCTCTCTCTCTCTCTCTCTCTCTCTCTCTCTCTCTCTCTCTCTCTCTCTCTTTCATTTAAGAATTCAGAATACTTTCATTTTTTTATTTTATGCAAACTGTGTCATTGGCAAGCTCATTTGTGTCTTTCAGCATACTGTATGTGCTTCCGTGTGGATGTTTATGTGGATGTGTGTGTGCGAGTGTGTGTATGTGTGTGTACCAGTTGTTTTGATAGAGACAAACATAGCAGTGTTTTAAGTGTGTGTGTGTGTGTGTATGTGTGCGTGTGTGTGTGTGTGCGTGCGCGTGTGTGTATGTGTGGGGGATGTTTCCTGGCATAAAAAGCGAGGTGACAGGCATAGCATTTACCTTGATCAGCTACATGTACGAGGCTTTGATTGGCTGGCACGGGCCTTGCATCCTCACATAAAAAGCGAGGCTTATTTTAACAAGCTAATCCGAAGACAAGACTATGGCGACATGGTCGACACACATTTCTCCCAAATTAGCCTGGTTTTAAGCCCCGCAAGAGTTGGAGACAACACTGCAGCCCAAATGTTGGCTTTAACCAATTAACAGCACTCTGCGTTCCCTCGCTTGGATAATCAACAATTCAGGAGGATTTTTTTCCCTCCCCTTCTCCCATCTTCTCATCCAGGGAGGAAAAATAGCCACCATCAATTTACTTTGCATTGGTGCTGAAAGAGCAGCAATGCTAAATAATATATCAATGGATGCAATGAATTTCTGTAAGCAAGACTCCAGAAACTGTGAAATGAACCCGCCAGCCTTGGGGAAACATCAGGAACTCTAATC
>JASCQY010000057.1:7464080-7469080 GCA_030264315.1 Sardinella tawilis | reverse complement strand
GGGTGGATCTCCATGGGTCCCAGTGGGAATACTGTACTGTGTATGTGTACCGTATGTGTTCTTACTGTAAGGGTGGAGTTCCTGGAAACGCATAAGGGGAGATTTCTTTCCTTCCTAATGCCCCCTCACACATGCTCAGGTACACACACACACACACGTGCATGCATGCACACGCACATACTGTATACACACGCACATAGAGAATTTTCATCATCTATGTGCCGCTTCTATCTGTGTTTCATAATAGAACTGTTATGACATTTCACAAGGATTTACACAGGATTTACAATTGAAAATCCAAAGGAAATTATTACTCAAACAGTCATACTAAAATATGTCTTGTAAATAGTTAATATTGCATGATATGGATGTGATAATATTATTACATTCTCTGAACGACAGGAGCTAAGGCAAAAGCAAAGGTAACTCTGCAAATTTTCCCAAGTTTTCCTTTCATGATATGAATCTACCTTTAATAAAATTGCGAAAGGCGTTTATATAATTATATGTGATATATTTTTGACAATTTTAAAATAATTTGCTCAAATGCTTCAAAAAGTGCTCATTTACAGTAAGGTCCTGACTATTTAGTGCAGCTGCTGCAGGTGTGTGTGTGTGTGTGTGTGTGTGTGTGTGTGTGTGTGTGACTCCTCAGTGCTGAGTGCTTGATGCAGGTTTTGTGCTCTGCAAAGAGCTGCCAGTTTCAGCTGTCTTGCACGGGGACAATGGGGAGGTGGGGGGGGGGGGGATGGGGGGAGTCTGAAAGGAGAGATAAACTGAAGACCCCTCCCCAGACTTGTCATCTGCATCTGACAGGACACCCCCTCAACATCAACGCCTCCTGAATACACACTCTCACAAACACACACACAAATGGATACGCATGCATACACACTAATGCATGCAAGTACACAAATACTAATGGATGAGCAAACTATGCAAACATCCTGACAAACACACACACACAAACAAATACAAAACTGTGTGTAAAACCATGCAGAGACACAGGCACAAATACATAGTTATTCTGACCACACACACACACACACACACACACACACATACGCATTAAAACACATGCACCGAGGAGCAAATCCACACACTCGAATCTGACGATCCCCACCCCCACCCCCACCTCCTTTTCTCTCTTGTCTCCTGCTAATCCTTCCCGTTCACTGCAGCTGTTCCACTCCACACAATCAGCAGTCGTTGGGTTAATAAAGATTTTTCTTTTCTTTTTTTCCATCAAAAAAGATCCGCTGAGTCTATTTCTCAGTGTCACAGCGTGCTTGTAGAAGCAATCATTTACATTACAGGAGAAGAACCGTTTATGATGCGGAACAGATTTCACTAGACCAGCCAGATTACAGTTTTTACTGAAATATCTTGACACATCAACATTTAAATGAAGTGTTAAAGAAAATTAAGACGATCATCTACAGTGAGAACTATATTTTTTAAACCAATGATGACATTAAAATTAGGTGCCTCCCATCAATTTAAAGATTGTGATGTTTTGACTATTTTAATTATCACCAAAACTCTTGTAAGTCTGAAACTTTGTAGCTCCACTCCACACCCCTTCATCGAAGATATTGTGCGAGAGAGTGAGAGAAACAGAGAGAGAGAGAAACAGAGAGAGAGAGAGAGAGAAACAGAGAGAGAGAGAGAGAGAGAGAGCAAAAGCAATTCACACATAAACCCCCAAGTAGCTTAACAAATGAGTGACAAACCCGATGTCCATTCATACAAGTCCTCTACCCCACACGCTTATTAGCGGCCATCTCTCCCTGAGCCGTCGCTGTCGGCAACATGTGGAGGTATCGCTATAGCAACCAGTGGATGTGACATGTGCTGAAGACAGGGACTCGAGCGCGCCTGAATATAAAGAGGGGCTCTGGTCCGCTACTTTGTGCTTTCAAAAAAACCACACTGCTCCCTGCCTTTTCATTCATTGGCACATGAACGCTCAAAGGACTCAGCAGCCCACTGCAGCTTCTTACAAGGTTTGGAAAATCTGGCGGGCATTCCAGTCGTTTTTTTTCTCTCTCTCTCCCTCTCTCCCTCTCTTTCCGCTTTGTTTATTCCCTTTAGCACCCAGAGTCTCTCCCTCGTTCTCATTCGCTGTTTTCCCTCCACCGCGAAAGCATGGCAAGGCAATTGCGGTCTTTCGTTACGTGGGAGGCGGATTGGAGGTTGTTAACTTTTAAGCAGCGGGACCGAGAGGAGACTGTAGTCCACACCGAGTTGCTGCCGGGTGCACTGCTGCTAACGGGTGGTTACTGTAACCAAACGCACAGCTTTGGATGGAATAGGAACCTACTATCTCCACGATCTCCGCATTTTGGTTCCTGAAAATGGATTTAGGTAACTATCTATTCTTGCACTTTTTATGTACATTCATGCAGGCATGCAATGGGAGGGGGTAAATATTAGTGTGTTTTACGGTTTCACAGTATGATCTGTGGTGCAGCCAAACTCAAGCGAGCATCCCTGGTAATTTAAAGACGTAGCCTAACAGTGGAGCTCTTCATTGGAGCGTTTTGCGGAGCAGGTACTTGGATGGATTTAGAGGTGAATGTGTGAATGCACGCATTTTTGTATGAAATTACACATGTGTGCAGACGATCTCCATCCGCACACATAATTCTGTTTACAGCAAACAGATCACGTACTATGTTACTACGGTGCGGCACTACTACGACTTGTACACTAAAAACCGCAGCAGAAGCTTGTTATTGGCTATTAATGGGTGTGGACAATGAAAGCATTACATGCACTTAACAAATGCGTAATATTTACAAGATAGTAATTTTGCATATATACCACTAAACATTCGGAATGGTACAACTTGATGCCTCCTGTCGTGCGTCATATTGCGTCTCAAAATACCCGTCGCACTCGCTCCACGCGATACAGAGGACTGATGCCCCGGTCTGTCCTCCGGATAATACAAGTTTCCAGATCGATTGCCGTTACTTTACCCTGAAGGCTGCCATGGATCAGCAAGGTTAGCAGGGAAAGATAGTGATGTAGACACCCATATTAGTGCACGGTTTGAAGCGAACGCACACATGCAGGCAAAGGAGATGGTTAAAACACGACTAAAAAACATGTACAACACAATGTTTTATGCATATTAATTTTCTATTCTGGTGGCTCATGTTGTAAAGTAAATATCATTTTTATTAATATTTTAGTCAAAACAGTTAAGTGTTGAATTGCTAACATATTACTTACATGACGCCAATGTCCAATGATTGCTATTTTTTTTTTTAAATTTTGTGTTGTGTGTAGAAAGTGTTTAGTTCGTACGGTTTAATTATTTTTTTTTCTGAAACAATTTTCAGTTGATTGCAAAGCTGATGTAGGATTTAATTCCCAGCCAGTCAGAAGTTGCTTCATACTTCTCACATGCAACATGTAAAATAAAACTGAATCTACAAAATAATATTACATCAGTAGGCTACCATCAGTAAAGCCTCAAAAATAATTATGAACATTCAATTATACAACGCATCAAAATTCTTTAGTAATATATCTGTTTTGAAAAAGAAAGAAAATGGATAGATAAAATAGATTATTCTAAAGCAGATTTCATCAAAACTAACGGTTTTTACAGCTGTGATATTCTTGAGCTCTTGCCAGACCAACTCTGTAAACTATCAGCCAAGACTGAATAACAGGGCATACAGACAACAAAAATGATTGTCTTTGTCACCGCATGGATTATTTTTTATGATGTATTAAATTTCTCAACTTTGCAAGCATAGGCATAAATGTGTGGATTAGCGATGTGTTTTTGTGCCTTCATAAGGTTATTCATTTACTGATGATTTATGTATATTTTTACCTCTGGAAGAGTTTGAATGGAGTGGGTGTGGGCCGAGCGTGGAAAACGTAGTGATGCTCAGGGCTTTGGACAGAGATCATTGTGTGTATGGAGAAAGAGAGAGAGATGGAGAGAGGGAGGTAGCAAAAGGGTGACCGTCACTCTCCCTCTCTCCCCTCTCACCCTCCTAGGCTGACCTTTCCTCAGTCATTTGAATAAGCCAGAGCCTCCGAAATCCATCTGCCCTTTGTCTACCGCTCCATTCCTAATCCCTCGTTCCCTTTCACATGGGGAAGGGAAAAAGGGAGAGAAAGAAGGAGAGAGAAGGAGAGAATAGGGGTAAAAACTTCTCTTCTTCCATACCTCTCGGCAGATTGCCTGCGAGAGACAATGCCCAGTATCTGGGAGCCCTGACCTTAGCTAAAGTGAAGTGGTCAACTAGAACAACCAGCTGTTTGAAAGCAATGAGCTCTGCTGCCTTAAAAAAATATTATTTGTGTGATGCAGTACAACAAGCAGACCACTGCTAAGAAATGAAATATAATGGATGTGGGGATGTAGTTTTGTAGTCAAATGTTATTTTTGAAAGTAAAACGCATCCTTAAACATATACACACTTCAGACCTGCCAGTATTCTGAGAAATAGTTCACTGTTGAGTCTATATCAAAGTTAGAGTTATTTTTAAATCAATTCAAAATAGTTGTTATTATTTTATGTTATTTGTGTAGTTTTATCTACAAAATGTTGTATTTTAAAACAGCACTTATATTTTACTATGTGCACTATACAAGAATACCAGGATAGTCTCTCGGTTAAAACAAGTGCTCTAATTTGAGAAATATTTCATTTTAAATCTTTACAACAGTCATTTTTATTTTGCCTTTTTTGTTTTATTTTGCTCTGTTGAAATGAATCTGAGAGTGCCTTGGAGCTTTTAATATTAGCTGTGCATTCATGCTCCATGTCTGGGGCTACATTTGCTCACGTGAATTGGAAAATTTGCAAGTCCAATTTTATTCCCGACAGATGAACAAAAAACTCTGGCATAATGGAGACTCTCTCTCTCTCTCTCATCCTTACACACACACACATACACACACACACACAACTCTCTCTCTCTCTCTCTCTCTCTCTCTCTCTCTCTCTCTCTCTCTCTCTCACACACAC
>JASCQY010000057.1:7422345-7435291 GCA_030264315.1 Sardinella tawilis | reverse complement strand
CCCCCCCCCCCCCCCCCCCCCCCCCCCCCCCCCCCCCCCCCGGAGATGTGGAGCAGAAAGACTCTTACAGGCACTTACACATCCTCAGATCATCCAAATACTGCTAAATCTGATCGTGCACTCTGTGCTGAGTGGCTTTGGACAACAGTAGGCTATTTGCCAGATGCTGTCAACTTAATCCTCTCTACGGTAGAAAATCATCTGGATATGAGAATTCTATTTGGAGGCCAAATGCAATCAGATATCAGATATTCTACAATAATGTCGGAAACGTTAAACTGTATGTGTCCCCATTATGTATGTGATGCTGTGATAATAACTCTCTACTGATTGGCTGCTATTTGCGGCTGCAGGTGAACCTGGTGTCAGAGCACATCTGGTGCGAGGACTTCCTGGTGCGCAGCTTCTACCTGAAGAACGTGCAGACCAATGAGACGCGCACCGTCTCCCAGTTCCACTTCCTCTCCTGGATGGACCAGAGTGTCCCTGAGTCGGCCAGGACCCTGCTGGACTTCCGCAGGTGAGGCGGCCATTTTGAAAGCAGAGCAGCAGACTGGGCACACACACACACACACTTACACACCCACACACACACCCAACCCTGTGACTGCTCCCTGTTGTCCTCTGTCAGTAAACTCTGCCTCCTTCCTTCCCCCCTCCTCTCTCTCCTCCCTCTGGTCATGCCGTCTGACTAAGAGCAGGTGTCTCCTCCAGTGCACCGTCGATTTCAGGCCACCACACGCACACACACACACACACTCTCTAGCTCTCACTTAGACACACACGCACACATACACACACTCTTGGCAGCAAATTAACTGTCCATGTTGCATGGCAATCCTTAATTTAAACAGGCAATTAAATGTGAAATGTCCAGCCGTTAAAAAGTGGGAGGTGAGGGAGAGGGAGAAAGAGAGAGAGAGGGAGAGACAGAAAGAGAGAGAGAGGGAGAGAGGGACAGAGAGAGAGAGGGAGGGGGGAAAGCCAATGAAGTGTGTTTGCTCGGGTCGGTGTGTGAGCGCGCTCTGATGGCCTGCGATGGCTCCCCCGGGTCAGACCGCAAGCAGTCGGAAAATCCCTTTAAATGAGAATATGTACCTGAGTGGAGAAGGGCAGTTTCCAACCCAGCCATCACCGCCCCCTCCACTGTGACCAAACACACAGACTGGAAGGAGGTGTTTGGTTGTTTGGGCACACAATTTGTTGTTGTTGTTTTTTTTCATGTTTTGCACTTTTTTGAGAGGAAAAAAAAACCTTTTCTTTGCCTGTCTCCAAAATGAAAGAAGAGGAAATTAAACCGAGTCCAAGAGAGAGATTGTAACTCCTCTTCATAATTCTGTTTGCTTCTTTCGCTCTCAAAATGTGGTGGATGGGATATTGGATTTTGGTTGACTTGAATAGATGCCCACTCACTTACTGCAGCTATTAAGCAGCTATGCTGAAGATTTGAAGAGGAGATCACCTCCAATCCCCCCATACACATCAAATAAAAAAAAACTTGTATTGTGTGTGCAGTTCCACTTCAATAAAGGGAGCAAAGGCAAAAGTCAAAATGAGATTCTAAATGAAGCTCTCTGCATCTCCCTTCTCTTCACATCAGACACTCTTTCTTCCTGGATCACATACAGAACCATTGAATTCTTTTTTGCTTGGTTTTTTTTTTGTTTGTTTGTTTTTTGTTTTGTTTTTTTGTTGTTTTTTTTATGCACAGCTTTCTGGCTTTCTCACATTATCTCCTCACCAACAAAGACTAGGAGACAAACACAACATTTTGTTTCTGGTTTTGATTTATTTATTTAGTTTTGTTTGTTTGTTTGTTTGTTTGATTGTGTTGGCCAGCTAATTAGCGGTTGCCAGTGTCATTTTTGTGATGTTGCAGCTAGTAATATGAGTCCAGTTGCATAGTCACAAAAGTGATCATTGGAGACTGTGTCTCTTCAGCCAGGCCCTCACTTCTTACCCACCCTCCGCCCTCCTCCCTCCTGGCTCGCTCCCTAGGCCTCACCTGGGTGCTTTCTGTGCTTGGTTGCTTGTTTTCGGTTCTTCTTGTTGTTGTTGTTTTCCTGACAACTCTCCACTTCTCTCTCGCCCCTCCTTGTTCCTCCCTCCTGACTAACTCCTCTGGTCTTACCTGCTCTCATACTCGCATGCCAATGCCCAGCGTCTGTCCCTAGAGCCTTGGCCAGGTAAACCCACCTGGGCTGTGCGACTGAACCATGTCAATAGCCTATCTGGACATATTGATTCAGACTAAATTAAAAACATCGTTTTTTTTCTGCTTGCCATACATTTTCTGCAGTTAGAGGGAAATAAATTGGCCTTAATTAAAACAAATCCCATATAGTCATAATTGTGTAATTGCTTGTAAGTGTGTGTGTGTGTGCGCATGTGTGTGTGTGTGTGTGTGTGTGTGTGTGTGTGTGCTAAAAGTGCTGGCCCTGACTGTTCTCTTTACAGGCGTGTAACATTGATAATTGTGCTGGGTTAATGTGCTCTGGACGGCCCCTCCTCGCCACGGCGGCCGTCTCCACCCCACCAGCACGTCACAATATGGACTCTTAAAAGGACCAAATTCCTTTTAATTGCTTAACGCTCGCTCGTTTTGTCTCCGGATGATTTTGATTGACAAGCCACTTTAATGGAGGGGAAAGAACGGTCACAGTTTTCCATCACAGTTGAAAGTGTATGCAAATAGGATGTTGTTTCTGTGTGCATTCAAGCAGAGGAAGATCAGTCTAAATACTTTAAAAGACTGAAAGTCTAATTCCATTCAGCATATTTAAAACTGTGTGGGAGTCGACAAATACATACTTGTGTGAGTGGGACATGAACCCCACCACAAAGTCATTTTCTGAGGCGATCCAACGCCAGTTTTTTTTTTTTTTTTTTTTTTACTTTTGTGAAAGTCTGATTTGAGTTTTCTTGTGGTATGTTTAGCTCCAGGGAGAGCCGGCGAGCAGAGGCTGGAGTGGGTGTGCTGTCGCTCTTATTGGCTGGCGTTCATTCACTGCATTTATGGCATATTCCCCTCTCTTCTTTTCTCTCTCACAACAGAAAGGTTAACAAGTGCTACCGGGGTCGGTCTTGTCCAGTCATAATCCACTGCAGGCAAGTATAACTACCTCTTTCAGCTGCACATGCACACACACACACACACACACTCACACACACACACACACACATACACACATCAGAGCCACATGTGGGCCAGCCTCAGAATCGCTCTCTAGGAGCAGCTCTGTCCCATGTGTTGAGCCATAGTGTGTGTGTGTGTGAGAGAGAGAGAGAAAGAGAGAGAAAGTAGTCATTTACCATGTACCATGGTATGTGTGGGTGTGTGAAAGAGAGAGAGAGAGAGATCGGTGGGTGTGTGTGTGTGTGTAAGAGAGAGAGAGAGAGAGAGAGTAATCATTTACCATTCTCACAGAGTGGTACGGGTGTGAGTGTGTGTGTGTGTGTATGTGTTTGACACCCTTAGACAATAGGCAGGGCTCTGGGTGGGTGAATTTTTCCCCCAAGTTTGAGTGCCACGGGAGCAGATGGCCCCGTGGAGGCCTCCCTCTCCAGGCCTTAGTGGTGGCTGACGCCCCCTGATTGATGCCCTTTGCCCACTGCTCTCTACTCCAGAAGAAAGGATCAGGGAGCCTGTTTCTGGCTCCAGATAATGCAGCCTGACCCTCTCTGCTCCTGAGGGGTCAAGGAGGTCAGGATAGGGGTCACCCCCCCCCCCCCACTCTCATCTGGGGGGATTTGCATAGCAGGCCTCTCTTGCATTTGAATGCCAGCGCCTGTCTGTGGTGCTGTCCTGGTGATGGGTGACTCTGACCAAACTCTCATTAGGAGTCAGTGCCTACTAGTCATGTCCTGAACGTCCCATCTTTCACCACATAGTGCACTTAACACTGAATAATAGTGCCCAGCCTATATACTTACTCAGCACACAGTGTACTTAACACTGAATAATAGTGCCCAGCCTATATACTTACTCAGCACACAGTGTACTTAACACTGAATAACCTCTCTGTACCTATTCGCTATATAGTGCCCAGCCTATATACTTACTCAGCACATAGTGCACTTAACACTGAATAACCTCTCTGGACCTATTCGCTATATAGTGCCCAGCCTATATACTTACTCAGCACATAGTGCACTTAACACTGAATAACCTCTCTGTACCTATTCGCTATATAGTGCCCAGCCTATATACTTACTCAGCACATAGTGTACTTAACACTGAATAACCTCTCTGTACCTATTCGCTATATAGTGCCCAGCCTATATACTTACTCAGCACATAGTGTACTTAACACTGAATAACCTCTCTGTACCTATTCGCTATATAGTGCCCAGCCTATATACTTACTCAGCACATAGTGCACTTAACACCGAATAACCTCTCTGGACTTATTCGCTATATACTGTAGTGCCCTAGATGCTGCATTAGCAGCCTAAATACTTACTCAGCACATAGTGCACTTGGCACTGAATAACCTCTCTATGTACTTATCTACTATACAGTGCACTAAGCACTGAATTACCACTCAGTAGTTATTCACTTAACTCTATGGAGCACTGTTCACAACGTGCGTCTGTAAGTCAGTAAGTAAGTAAAGTCCAATATGTATTAATATGTGTAGTAGTGTAGTTTCTAGTGTCCTAGGCCCTTCAAGTGCTCTACTGAGCAGGGAGTGTTGTGAATGTGAGCACACGCGCTGAGGATGCGGACGCAGCTGCGCGGCAGGTTAGCGTTAGCGTAGCGTAGCCAGCGTGGGCACCATGCAGGCCAGATTGTGTGCTGTGGAATAGGTAACAGAGGATTAATGAACCATCCGCTTCGCGGAGCTCCGTCGCAGCCTGGGAGGTTTGATTGCCAGGGACTTTATTAGCGGGATGCTAGCACGGCGCGCCAGTTAGCACGCATGCAGTCTGCAATTAAAAAGCAGACACATATGTGCACCTCGTTATGATGGGCTCTGGCAGCCAATGGGGAGAGAGCGGCGGCCAAGACTGCATGACACAAGTCTGATACAGTGGCACTGGGACTGCTGGCGCAGGGGCCTGTAAAAGAACGGTGTAAAAACGGGCGGCTGCCCTTGGTGTTCTAGAGACTATACAGGCAGCTGGGGGTGTGTATATACAGTATGATACGCAACACACACACTCACAAGGACACACACACAGACAAGAACGAGAGCGTTGGCATTTCGCCTCATGTTCGTGTGTCATTCTCTTTGTGCCATGTTGTGTTCTTCTTTCTATCAGACTTACACACACACACACACACACACACACACACACGCACACATTTTAATGCATTCTGCAAAGAAAGTATTGAAATATGATTCCCAGTTATTTCTGGGCAGGAGCCGTTCATCCCTAAACAGTTCTTATTTCGGCTGTGTCTCACTGCCAGTTGACTTTTCTCATTAAAGCATGGATCAATAGCCGTTTTATTTAAGGCTCTCTCACACTCCGATAATTGTATTGTTTGGGATTGGAATAATTACAGTTTGTCATGTCACATCAGTTTTCAAACATATCTCTGTCTTTCTGGGCTCACTGGCATAAACAGTGAAATTTACTAAGTAAACAGACTACCAGAGGATTAGGGTTTTTTATGTTTGCTGTTGTTGTTGCTTGCCACCAAACTGTTGTACACATGCTCGGCAATGATGCAACAGCAAACAATGACACTGAAATAAGGGAACAGAAATGAGCAATTTGTTTTGGTTTGAAAGGCAAGCCTTCTTTTTATGTCGAAACCAAACAGGTTTTCTGCTGTTTGTCTTTTTTTCTTCTTCCAGGGGTACTAATGAGACTCTGTTTCTTTCACACACCCTCTCCCTCCTTCTTTTTCTCTCTCTCTCTCTCTCTCTCTCCCACTTTGCCCTGCTCTCTATCTCTCTCTCTCATTGTCTGCAGTGATGGCGCTGGGAGAAGCGGAACATACATCCTGATTGACATGGTCCTCAATAAGATGGCGAAAGGTGGGAGTCGATAGGCTTCTCCCCCACCCCCCCTTTTTGCTTCTTTCTGCGTGTGTGGAGGCGTTGCCATGGCAACACTAAAGCCTCAATTTTCAGCAGAAGGTCTTGCAATGCATTAGAGGATGACTGAGAGTCCTGCTTGAATACTCAAGGATCTGAGGAGAACAAGGGAGAGGGAGGGAGGGAGAGAGGGAGCGAAAGAGGGGAAGGCAGGAGAGGAAGAAAAAGAATAAGGGATTGAGGACTGAAGTAAATTAGAAAAATTCCCAACAACAAAAAAAAAGAAACTTGGGGGGGTGGGGTGGGGGGGGGGGGGGTATTGTCAGGAGCTGCTGGTAGGTTCAGTCTTTAGATGCACTTTCTCCTTTGTGCTCAACATGTTTTACTCTCTCAGCACTGCTGAGGGAATCCTGATTGGTTTGTCCAAGTGTGTGTCTGTGAGTGTATTTGCCATAAAGACCAGAGCACTGTAAGTGTTTTACACTCTCAGCCCAGTTTGTAGGGAATCCTAAAGACTATACTGAGGGTTTTACACTCCCATCACTGACTGTTTGTAGGAAATCCTGTGTTTGTCCAAGTGTGTGTATGTAAGTGTATTTGTCATACAGTAAAGACTATAGTAAGTGTTTTACACTCTCAGTGCTGCTGGTAGGGAGTCTTTATTGGTTTGTGAAGTGTGTGTGTATGTGAGTGTATTTGTCATAAAGTCCAGAGTAGTTCCAGGGGTGCAGTGACAGACAAGAGGTCAGATGTGGTCTTAGGTTCCAGGCAGCAGACACACTCTGCCTCCCATCCCCTCCTCAGCTCCAGCCTCCTGCCTCCTGCCTCCTGCCTCCAGCCTCCAGCCTCCAGCCTCCTGCCTCCTGCGGGGTTGCATCAAATTAAACAGCTCATGTGAAACTAGCCAGGAAGACAAAGGGGGTGCCCTCTGCGCCCCTCTCTCTCTCCCACCCCCGAACCCACCCCCGAAACCTCTGCTTACCACCAACACACCCCCCCCCCCCCCCATCCCCAGGCAGAGCAGGTCATCCGTGCATCTGCCGTGACCCCGTCCATTCCCCGCTGCCACTCGGAGTCAGTGGGATCTCGGGCCTCCTGACCACGCCGGCCACCTCCCTCCATAATGAGAGATCAAAGGCCAGGGGCAGGGCAGGGCTCGGGCCCACTGGGAGGGCCCTTTCCCAGGCTGTCAGGGGCCTCGGCGCTGGGGGCCCTCGGCCGCTTCTCCCCCTGGTTCTCCCTTTGTCCGGCCCTGAGAAGGAGGCCCAGGTTCCTGCTCGCTGTGTGCACTTGTGTGATCAAAGCAGCAAAGCCTGATGGGAACGGCCACGCTGCCGCTCTCCTTCCTCCTCCTCCTCCTCCTCCTCCTCTTCCACCCCTTCATTTCGTCTCCGTTTTTCTTTTTCTGCCATTTTTCATTCTCTGCCCCCCCACCCCCACACCCCTTCAAACCCTGATTTCTCCGAATGAATTGTAAATTACTGCAGAATGCTTTTTTACTCCCAAAGTCTTTTCTTGTGGAAGAGAGGCTTCTCCCCCCTAAACTGAGGAGTCCAACACTTCTTAAGACTTGAAAGTGTTGGAGCACTTTTTGAGTCGGGAACCCAGCTGCACTCTGCTTCTTTTCAGAAAAAAAAGAGAGAAAAGGGTGAGAAAAAAAGGTCTGTAAGGATTCTAGCTTTCTTTTTCTCTCCCTCCCTCTCTCTTTCCATCCGTTCTCTCTGAGGAGAAGGGGGTCTCTTCTCTTTCAGGGAACGAGTGAATCTAGAATGAGCCCTTGTGAGCTCCCCTCCCTCCACACACACACACACACACACACACACACACATACTCCCCAGTAGTTTCTCGTTTATGAGTGAGCCCAACAATAGTCCAGTTGTTAAAGTCATTCAAGCTAAAGGTGAATGGAGGTCTATTTTTTCCCCTAATCGGGAGTTTATATCACTTTTGTGTGATTTGGTCTCTTTGTCCATCACCATCATGGCTGCTGAGTGAATATCGGAGCTCCTGGACGAGCTGAGAGGAGGGAGGAAATGGACGTGGCTGCGGTTCACCCGACACACAGACACAATGGGGGGAAACAAACCCCACTTGGGACTAGCTTTCCCATGAAGCCCCAGAGGTAGAGAGGCAAAATGGCGCCCAGATGCACCGCGCTCTGGCCTCCCTGGGTGTAAAAGAACCGACAGTGTGTGCCTCAAACACCCAGGTGCCCGAGTCCCCTCTAACACTGCGTACCTGTGAGAGCATGGCGTTCCGTGTCAAACAGACCGTGAGCTTCTTTGCCAGACCTTCTGAGGTTGAGATGAATGCAATAACTTTGAACCAGTGCATGGTTCTAGTGGGCTTGTGATGTGCGTGAGAGAGAGAGAGAGAGAGAGAGAGAGAGAGAGAGAGAGAGAGAGGAGGGGGGAGAAAAGGAATGAAAGAGAGAGAGAGAGAGGGTGAGAGAGATTGACAGATGCATACAGGATTACAGGCTTTCTTTGAACTCAGTCCAATTTGCGGTGTGTTGCAGGTGCTAAAGAGATTGATATTGCTGCAACCCTGGAGCACTTGAGAGACCAGAGGGCCGGCATGGTGCAGACAAAGGTAAGGCTCTTCACTTCGCCCGGGGCTCCAAGCAGAAAAGAGCGGGACGGAGAGAGGGAGGTGGAGAGAGAGGGAGGGAGGGAAGGAGGGGGTGAAGGAGGTGTGTGCGTCATCTCACCCATAGAGGGATTTGTCTTTAATACTTAAGAACGGGTAGAGGCAGTGGTAAGACAAGACCCAGAGCTGGCAGACAGAGGCGGGAAGATTGTTCTGGGGCCTTTCTTTGTTAGTTACATAAGGAAATATATGAGGAAATATCATATGGGGCAATATATGAGGAAATATTATATGGGCAAATATATGAGGAAATATTATATGGGGCAATATAGGAGGAAATATTATATGGGGAAATATATGAGGAAGCTGCCTGCATTGGTTGTCTTATATTTGGGTTCCATGAGGGACTGAGAGGCCCCCCCTCCAAACACACACACACACACACACACACAGATGCCCTAATTCAATGGGGTTAGCTCATACTGAGGGAAGCCCTGTGCGGAGCACCCACACACGTCTGGTGTAGTCTGCTCCGTGATACAGGCTGGTCATGTCCGTCTCCCCAGCCTCCCCACCATCCGCTCTCTAGGTTCATGACAGCACCTCTCTCTGAGCCTCTTCCCTGCCCTTACGGACTAGCGCGCTAGCGGTAGCATCTTTATCCAGGGTGAAATCACTTTGTGCTCCCAATGCCACATGGTCAATACTGGCACATTAAAATCAAAGGCAACCTTGATGATTCTTTTTTTTTTTTTTTTGTAAATCCTTCTACTTGGAGCCTCTTTCAGTTGAGAGGCTTTCAAGTCGGACGGTGAGGATTTGTCGCCATGGTTTCGTTAGATTAATGGATCATCTGGCTATCAGGCATTCATGGGGCATAGCAGCAATGTGACAAAGACAATCTAAACCCACCGGTGGACTTGTAAGTTAGAGATCGCAGGTTCCCCTCCTTGCTTTCCTGTGAGAGTTCGTTTGTAGGTCTGTGAAGATGCACATCTCCACAGGGGGCTGTTTATTTATTTATAAATATATGGTACTTTCCTCATTCTTTTTTCTCTCAAAGTAGCCTATCTAATTCATTTATCCAGACGCGTGACAAATTTCAAATATCTGATTACGAGGCGACGGGGTGCTCTCTGGAGAATTTGTTTTGATGGGTTTAAACAAACCGCGTGCACATCTCTCTGCATACCAATGATGAGCACTGAGGCTTTCAGAGTCATTTAAGGCTCTGCGTAAAGAGTGAGCGCGGAAATGTCAATTACGGCACATCCCTGGGCAAAATTAGTCTGCGAGGTTTTTCGCGGCACTCACGCCTGTCTGTCCGAGCCTCCGCAGCGTCTCACAGATTTGATTAAAGCGCTGATTTTAGCCACATCTCTCGAATCAAACATTCAGTAGCAAACATTTAGTGTTTTTAAACAAGAGAAATTTGGCATGTGCACCAACATTTTCCCCGCTAATTGGTTATCTGAAATCGAAATCAAATAAAAGAAATTTAATGATATAACAGCTAAGTCATATTTTGCAGAGAATACTGTTTTAGAAAAAAAAACAGGCACGAAAGTTGCATGATTTTTTGGCAACTTCATAAAACATTGAGTTTTACTTTTAATGTAACATTTAATGTGACTATACTTGAAGCAAACTATTAAAGTATTGAAATGATAAGCTAATATTTTTTAGCAGGGTAAAATATTCAGCATATTTCTGAGAGGTGGGGGGAAATTCTGGTAACTACTTCATGGCAACTCTTTTTGATGTTTGACTCCCTCTAGTGGTGATGGCTTGTTAATGTAGTTTTCTCAGCGCGTTGAAAGCAAGCTCATAAAAGTGTCAGACTTCATTATGTTGGCAATCTCAGTTAACATGCAGTTTTCCCTTTTTATTGTGGGCTGGAAGTTGTTAGTTAAAGGAGAAAAAACATGGCAGTATTCTGACCTTTCCAACTGTATCATGAATCAAGAAGAGTGGAGATAAACTTACTTCTGGAGGGTATTTGTGTGTGAGTGCTTTTTTCCCTCACATCTCAAGCCTTTGCTCTGAAACACCCACCACCGTGCATTTATTCTCTGGGCCACGGAGGGGTGGAATTTCAAACGTTGGTTTTGGGGTCAGTCCTCAGACAGGGGATCGATACGGGCCAGTAGCCTGCAGGGGAATCAAGTGAGTCACAGTCAGAATCGAGTCTGAGCCAGGTGCTTATTTAAAGACAGGCAGATCTCACGCATTGCAAAGAGCATGGATTCTTACACACACACACACACATGCACACACATACACACACACACATGCACACACACACAGACTTACGAATGTGCACACAAGCACATGAATGCAATGAAAAAAGCCTCCTGAAATGGTTCCCTCAGGCACACATGTACACAAAAAAACACCAGTGTGCACACACATACACACACACGCACACACACACACACACACACATGCACACACACACACACACACACACACACACATGCACACATACTTACAAACACACTTGAAGGACTTCCACCTGCTAGAAGCACTTTGAGCTCTCTGGAGAATACAGATTAGAGTGTAGAGGTGCATTGTTTGCTTTCTGCTGCAGAGCAAATGATTGTATTGTCATTTGAAGTCATTCTTTTCTGCTTTTTTTCTCCCCCCCCCTCTCTCTCCCTCTCTCTCTCCCTCTCTCTCTCTCTCTCTCCCCCTCTTTCCTCATTCAGGAGCAGTTTGAGTTTGCTCTGACAGCAGTGGCTGAAGAGGTGAACGCTATCCTCAAAGCTCTTCCACAGTGAGGGCCAGGAACAGTCACTCTCCAGACTGGCAGCTGTCCTCTCTCTGCACCCTAGACACACACACACACACACACACCCCACACACACACACACACTCTCTTTCTCAAGAGGACTCTCCCCTCCTCCTGTCTCTTACTTCTTTTGAAGATGGATGCACCTGCCCTTTTCCTTCATCTCTTTCTCTCTCTCTCTCTCTCTCTCTCTCGTTCCTTTCTCCCTTTCACCTCCCCCCTCTCCCTCTCTCGTACCTTTTTTCCCTCCCCCATCGCCTATGTAAATGCAGTCCCTCACCTCCTCAGTCTCCTCTCCTCTCCTCTCTTCTCTCCTCTCCTCTTCTCTTCTCTCCTCTCTTTTCATCTCCCTTTGTATAAACAAAATGCATCATCCACTCCCCTTCTCTCTTCCCCATAGTAGAGGTTCTATCTCTCCTCTTCTTTTCCTTCTTCTATTCTTCCTCCTCTTCTTCAACACTTTTTGTGAACGAGTGACTCTGTGAGCATATTCATAAATGTGTTGTATTCTAACGGAAAATGTTTTTAGAAGAAAATCCTTCCTGTGGTTGTAGCAATGAAAAAAAGAACAAAATATATCTATAAAGAATTTTATTTCCCCTCCCTGTTTTCCTTCCTTCTTGCAACTGGAGTGAAATCCGATACACTATAACCAACATCAGAGAAATTATCTGCTGTAGACGTGTGATTGTCTTCAGGAAAGCCTGGTCCTCTTTCTCTCTCTTTCTTTCTCTCTCTTTCTCTGTCTCTCTCTCTCTCTGTGTCTTGCACTCTTTTAATGGGCACCTCCTACACTTGGGTCTTGCAAGTAGGAATCTCATGGCGTAATGCTGAATCGGTCAGTGACACATCCCATAAAGAATCCTCCTCGATCAGTGTTTCTACTAATCTTATTTGTTTGTGTGCAATGGATCACTATAGCAACCACTGCCTCAATATCAATGACAAACCTGGACATATGAATGGTGATGAGCAATAGCAAATGAATTACCCAGTGAGAATACCAGACAGTCAAAAGTTTAATTGTGGCATATCGGTAGTGTCCACAAATCCTGTGATTGTGTCATTTAGACTGATATCTACAGTGTATACCATGATTATGAAATACTTAATCTTGTATTGCCATCTGAAATGTTCTCTAAATTGTAAAATATATTTTTGTGTGTAAATGATAGGCCTATCATATTAGTAATAAAGCTCTATTTAAACCGGCTCTTGTCTTTGGCATTGGCTTTCTTTCCATGTCCCAGCTCACGCCTCCTGCTGATGTGACTTCAGATGTACTGGAGGGTAGCAGGTCTATGATAAAGGGGACTCTACAGAATCATATATGGGGTTACATGTGATACAGGACGCTATGTTGTACAGCAGGTCTGTGGTAAGGAGGACACTCTACAGAATCATATAGGGGGTTACATGTGATACAGGACGCTATGTTGTACAGCAGGTCTGTGGTAAGGAGGACACTGTACAGAATCATATATGGGGTTACATGTGACATATACTGCATGGTATGTTGCTCCATAAGGTAAAGATTACATGTAAAAATGTACAGATCTGGTCAACCTGATGTCTC
>JASCQY010000057.1:7394204-7410165 GCA_030264315.1 Sardinella tawilis | reverse complement strand
TGTGTGTGTGTGTGTGTGTGTGTGTGTGTGTGTGTTAACTTTATTAGACTGTTTATGACATATGGCTGCCTAAAAGGAATTATGACATATCTTCTGTAGTCCATTAGTCCATTAAAGAAATGTTCTGGGGTAATAAATGAATGTCTATTTTTGGATGTTAATAAGTTTAAACTTTCATTGTTATTTACAAATGTAATGCCTCAGTTTATCAACAGAGACCCTCTCTAGACTGTCAACGAAATGTAATTATACTTTCAGCCTTTGTCAGTGGTTTAAAAATAGCAATTTGTTTTGACTTAACACTGAGCACTGTGCAGTGTATTTCATTGTAAATGCAAAATTGCTTTGGTACTCTTTCAAAGTGTGAGCTCATTATCATAAAGGTTCTCAATTATTCTATACTCTGGTGCACTGCTGTACACATACAGGCAGATCTGTAGGCCCTTAACACGCACCAAGAGTTCATGATGTACCAGTTCAACTTGTTTATCCTCTGAGGTCATGGGTTATTGATCTTGAGGAATGCTGCATTATGCCCTTTATGTAGATTATGACTATGATGCCAAGAGTCATAGCTGTTTAGTAGCCTAATAACAGACCTTCTGTATTTGCACCATTATATTTCTAATCAAACCAAGTGAGCCAGGTCTGATGTCACCACCTCTGTGATAACTAGAGTCAGGGACAAGGAAACTGATGTGCAAATGAACAAAGCCGCCTAGATCAGACAAGGCAGAGCAAATAAGAGACCACAGAAGGTCAGAGGTCAGAGGTCGTGCACATCAGGGTAGCGATCTACAGTAAGTGTTAAAATGTCACCAAAGCGCATTTTACAACTAATAATAATACAGATCTCATACAGTATGTCGTTGGTTTACACACGGTGCTGAAGTATAGCTGATTACACACGGGGGAGGGAGCTGACTTAGGGTTGGGTACGTACCTGTATCTGAGAAATTGGTTCAGAGGCACCCAGCCTTTGCACAAGATGTTTTTCTCCAGTCGAGAGTACGACAGGCGCAACACAGTCCTCGGCACCCATCAGAGGGGTTGTTTAGAAGTCTTTTGGCTCCAAACACAACGTGTTTTCTTCCATAGGGCAGGCTTTGGAGAAATCTCAGGGTGGAGCGTGAAGGCTTACAAGGGAAGGTTGTGTTCTCTGACTGCCTACCTGGGCTGCTGGAGAGCACAGAGCAGGGCTGCCTCTCTGTTCTGGAGACTGGGCATGGCATAACAAGCCTGCACAGCTAACCCGCCGTGAGGCAGCCGATATGCTCACAGCCTGTGAAACTGAACACCGCCAGCCTAATAGGCCCTGTCTTTAATACCAAAAACAACACTCCGTTTAGCTGCCATTTAGTCATTGGATACTTGAGTTGTTGTTTTGTGTTTGTTTGTTTTTTTTTTTGCTGAGAGTATAGAGGATTTAATACCTGCATAGTTTACATAAACAGATACACACATGCACACACAAAAAGATGCACAAACACACACACATTAGTACAGTATAGTGGTAGTCCTCCTCTCTCCCCATCCCTTGCCACTGTCTCTCATTGTCATGCTGAATACCTCCATCTAGTGTCCGTCTGCCTGCCTGCCTTCCCAGCAGAGCAGAGCAGCTGGGGCTGGAGCTGGGGCTGGGGCTGGGAGGGAGCTGGGGCTGGGGCTGGGGCTGGGGCTGGGGCTGGGGCTGGGAGGGAGCTGGGGCTGGGGCTGGGGCTGGGGCTGGGGCGGGGGCTGGGGCTGGAGCTGGGGCTGGGAGGGAGAGTGGCGGCTTCTGCTAATGATTCCGACTCGCCCCTCCACATCCCCCTGGGGCACGAGTGCTTCACACACTGTTTATTTAGCTGGGTTTGGAGGGAGACTTTATCGCATTTAACTGCATGCATGAGACTCCTGAGCCAATTCCGAAGAGATCCGGCAGATTCCGTGGGACTCAGTGTTTTGTTTTTTTTTTCCCTCAGCACAGCGAACAAACAGGGATATAAACAAGGATTCCCTGGGTCTCAAAATAAAGTCAGATTCCAGTGGACATCAGACTTGAGGCGCCTCATTTGTTCAAAGGCATTTTTAAAGAAAGTGCCCCCCCCCACCCCCTCTCTTTTTGGAGGCAAGTAGGGGAAATGAAATGCAATGGAAGGCAATGGATGGAGAGGAGCCATCAGTCCCATGCTGCTTAATGAAGCCCACAGCGGGTTGTGTCAGGGAACAGGGGCCAAATGACTCGCTGGGTCATGTGCATGTTTCACACAATATGAATAATACAGTGAATATAGCCCCCAACTAGGCCGCCCCCAAATCAGTGGAAAACGTCGCCACCTTCATGGTTGAGCCGTTGACAGAGTAATCTAAGGGTGTGCTGAGCAGAGTAGGATTGCCTTTTCTTTCTCTCTCTCTCTCTCCCTCTCTCTCTCTTCCCTCACTCCATTTTAATTTGTCATTTTAGGGCTGCAAAAAGAAGTCTGATGAAAAAATGACGGGATATACAGACTGCAAATCAGAAACGGACCATCTTATTGAAAATGTTCAATTTATTGACTAATTCTACAAAAAAAATCAACCCTTTTCTGTGTCAGTATATTACAAAGGCACTGTTTGTAAAAGTCATGAGCAGGTGCGGTAGCATCTACAGTCAACGGACACAATATGCTGTCTCTTTCTCTAAAGCTTTATTATGCACTTATAGAAAAGAGTTTTTTTTTCCCAAAGAATATGTCCACCTCCTCATGTGTCCCACCAATGCATAATATAAGCCATTTACTATACAGCACAACAAATAAGATGACCTGCTCAAAAAGGTAAAACAAACAAACAAAAAAAATTGACAACATCATCCTGTACGTAGAAGCCTTTTAAATCAAAATACCAAGCTTCCTCATCTGTTGAGATGACATGGAAAAGCATGCAGTTCTTTGAAATTAGGATTTCGGTCACGAAAGACCACTCCAATATCAGAGCGAACAAAGATGCCCTCAACACAGCTCCACTCTGTCAGACTCCTCAGCTGATGAGTGGTTCCATTTCAGTACTGCACAAAACTGCTCTTTTTTAGCCGCTGTAGCCCACACACCTGATGAATGTTGACGTGAAGTCAGGACAAATCACATTACAAACTTTTAGTTCCCATAAAGCTAGATGGAGCCGTATCAATTGAACCAATAGAACAGCATTCAATGTCAGGAGGCTTGCTTCTTCCTCACCCAAGGCCCCTGGCATCCCTTCGCTTCTAGTTTCATTTGACAATTCATTAATCAAAGTGAAATTGTCACTAAATAGATAACCAAAACCTTAAAGGGGCTCCATTTCTTTTCACAAAGCAGATTGTGTCTTTTTATATTACATATATATTTCTGTGTCTGGTCTAAAAGTGAAGCTCCTAACAGTCACTCATCTCCATGAATGGCCTAAACCTAAAAGTGTCAAAGCTGCTGAGTGTTTGTGTCACCTACAAAGCTTCTTTAGGGGCAGCTGGCTAAAACAGAGGGGCTTTTATTTATCCCAAATTGATTTCTGCTTCCCTCCAAGGGCTTGAAATATTGATACAGTGTTTCACATCAAGGTGGGGGACAGAACAGTGACAACTTGCTCTCTCACTTGCCTGCATAAATAATGTACATCCTTCCACCTTTTCTCTTCCTCTCCTGTCCTCCTCTCTTCCCTCGCTTTAGTCTGGCCCCGTGACTCTCCCTCCCTCTCTGACCTCATTGGCCAGCGCCTCTCCGAGGGCCGGGCTCAAAGGATCTGTCGCCTGTCGCTTTCACTTATCACTAACCCCGTGCCCGCCCCCCCGTGCCCCCGGACCACCATGGCCACCCCACCCAGGGTCCAAGGCTCCTCACCCACCTTTATCACGACCCACAGCATCCATCCATCCATCCAGTTCACCATCACAGCACGGTGCAAGGGCGTCAAATAATTACGGAAATTACATTAGATATTTGTAAAATAGATCCGAAAAATTCAACCTAAGTCGTGCATATCCTGCGACCTTATTTCACACCCTGATATTGCAGCTGAAGACTGATAGTGTTGACAGCGGAAATACCACACTTCATGGAATATGGACAACAAAGATTTAAAAGTCTGACCTTTATGATTCCTGTTATGAATATGAATGTTATTTGCTGTGAGTGACTTGTTTTTTTTGACACTGAAGACTGAAATGATTTGAAGATTGTGAGGATTCCAGTCTTTGGAGCGCCGTCTTGTTCTTGCTGTTGTTGTTGACTAAAAGGTAATTGTTTCAGATGTGGCTTAATGGACGCCATCCACAGCCTTGTATGTGTTTTGCAATTCTGTGTCCGTCCATGTGAGACATCAACACCAGCACCACACACTACAAAAATAACAGCACACAATCATCCAAACAAACACACATTAACACAACTGGGTGAAAGGTGGCGCGGAGGAGAGGAGAGGAGAGGAGAGGGGCGTCCTTTTGGGTAATTAAAGACGGAGCTACATTCATTATGAAAAACCATTACAGGACCAGGAAAACAAAAACATGACCTCGGGAGAGTAAGAAAAGACCTTGCTAAGCAACTACATCCTCAGGCTTACACCGCTGAATGGGTGTCTTATGGAGGAAACAAGCAGTAGAGAGAGACAGACTATTCCTGCATCTCTGTGGGATGGACATTGAATACCTGGAGTAAATAAATAAGAATGTAAGATGGCACAGAGGCACTGATGCACTGTGTGTGTGTGTGTGTGTGTGTGTGTCTGTGTGTGAGAGAGAGAGTGTCTATGTGTGTGTGGAGGGGGGGGGGGGGGTGATTCTTTCCGAAGGTTGGGACAGTGACCATGCCATGCCTTTTAAAACCACGCCCCAATCCTGGGAGCCAATCGGGGTGCACGTTTCTTTTTAGTCTCTCCATCTTTCATCCACAGTTTCTTCCTCTTGGAGTCGAAGAATCCTAAAGAATAACGATCATGTCAGACTCCTGATCAAAACACACACACACTCACCCTCAGATTGCACCATTAATACATTAGCAAAAGAGAAACATGCTAATTTACCTTTGATTAAAGTTCACCAAACCTCTAATTCGCTCTGAATAATAACAAATTATATAACAATTAATTCTGATCAAGAAATTGTTTGGAAAATCGGATGAGTGATTTGAACCCGAAAAACGGATTTGACTGAATCTATTTGCAGTGTCATGATGTGCAAAACTTGGCCGACTGCCAGTTACACAGGCTTCCATTAGTATCAGAATCTGTGGACCTTCTACAAATATCCCACCCGGAATTATATCACATTAAATGTATCCAATTAAAAGCTCACAAAGTTAAGATATTAGCTCTACTTGTCAAAAGGAAAAGCTGGGCTACAGAGCAAACACCGTACCAAAACCCAAGTTTACTCAAGAGCACTTCAAATCCCCAGGAAAACTACCTAAAAGCTCATTAAGAACATCAAAGAGACTGGGAAAACGAGGACTTGATATGAAATGTCGGACATGACACATTTTACGGCGTCTTCTGCCCAACAACTCCAAAGGGAGGGATGCCTTTTAAACTCCTGCCAGTGAGCATCCAAATGGGGAGCCTTTGCTTGAATATTCAGAGGCAAATTCAAAAGGCAAAATTAGCTCTAAACTGAGTCTCTTTACAGAGGATTGGCTTCATGCTTCTTAACGGCAAGGTATGGTTTTAACTATTCCAATTACCTGTTGTTGCTCTGGTTTCAACTCAAGTGCTGACAACATGTTGCTAATGATGTGAGAGAGAGAAAAATGTTTCCTAGTATTTAAGGCTCCCCTCCCCCCTCAAACATATTCATCAAGCGGTTTCTATTCGCACAGAGACCTAATCAATGATACCAGATCGCAAGAGGATCTGTTTGTATTTGAATGTGTGGGTAGCATTCAGATTTGACACCCACACACTAAATACACTCCAAATAAATTGTTTGGTTTTTCAAGGTCTGTTTGAAAGGAGTATAAGCTAGCAAATCTGATTATTATACTGCTGCTTTTGACACACACACACACACACACAGAGCCTAATACAGAATTAGCTGTGCATGCAGCAGGGGTGACCCAGAGGCCTAGTCTGCTCTTGGGACCCCATGCACCCTGATCTGCTCCCCTGCAGAGTGAGGGTCATGTGGAGGGGCACACCTCTGGCGAGTCCCAGGCTCTGGAGGCCTCGCTCCTCCTCCTCCTCTGGGGGGTTCTGGGCGCTGCTTCTCAGATAGCGGCCGTGGGACGCCGGGCCAGGGAGGGCATTCTGCCACCAGTGGTGGGGCTCTTCTTCCAGGCCATTCTCATCACTCGCATCTGTGGGTGTACACACAGAGTGTGTTTTGAGACAGAGAGAGAGAGAGGGAGGGAGAGAGAGAGAGAGGGAGTGTGTATGTGTGTGTGTGTGTGTGGGGGGGGGGTGTGTGTAGAAATGCGATTTGCACTGGTGATTATCAGTCTAAATGTGTATCATAACGTGTGTGTCTCTGTCTGTCTGTCGGTCTAGGGTGCAATCATTACTTGTGTGCTTTTTATGAAATAAATGCTTGTACAGGCTGTCTTAAATCGAGGAATTTACCAGTGAGTTGCAAATGTTTTAACAGGTTCCAGGCACCAATTGTCTGCCGCTAATTACACATTAGGAGAACTATCTGTGTAGGTGAACTGTATCCCTGGCTGTGTGTTTCCATCAGAGGGTCTTGTGTACTGTAGAGGAAATGTCTTATTGCCACAGATAGTTCTGAAAGTGGCACACGTATACACACAAGCCCACACAGACAAACACACACATACACACACACTCAAACTGCCAGCCATAATGTGTGATTATTATCATGTCATTTTTATTGTCACCAAAATAGCCTTTGGATAAACTTTCAGAGAATGTCTATTCTAAGCAGTTAGGAGACAAGCCGTTTTGACAAGATCCTCAACAGCTTTACACAATTGCCTTTTTTGTCTAGTGCACAATACTCCTATATTCATCTTGCCACGTCCTTGACATCAGATGCACAATTGGGGCCAAAATGAGAAGCATTTCCTATTATCAAAGCCTCAGACGGACAATAACAGCAGTGCTAGACTCATTTGTAGAGAAATGTAAAGAAAGTTCAAACATCCCCTCCGGCAGAAGCGCCTCTCTCGTTTCTCTCATAAGACCTGCCGTATATTCCATTCATATTTCATGTGGCACGCTTTTATTGTGATTAGTCATGTAAATAAAATGAGATTTCTTTATTCTTTTCTCTTGGTAATTTACATTTATATTGAATTAGCGTCAGCAAGGGCTGTGAGTGGAGGGGGTGATTATGCCAGGAGATTACGGGCAGATTTCATCGCCATTGTGCCGTCTAATTAAAGAGGCAGCGCAGAAGAAAGGAGACAGATGCTCCCGTGCCGAACCTGTTTTCATTACCAAAGAGGTCCACGTACTACTTCTAGAAAGCCACCCTCGTTTCTCTCCGTCTCTCTTCTCTCAAGCCTCCCTCATCCTGTCTCCCCAAACGCGGGAGTTACTATTACCCTATGAACATTTACAAGTCAAGCGTTTAACAAATCACGTTCAGTCATATCAAACCGAAGCCGGAGCGCCATCGGTTTCATCTGCAGGGATCAAGCGAGTGAAAGCCGATAGGCCAGTGGTCATACGACAGAATAGCATGAGCATTTCAATATTCTCACTTCAGGCTGAGTCTGTGGCAAGCCAATCAGCGCAGTATCTCGGTGGAAACCAGTGGGGAGCTACTCGATTAACAAAATGCTGTGGTTAACATCAACATGTACAAGTCTTGAGCAGCCATCTCACACTGTGCTTGTGGCTGTGGGGAGAAAATTTAGCCTCGGAAAAAAGTGGTACTTTCAAATTTGGACTTTTCTGAAATTCTGATTAGATTTAGTAGAATAGCACATCTGAATTTAAAACATCCCCCAACAATCTACTCACATTAGGTCATCATAAAAAAACTCTCACACTCTCACACACAACTTCACAAGTCAATGGCTCTTCATATTATTGTAGCCTATTGTAGCCTATGATTATCCTAGTTTCTTGCATCTGTGTGAGCAGGCTGTCTCTTTGGTCTAGCCCGATATCATATTTGGCAGTCAGCATATCAGTGTTTCAGGCAGCTGTGTAGGCAATGACGCATTGATGGTACAGTACCTCTGTGGACAGGCGTGATATGTCTGGGTTTGCTATTTGAAGTCCTTGGGTCAAATGAGTGTGCGTGTGAGTATGTATGTGTGTGTGTGTGTGTGTGTTAGGGGGAGGTGACACCTGGTCATATGAAAGTGTCAGATGGACGTTGTGTGTGGAGGACAGTAACAGCCTCTTGGACCGGCCCAGATAACACAGCCTTCCTCTGGGCTAATGATGTGACCCGCAGCACAGGCCAGGCTCAATCTGCGCTCTCCTTTCTCAAGCATGTCACCTCTGTGACTGTCCGTGCAAAGCAGTGACAGAGACGACAATCAGGATCGGAACTGTTGATTGTATGAAGGAAGAAGGTGATGAAGGGAAGGAAGAGATGGAGAGAGAGGGGGAGAGATTGGGTGATATGAGAGAGAGAGAGAGAGAGAGAGAGAGAGAGAGAGAGAGGCGTAATGAGCCTCGTCAACCAGAGACAAAGGCAACCTGGCAAGACTCAATTTACCTCTCCGGATGAATGGAGGTCTTATTACCATGGGGTCAGCCACTGTGACCCTGTAAATTCACAGTCTATTACTGAAGGCACACGGACACCCACACATTGGTCCCTCCTCTCTCTCTTTTTTTCAGTGTGTGTGTGTGTGTGTGTGTGTGTTTGCGTGTGTGGGTGTGTGTGTAAGAGAGGTAGCACAGCCCCCCTCATAAAGGTATCCAAACCCATCACAGTGTCTAAATCCCAGGCAGGGAATTGGAGAAAGAAAATGAGTGTCGCTCGCTCTTAAGCATCCTCCGCAAAACATTGGAGTGGAGGCAAGTCCTTCTCTGACAGCCTTGAATAACAAGCAGTGCTTGCTCGCCCGTGAAAGACAGTGCTGGCGGTCATATCAGATTTTACATTTTAAGAAATGCTGAAATGAAAACAGAAGAGTCGCTCCAAAAGCCTTCGGTCCTTCTCCACAGGGATAGAGAGCGGATGCTTTCCAAAGAGCCGCCCCGTCCGCTCCATTTTCTGATCAATATTTGTTTCTATTATGTGGTTACCTGGGAGATAAGACTTTAAAAGACAGAAAGGGAGAGAGAAAGGGGAAAGTGCAAACCTGCACAGCCACATAATCCATTATCATTTAATTACTTTAAACAAAAAGCGGGAAAAAATCAAAGAGCAATAATGATAATGAGATCTTTTAATACTCATAAAGGGGAGGTCTGCTTTCATGCTCTGGATCAAAGCGGTGCTTTAATTTCAAGTACAAAACACGGACCATGTCTCCGGCTCATTCTCCATGCATGGATTTGCAGCCTTTTGTGCGCCCTGCCATTTTGTTTATTCGAGTCGTGCTCGCGGTGAGGCCGCTGAATGGGCTCCGGCTATATTTAGATTGGCGGGGGTTGGTCGCCAGAGAGGAGACACGCGCACCTGACACGGCTGAGCCAAGCCCGTTGATTGGCATTCTGACCTCGGATCAGTTCCAACGAGGCGACCGTCACCAAGCCCAAGCTTGCCGCTTGCAGTGTGTTGTGGGGTGATGCTCCGTCTCTTTCTCTTTTTTTCACATGAACAAGTTGGTGGAAGTCAGTGAGGTTCCTCAGCTTTGGATTTACAAGAAAAAAAAAACATTTCTGGCCTTGAAACATCATCAGACGTCATTCCGGTCTAGTCAAAGGACTGAGGTGTGCTCCTGAAATTCATATTGTAGTCACATAGTTTCTATTTACATTTAGATAGCCCTTTGAAAGACACCAAAAGTGCTTAACAGTGGAGAAGGGGGTGCCAATAACCATCACCAATGTATATCACCCACCTGGGTGATGCTTCGGCCAATACTGTACAAGTCCGAATGCTCACCAGACATCAGCTGGGGTGGAGAATAAGGGTATCCAGTACTCCTGCATCACTAGTCTGTAAAAATAGATCTTCATAGATATCTACAGACTGCAGATATTACAGAAATCAACTTGATGCGATTTCCTTTGAAAAAGTGCTGTGGAAAATGAACAATGATGATGAAGGGTGACGTTAGCTACAATGGCACAAAGGAGAATTAACACATAGGATAGCCTACATAATCTCTTATCAGAATTCACACAGACCTTTTAACATAGTTTCAGTAATGACACTTAGCAGCTGACAATTAGATATTTCCAGTTAAACAAAATATTCCCATCCTAGTCAAAGGTGTATGGCACCACTTATATTGATGCTGCCCTGAACAGTTTGCTAAGGCCTATCAAAATTAAAAAAGACACCTTCACTAATGTCACTAAATTTACTTAAACTGCACTTAAATATATGCTGAGACATTATACTGCCAGGGCATTTCAAGTCCCATAAGTGCGCCCTTGTGGATTTCATATTCACGTGTGACTACCGTCAACCAGCAACAGAAAGCAAAGGCAGCATCTTGAGAAAATGAACGACACCAAGAGTGAATGACCTCGCAGTTGGTTCGCTGCCAGGTTACGAGGGAAATACTCACTTCTCTCACACAAATGCCACTATTCAGCGACATTGAGGATCACCACCAGAAGCTGTGTCAGCATCGGCAGTAAGCAGCTTTACTTTGGGACTCTCTCTCTCTGTCGGCCCCCATAACTCCATCTTCACGTCGCCAACCCCCGTCCGGTGTTGTGGCCTGAGCTAAGATAGCGGCGGCTGAAGCCGAGGCTCGAGAAAAGCTGGCGCAGAACCGGATGTTTTCTCATCCGCCGCGGCTCTATCAGTTTCATCTTTCATAAGGCAACCAGGGGCCCGCGGCTCAGACCCAGGCGCAGATGAGCGTTTGGATAAGGAACAAGCCAGCGTACAATGTTTGAATGAGAGGTGTTTTGTGCAGCGTGAGACAACTGCGAAACTCCGATGTAAATATGGCAACACATCAGTGACCAATTCCCACAAATTAAGAGTGTGGATCAGTTAAAATCAATTAAAATCACTATTTTTGCAGGCATAGGCTAGGCTACTAATGACACACACAGGATATTGCGTGGAGAGTCCGATTTTGCCAATCAACTGAAAAGGGTATTTGGAGGTCAACACAGATGAGCGGACCCAGTCATGTAGGCTAAGCCATTTAAAATAAATGAATATGAGCATAATGCTCGGCTGCCATAGCCCAGGTGACTTACAATTTCTACTGTAGGCCTGTGTTGCAGCAGCTGGGAATTCTTGCGGTCATATTTCATGACAATTCCATCGTATCCAACAGGTTCAACACTCTCGGCCTTGACAACTATGCTGAAATGTTTCTACACAGTAGACTTTTCCATGTTTTAAAATTCTCCACTACAAATTATGCCGAAATGGTGGGGTAGCCTACTGAAATCGATAGCATGTGCATGTAGGCCCACACAACAAAGTTCTTTTTATTCTTGGGGAGAAATTTTCGTCCACATTTCTCTCAGGAATTCTGTGAGAGAAGATGACAGTTGAAGGCAAAGGCTGACCATTCAAGCACCTGACCATCAGCTTCATTTGTCTAGCGTTCAGCCTCATGGCCAGTAGCCTATTTAAGGAGACACTTGTCGCTGTGGGAAACAGCAGAAAGGGTAAAACCTTTCTGCCACCTACCATTAAAAGACGAAATAGCACAACAGGTGCAATGAATTCAGATATAATTAAATTATTTTGATGCGGCTGATGTGGGGGACAAGAAAGTACAGAGTGCCGGAGTCGACTTTAAACAGCGCGGCATTAATAATGCACAGATCGCTCCTTTAATTGCTTCACTGAGAGGGATTTGGGGAGGGAAACGTGTAGGTGGATTCAGAGAGAGCGCAAGCGATCGTCTGTTGCAAGGCACAGAATTAAAAATGAGACTTCAAATGAAGCCTCCACTTAGGATATTTTAAGACATGGGTTCTCACACTTCTCGCATAATGTTCTGGAGGAGGAAAGCCAAAGTTTATGGAGGATTAAAGCCCAGAAACTATAAGGTTGTTCACATTAATAAGTCTCAAACTACTGCAGATAATCAAGTTAAGGTTTTACCTTTTTTTTCAACATAGGCCTTATGCTAAACAAGGTAATTTCTACAAGGTAGCCTACAAATCAGAACAGTGAAACCGAAGACTGATGCTACCTTTTGCTACCTTCGTACTGCTGTCAAATTTGGACAAGAATTCAAACATGAACAGGTGTTGGAGATGACCTTCTGGTCGAAAATATGGAGAAACACTACCATCTAGCGTACAGTAAACCACTGGCGATCACTTGCTGGTGTAGGTCCACAGTAACTCTGTTGAAACCTGAGTAAAAGCGCACATAGGCTATAATTTTACTGTTTTACTTTGGGCAGCCTATGTAAGCTATAAATATCTCTGTAGAAGTATAAAACCCTTATCAAATCACCATGTTTTAACCATTAAATGATGCTTAAAGCCAAATCGAAATAACATTTTTACACACTGGTTGCCACTAATTATGTGAGGTTAAAACATTTAACAACTGCTAGGTCAACATTAAATCAAAGAAAGAAATTCCAGGCATTTCAGATATTTGTGCAATCTACATTTCAGACTTGAGACTGCATTTAGAACCTTAAGCCAGCAGAGGGAGGCATTGTACTTTAAAAATGTCACTAGCACAAATATGGCCTCTACCAAGCGCCATCAATGTCACACAATCTGCAGGCCCACATTCCATTATCAGCAAAACCAATCGACCGCCTTCACACAAAAAGGTCAAATTGACTGGAAAGAGATAAATCTGAGCAGCAGTCCATGCTGAACAGGCCAGTGGGGCAGCTGCCTCTGTGTGCACTCGAGCTGATCAGATGTGTAATCCTTTTCAGCTGGAAGTGGCACACACACGCACACACACACACACACACACAAACACAAGGGATTGTAAACTTCTTCCTGGACCATTAATACTTAACACAAGGTCACACACGGTGGTCACCGAGGTTGGCCCAACACCTACCTAAAAAGCATATGCTCACAGCATTCCGAATGAAAGGCATGCGGTGATCCTGCTCGAGTTACGGATCCATCAATGAGACCGGCAGCTCAGCGTCCATTTAATCAGGTTGAACCAGAACACTTCCTAATTGTTGAGGCTAGAATTGAAAGGCCAGGCAGGCAGGCAGGCAGGGCCAGGGTGTCCCCTGTAACCAGACCCAGTTAGGCAAGAGGCCTGTGCTGCTGGCAATCTCCCCCAGCAATCAGCAGCAGGCTGAGGGCCTTTTTCCTCCCCCTGTCGGCCTCCCTCTCACTCACGCTCAGACATACTTGAGCTTGATGTGCGCAAAAATGGGCAGCCAGTTGGGTAAACAAACAGACTTCTCCGGCACATTCCATACGACTGTGTGTTTGAGTTACTCTCCCATGCAAACTTTTGTTCCTTTTCACACACACACTCTCTCTCTCTCTCTCTCTCACGCACACACACAGACACACACACGTCTCTCTCAGCCCCCTCTGGGTATACAAGTCATGCATCAGCAGCTGTGTGCTTCCACTCTCCCCAGAGTCAGAGTCAGTGCCATGATGGCTGTTCGTCACTCAGCCAATGTCCTGAGCAGATAGCATCTCTGGGCAGGAAGCTTGGAGGCCAAGTCCAGGAGAGGATTGAGTTAAGCTCCGCAGCCTGTGCAGGAGTTATTACCCTTATCAGGCCAGGACTGGAAACTTTCCCAAATCTGCACCCCACCCCCCAATTTTAACATTCAACGTTACGCAATGCAATCAAGGCCTCGGTATTCAAATGATGGGCTGCAGGCTGAGACTTGCCTGAAAGCACAACATGAAGACAGCACAGACTCAGAACTTTGCCTGCATGTACTCTGCATGTCGGGCTAAAGGGCAAAGCGTGAGCTTTGCAAACAAATGCATCATTCATCCACCTGGTGTTTAATAAACTGGCCCAGGCAGAGGGGATGTGTGCGCCAAACTGTAAATCCTAGCAGCGCGTTTGTGTTTAGGACTCAGGAGTGGTGAGGTCAGATAAGACAAGAGCGAGGAGCTGTGGAAGTCCTCACAGCTCACACAGATGTGCCACATCGTCACATTCTCTCTCTCAAGCCAGAAAACAGACTTACACAAACACACATATACCAAACAAGCAGACCCCCCCCCACACACACACACACACCCACACACCCAAACACGTTAACACTGACACACAGATAGCAACTCAGACCTACTACTAGGAATGGGACTTGAAAACTTGAGAATTGAGTGGAAGGGAGAATTGAATAGTTCAATCCACTGTAATCAGACATTAATTAATTCCTCTTATCAATGGCGCCATGTTTTTTCAGATCATGCTCAATAGCTCGTCCTCAAAGCAGCCTTGAAACAAACAGCACAGCTCTACATTGTTCACCACACCGTAATGGCCTGTTACTGCCACCATAGTAACATACAGTAGGCTGCACTGTACTGTAGGTTGATGCATTGGCACTAAAAGCTTCAGTGTAGACCACCTTCTCTGCGGGAAGGAACTGATAAAGAATCGGACCAATAAGCAGGATTATTGCCATTGATAATACTATTATCTACAATACTATTCTTTCTGACCCTACTTATTATACTATACACACATACACTACTGTCCACTCCCACCTCGACCTATCACACACACACACACACATACACACACACACACACACACAAATATCGATCTCCAACCACACCTGTGTTCAGGTGTCCTATAGACAAGACACATTGACATGCAGAGATAATTACACTTTTCAACACACACACACACACACACACACAAAAACACAGTAACAGTGACGAGGCCTATCTGCAGTCGATTCAGTAAAAATACTTTTGTCCATCCAGTTAGTGTTTTTTTTTTTTTTTTATAATGACCCAGGCAACACAACTACCTAGTACAAAGCCTACACTAGTGCACAGCCCACATGGAATGACATTAACTAGAAAAATATTATCGACACCAGTTGCTTTCAGAATATTCTTGTTGTCTCTCTTTAAGGGGGCTAAAGAAAACATTATCTTAGGAGCTCCACCCTACACAAAGGGTAATTACAGTAGCAGTCCCTGCAGCGGTGTGGGAGAGGCACGAGAGCGCCGGAAACAACACACCTCCAGTACAGTGCTACTCCCACGGCCCTTTCAGTGTCAACACACCAACTACTCCCACGGCCCTTTCAGTGTCAACACACCAACTACTCCCACGGCCCTTTCAGTCCCAGACCAGGAAACGATCCTGCTGGAGCTGCTACCCTTCTGTGATTACACCACCCGTGACTCAGTTTGCACTTTAGGCCCGGAGAAGCCCTTTGGATGGCCATCTATCTATCTCTCTCTCTCTCTATCTATCTATCTATCTGTCTCTCTAGCTTTCTATCTTTCATTCTTTAATGCTGCAGCTCTTTCACAGAAGGCCCAGTAAAGTACATTAAGGGCCTAAACTGAATGAAGGGTAAAGTGCAAAATGTTAACTCTAACAAACGTTAACTCAATCTTGTTTAAGTCGATTTGCTAATTCAGTGGAAGGAGTAGAGGCACTGGTAGGGCCTCTCAGCTCTGCCCCTTTGCAAACTATAGGCCCATGATGGCTTTAATAGTCACAAGACACATTCACTTTGCCCTGACATTCCAGTTTGCCTGTCATTTCAATTAAGGCCCTTAAAGTTGTGATGTTTGTATGACGAACATTTCCTTTAAAGGATTTCAGTATCTCAATATCTACATCCAAGCAGTTTTATTTTATTAGGCTGAAATGTTCGTCAGCTCCCAGCCCAAGGCAGTAGATGAGTCCTAGAGATGACCATGAGGAACAGGACCAGGACCAGGACCAGGAACAGGAACACAATGTTGACAGTTAGTGAAGCAGTGACCTGGATGACCAGTGAGTTTGTGAAGGTGATGTGGC
>JASCQY010000057.1:7370895-7381416 GCA_030264315.1 Sardinella tawilis | reverse complement strand
ACACACACACACACACACACACACACACACACACACACACACACACACACACACACGCACACACACACACACACATAAGCAAAAGCGAAAATGAAAGCATGCATGTAAGAGGAAAGTAGGGTGCACCAGGAAACATGTCATGATAAGTTTTAAAATGTGAAGTCACTCACACTGTCTTTCAGTCACTCTCTCTCTCTCTCTCTCTCTCTCTCACACACACACACACACACACACACACACACACACACACTATAACACACACTGGCAAGGGAATGGTGGAAACTCTTCCTCCCTGCGTTGTGGCCGCAGTGTGTGTTTATCCTGGGCTATAATTAGTCCATTACATCCCTCAGTAGGTCTACAGCACTGCCTCTGACCCCCCCACCTCACTGGCCATAAAAATAGACGGCCTTGCTGGACACAGGACACACACACACACACACACACACACACACACATACATACACAAATACACAAACACACACACAAACAAACACACACACACACATACATACACAAACACGTACATACACAAACACCCACACAAACACGCGCACACACACAAACACACACTGCAAGACGAGTGCTCACACAGAAAACATAATGGGCAAAGAGCTACTCACGCTTTCTTGATCTCGTCCTGAGATGCGTTCTTGGGGACGCCCAGGACCTGGTAGTACTCCACCATGGCGCTGCGCTGGTGAGCCCCTCCCCTCCTTTCGAACCGCGTCGCCCTCGCCGCCTAGCAGCAGCTCAGCCTGCCTGGTGATGAGGACACACACAGAGAGACACGCAGCGTCAGGACAACACCAGACACGCCTCAGCAATAACTGCAACTAATCCACGCAACCATTCTGGTGGCACAAAATGGCCAATGTGGGACAAAACCAGGGAACGAGGGAAGAGAAAAACATGGGGGGAGGTGTGAAAAATATAAGCAAAGACGTGCCAGGGGCCGTGGTTCGTCTCATGGTGGCACAGCTTCAAACGCTCTTTCTCTGTCTCTCTCTCTCTCTCTCTCGCTCGCTCGCTCTCTTTCCCTCTCTCCCTCTCTGTCACTCACGGGATAGCAATGCTCAACAATGTAATCTACAGCACAGAAATAGAAGCCCTTCAGAGAGATGGAGAGAAAAAAAGTGAGATGGAGGGAGCGAACAAGGGAAAGAAGGAGAGAGACAGAGAGAGAAAGAAAGAAAGAAAGAAAGAAAGTGAGGGCAAGAGAGAGAAGGTATGGTGGGACGAGAGAAAGAAGGAGCAGAAGAATCTTAATAGGCTGCAAAAAATAGTAAAAGAGAGAGAGAGAGAGTAAAATAGAGAGAGAATTTGAAAAAGTGAAAGGTCACATAACTATGGTGTAATGTTACATAATGATGGGGTGTGTGAAAGGGTTAAGTGTTGGGTTTCCAGTAAACTCCAGCCGCTGGCGTCTCTCGGAGTGCTCCCCTTTAGCGAGCGAGCGAGTGAGTGAGAGAGTGAAGGAATGTGTCAAGGTAAAACAAGGTGTTGGCTCAGTGCGGCGCTGCGGGCCAAGGCTGACTCAGCAACGCTTCCCTCCGTCTCCAAGGAAAGACATTTGAGAAGGTTGGAAACAGCAAGCTGTGGCTCCTGGCATTATTGATCAACACGCATTGGGAAACGGGGTGGAGGGGGGGGTGGGGTGGGGTTGGCAACGTTAGAGGCCTCAAAATGAGTGGGACATCATTTGAATGTAAATGCAAATACACACATGCGCCACACAGACAAATAATTGGAAGCCTGGCACACCTGAAAGTCTACTTTATCGCCATTTCTCTACCCAGGAACTGTTCTAGTGTTAGAATAGATTTTCTAAAACTGGTAGTTCCGACCCTCGATTCTGACTGGTTGAAACGCGTTCCATGCCGTTGTAAAATCCAGGATTAACCATGGCTCCGACCGCATTTCGTTCCATATTGCTGCGAAATAGCCATATCCATATTGCTGTGAATGGTGGCTGCGATTGTGTGTTGCTTGGCAACAGTTCAGCTAGACGAACTATATTTCTTGGTGGAGTTTTGGAGAATTGAATATGAATAATTTGCTACATTTCTCGTTATGTCTTCTTTTTATGAAATCATGAGGGGTTAACGTGGTAACAGTTTTAGAAAAGCAATAAGCCCCTTGCGTCCTCTGCTGCGCATCGTGCCGAACGACACACCTTAGCCGTGGTAAAATGAGCATAACTCATGGCCTCTCGGGGCTTATTGCTTACGTTGAGAAGGCTTCACTCGGACTATCAAAATCAAAGTCCTGCCGCCATGGATGTTACACTTCTGACCTAGTAGTCCAATTTACAACCAACCCAGTCATATTATCGACCATAAAACACATGGGGAGAGAAAGGTGATTGACCTTGAGCCAAAATACAGAGGTCGCTTCAGTTTACCAGCTTTGACAGGCTTTCTAGACACCTCCGACAGATTATCTCTAGGTGATTGAGTGGTGTAGTGTGTAAATTAATTACAATAAAAAGCAAAAGATTACGTTCAGGGCCTGTAAGGAGGTTAATAACAGATTAAGCAGGATATCCACAACAGCTGCTCCGAGTTTCAACCTTTTAGCACTTTTATCTCGTGATGCACGCTCTCCCTTTCCCTCTCTTTCTCTCCCCTTCTCCACAGCTCTCTCATCTCCACTGGTCCTACTCAACCGCTTTATTATGATGGGGTGTGTGCACAGTAGTATGCTTGCATGTGCAGAAGATTGTGTGTGTGCACGCGTATCAAAAATCATCAGAATTGATCTCCAGGCAAAAGCATAATTCGCCATTTGCAAACAAGGCTTTTTGCAAACCTTGTCTGTCATGAACTTTGCCGTTTGACCATTTGGCATTGGACCAAGGATCCTGTGCGTCCTTGTGTGCGATGTGCACACAGTGGTTGTGTCTGAGCACCTGTATCAGGTTCAAGGAAAGCCCCAACCGTGAGGACAGGAAACGGGGAGCAGAAGAGCTCTCGGCTTCCTGCCTCCACACACTCCCCTCTGTCTGTCACAGTCACCTTCTCACCTCACATTGATTGACTTTCAGCCAAGCAAACAATTCACTCTAAAGAAGACAGAGAGGAAGAAAGAAAAGAAAAAGGGAAGGAGGATAGACAAAAAAAGAAAAGAAAAAGACACTGTGAAAAGTGGCTGACAGGAGCTCCTCAGAGCACACAAACCTGCACCTCTACAGATCAAATGTGGTGCGCTTTGTAATGAAAGTGAATAGCCTTTATCTTTCCCGCATTAGTGTCATTCGATCAGCTCTTTGGGCTCAACGATGTGTCCATACAAGTCGTGTTGGCAGCGGTGCTGAGCTGCGCTGCGAGACGCAAAAAGGCCCTGCAGCTCAAAGGCCCAGGACAGTAAATCTCTCGTGCGCACAGAGGAGTGGGAGCCACACGCCACCTGAGCTCAGCTCAGCTAAGCGCTAGCGCTACTGTCTTTCATTTCCTGGCTGTAAAAACACAATCCCCAAACAACATGGCAAGACATGTGGCGGAGTCGACAGGATCACGGACATTTGGCCTGAGGGAATTGAGAAGAAAGGAGGACAGAGAAGGAGGGATGAAAAAGGAGTGTGATGACTGATAGAGTGTGAGAGGAGGAAAAGATGAGGGGATGGAAGGGGGGGGGGCTCTTCAATAAAGACCCTGACAAGAAGGGTGAAAGAATGTGGAAAATCTGGCAAAGGCAGAAAGAGAGAGAGAGAGGGAGAGAGAGAGAGAGAGAAAGAGAGAGAGAGAGAGACAGTAAGAGATTGATTTCCTGCTCCTTGTGACTTGGGTCTGTAGTGGGGTAGTAAGTCCAAATCTAGCCTTAAAAGGAGCAAAGTCCTCTCATACAGCCATAATCATCATCAGATGACTCACAAATCCTTGTGCTATTCCTTATTTAACACACTGATGCCTTAGAAACAGATCATCTGATGATCAACCACAAAAAATGACAAGGTTCACCCTCATTGGTAAAATCCACCACCTTCAGGCAAATCTTGCACAAAGAAACATTCTGATTAATAATTACATTCCAGCTAAGGGAAGATATTTCACCAATATCCTTTATCCAAACTAGATGTTGCATGCATAAAAGAAAGAAATACTTGTTCTTTCAAAATGTTGTTTGTGCCAAGACAGTCTCCTCTTGAGCAAACTCAAGAAGTGTACGCATTAGCAAAGCTAAATACTTCACATTATCTGCCTATTACATAATAAACAAGCAGTCTTTGTCTTCCATTTAATCGCAGGCTGATAACCATATCTTTACTTAGACATACATGAGATTGTCACCCAACAATTTACCTCTTTCTTCAGTCTAACGTTTTTCACAACATTTCATGCTATTTTCTGCTTGTTGTTACATCACTTCCACTCTCAATGACTGCAGCAGACTGTCCACAACCATCAAAAGCGACCCTCTCTTCGCTGCTGTAACCAATGACACAGCCAAACAAACACAAAAAGGGTAAAAATAACACCCTGTTGAGTGGCTGGTGCCAATTGGACACTGCTCATATCATGTTTGTTTGCTATTTATATTGGCCCTGGCCTTGGAGAGGGTGAGGGTGCTTGGATGGCTGGCATCAGGAGATGCCATGCTCTCTCACCACCCTGGAGATGCCAACCCTGGGTAACCTGACGGAAAAAAGACTGGGGATGAGAGTTTCCTGCAGCGTCTCGGGCTGGGTGTCATCATTGGTCCCAGACAGGCAGCGGTGGTTCATCTCGCATTCTACACACGCCGACCTTCACTGCTCTCACCTACTGCACAACTGCACTGCAATCCTTATCTCAGTCTCTTTCTTTGGCTCCGGCTCAGCATCTCTCGTTGCTCTTTGTGTGTGTGTGTGTGTGTGTGTGTGTGTGTGTGTGTGTGTGTGTGTGTGTGGTTGTCATCCTCCGTCTTTATCTCTCCATCTAGCGCAGTCTCAGGCTCTGCCCTCTTCCTCCCTCTCACAAAGTGACAGGTCTGACTGGCTGTGCCGTCAGCAGTCAGCAGATGTGAGCGAAGGGTGGTGAGGCAGTCGCCCGTCGGCCTCGCGCTTGTTTGCTCCTTTTGCACAGCTGTCCTAACTGCTCACTGTCAGCTCACGACAAACGAGGGGAAAGAGTGACGAACTCTGAGCGTGGAAGCAGCCAGGGGGAGCGAGGGAGGTGGTGGAAGGATGGCAGAGGAGAGATGAGAAAGTATAACTGACCACGGTTTCCTCCTCCTCGCTGCTAATCACATGTTCTATGGAAGTAGACTGTTTATACGCCTCCATCAACACAAATGTGTTTCTGGTCCAGCTCATCCTGAAGTAACTTCTGGCTGAGTTAAATAAGAGGTCAGACCTCACTCTATGGTTTGTTTCCTTGAGAAACTAATATGGTTCTAATTGTAATAAAACTGATAAACAACTTACAACTTACAACAACAACAACAACTCACTTGCCATGTGTTTGCAGAACTCCAGTGACAGACTGATTTGTTTTGAAAATTAAACTGAAAACCTATTTCCCATAAGTAAGGCAACATATGACTGACCTTAATAGTCTGAGAGGAAATCTTATATTAGAAGTAATATCAACATACCGTTGCCACGGTCACACTGCCATAGAGGTATTTTAACCTTTTATGAGTTGACAATATTTCAGTGTTGGAAACAGCCAATGGAAAACAATATTGGCACGCGCTAAATGTGAAACCTTTTTCATAGAGCATATTGATTAGCTTTGTGTGTGTCTAGGGGTGTTGGATTTGGCTTGGCTGACTCTACAGAAAGAAGATAGGCCAAAAGAAAAGGCCTATATGCGGTTGACCAAATTTGACACAAGGAAAGGTGAAAACAGAGGAAATGGCAACATCTGTTTTAAGCGTCTTTGATTCTCATGATTTGTTACAGCAATTACAACATGAAAACAAAAACATGTTCTGTAACTGTGCCTGGATCCTTTCTGCGTGGATGAGGGCATCATTGACAATATCTCACAACTCTCAGGTGCTTCAATCTAGTAAAACAGAAGGATCCTATTCCAGCAAGTTAGTTCACCATGATCGGCCATTTCCCTACATTTGGTGTGACAGGTACAGTATGTGAGGCTGGATTGGGTGTCACAAATGCTATGAAATAAACAAACGAGGGGGTTTCTGATGCTCAGTAAAGCATACAGATCTCTGGAGCAAAGGTCAAACTCCATCGTAAACCAAGAGTGAATTCCAGCATCACATAAAAGCCTTCATTTTTCCCTGCAGTTTAATAAGGATTAGCTAAGGACTTGGAGTGAAGGGCTCACAAAGCCATGACAGACACACTTTGCTATCCAGGTCAGTGCTCACAGGATGTACACACACAATCTCTCTCTCTCTCTCTCTCTCTCAAAGCATACTGGAGGCCAAACAGTGGAGCACTATTTGATTGAAAGCTCTGTAACAATTCAAGAGTGCCTGGACAGTTTTTTTCAATGAGATTCAAGGCCCTGAATGCACATTTCTTCAGACTCCTCACTGCGAAATACGCCTGTGGGAGTCAGTGGCTACTTCACTTAACAGGCAGCTGGGCTCATCTCATTTAAAAAACTCCACCGATAATGGCCAGACAGTCACAAAGACATTCATGAAAATGTCATGACATGAGGAGTGTTTAAGGTGGTGACAGACAAACTCAAGAAGCAGTTAATGTTGTTACAGCTTTTTTTAAAAGCCTGATAAGAATCCATCAGGCCACTAGACCGCAAATTAATTACACAGACAACATCACATCATCAACAGAACTGTCAGTCACACAATAACATAGAATAAGAGATGCCGTTAAATATGCAGTATACAGTATATATAACCTGCAGAAAATAATTATGAATTGGTGGATATAATACTATCATACTTGTGCTTGTGGTTGCATATGTCTACAGAGTATAGATCTTGTCTAGCGGCAAATAGCTGTAAAAAATGAACAGCTGAGATATATGGTAAGCTGTTAGCCTATAGCCTACCGCATGAGCCCTATTCAAGGTCAACTTGACTTCTAGAGAAGAGCATGTCTCCCTGCCGGTTGCTAAGCAACTAATTGAGAAAAGCAAGTGACACTCATCATGAACACTGATGACACATTCATGTCTATGACTATTGTGTGTCATTCAGTCTTTTGCAGACTTTGGGACGGAAACATTACAAAAACGAAATGACACTCAAAGACAACAGTCATTAGCATAAATGAAGTGTCATTAACGTTTATGATACGCATCATGTCATGTTCATAACAGGCTCATGTCAAACTTATGTAAAGACCTTCAAATCAAGTGTTATTGCTTGTTCTGATGGATCTACTGATCTGTACAGTCTATAACCTAAAAATATGGCACCAAAAAGGACCAATTAATATTAGGTTGGAGGATACAGACAGTGAACACTGCCTTATTAAACTGAGAAAAAAGAGCTGTGGCCTAAATTCCTATTTTGTGCCCTGACCAAGACTGATATTGCCTATCAGCATGGGGATAACGTTTCAAAATCAAAGATGATAGTGGTGAACAGTGGAATAATACATCCAAGAATTGCAAAACAAGAATGCATGCGATGGTAAATCTTGTTTCCTAGGTCCATTGGAGTTTCACAATCATGGTGAAATAGGATGTGGGCTAATGTTTTGCATCCCTGATCTATGCAAGACTGGGCCAGGGATGTCTGAGCTAATGCGAAGTCTTTATGCCAGCCTAAGCCATTAAGATGCTGGACTAGAAACGTTTCCTTGCCTTCATGAAGCAAGTGAGTGGAACTATGTGAAACTAGGTTTGTTAAGCCCATCAGGAACATTCAAAACCAGAATTTGATTGAATGGTTGAACAATGACCCTGCCCATACAAAACAAAATGATTTATCTACAGGATTACTTTGATTTGATTATTCATTGTGGGACCTTCTTTCTGGGAACACTTAACACATCAAGGACAGACAGTAGCCTATTCTGTGGCTATTATCATATCCAGTCTTTGTAGTTTGAAATCAGAGACAATTAGAAATCTCAACAGCTTACCTCCCACACATGAAAATTCTCATGTGTCCACCTCCACATTCATCAAAACGTTGGAGGATTTTTCGACTCATCCAGTATCTAGTCTATGGGGTAACAGCAGTGAAGCTCCTGTCCTTGCCCAGAGAGGCTTGACCTTTGGCAGCACAAGCACTCTAAAGTCATGGCACATCCTGCACCTCTGCAATGTTATCGTCACCTACCTCCTGGAGTGTCCTAAGAGAAGTTAGCCAATGGAACTGCTGGTGGCTTGTTGTGATAGAAATGTGAACACTGCTGAACCAAGATCCAAAACCTTGTCTTTAAAAAGCGTATCTTTTAATGTAGTGTGCATAAAGTAACCTACAGTTTCGTAAGCCTTTCTAGCTAAAATAATAACGTTAAAAGTAGTTCTTCAACTGGTTCAAACCTACGATAAGAGCGTTCAATGAGCCTTATCAACATCTGTCAATCTTCGGCAGCTTGTTGGACCGCACATGAGCCATAAGTGTCTCTGCATGAGCGACATATAAAGCTGTGCATGTGTGTTGACTGGATGAGAACATTCTAGAGACTGACAGGCTCAGAGGCGCGGGTCAAAATGTTGTCAGGTAAATACCGACAGGGTTATTTCCTATTATCCCCTGTAGGTCTAAGCATGAACTATGAATACATGAACTTAAACGTTCATGACACTGAACATAGAATCTCTTTTCCAACAAGCAGAGTTTCTGTTGGGGCGGTTGACTGAGACTGAAGGCCACCACACGTCACCCCAAAAAGATGCTTAAGAAGTTTCTAGATGTGGCACACAGTTGACTGGCTACTAACGTTGGTGGCTAGTTTTCAAAGTTGGTGATCAGTGATTATTGGCGATAAGCGAAGCTGCAGAGCAGACCACTCAAAAGTTTTCTGTGAACAGGACAGGCTGCGTGCGTATCTCATCACCTTGAAAAACAGCACCGACGAGACGCAACATATCGGCACAGACAGACAATGCAAATCTAACGTTATTGCTAAAGTGCCAATTTTGCCCTTTGACTTTTGTCCTTCCCCAACTAAACCGTGATATGTGGAAAAAGAAAAGCTCGCCTTCTGGAAATATAGTGGGGCCTATGATAAGCATGCAAAACATAACACTTTTTTTTGATCTGACAACAACAGAATGTTGACTAGAGTTGATAACATTGCGGACAATGTTAACCCACTTACATGCTGGTGTTTACCAGCTGAAGACTTGTTGAAAACACTTCGCAATTAGATGTCAATTACCTTTCAATAACGTACTGCTCCAGAAAGGTCCTTTGTTCAGAGTCCTGTTCGGATCTTCTACGAATTCCAGTGATGGTAAGTAAAGACTCTCGGTCTGTTTTTCACAAGCAACCCCGGAGGCACAATTCTTAAAAGGTTACTAAATATCTGCTTCTGTCCGAAGATCATCTACTCTGCCTACTTGCGTTCGAGAAAATTCATGCATACGACCGCTTCATCCGTGCTGAACTGTCAACGCAGACTGTCTTCTGGACTAGGCTACCTAATCTTGAATCCTATCGCATCCATGCGCAACGATGTACATTCTGTTGCGCAAACTCAGAGGTTGTCCGGAGTGGTATGTGGCGCTCAACGTCACTTCCCCTCACGGTTAGTTTTGTTGCAGCATTTAACCACAATATCACGTATCAGCCATGTAGCCTAACGTCAGGTAGGAAACTGTAACAAATGTACATTTAATACGTAGCTGTACAACATTGCTTTTCACAGAGCAGAGCAGTCAACCGCAGTCTCACATGGGTAGAGAGGTGCTCTATCCATAGATGTACAGAGTGTATTTTCCGCCATCTAGCGTTAGACTTAGAAATGATGTACACAGTCATCTGAAGCAGTAGCAGCAGGCCTTCAATAATTCACTCAATACATTACAATATTATTATGTTCCTTAAGGTGACCTTTAATATGTTTGCTTGACATGCAGACTCATTGGCCAATAGTTTGCAATGCATAAGACATTTTAAGGCTTGTGGTGAGTCAGTGACGCTTCACAAGAGAATGACTTCGAAATACACTCCATTTCACAAGCCTTCTAAACTCTTTCCCTGCTTGCCCGATATAATCTGCTCTGTCAGAGCTCATCTGACATATGATTGTCAAGCACATCATGAGATTTTTGTTGGCTATTAGTTTTAACCTTCTCCTGCCCTATCCCCCTCTCCAGGTCTGGGCAGCGTGGGACACAGAATGAATGGATGGCCATCTTGGTCTCTTCTTGTCAAATGTTAAAATAGAATGTATTCTACCTTGATCAAACTTTGATTAAAATAAAAAATATCTGGTATAGGTTATTTGACAGTGACCTAGCTGTTGAAGAGACCCTATAGATGATTCACAGTGGAGATAGAACTATCTGTAAAAACCGTTACGTTACTGACAAGAGACCCCCTGTACTGACCTTTTTACTTTATCTACAGTTGTGTTCAAAATAATAGCAGTCTGCTTAAAAAATTGAGTAAAGCCCAAAATCCTTATAATAGTTTTTA